>SJYB01001668.1:0-20389 GCA_006408585.1 Antidorcas marsupialis | reverse complement strand
CTTTGCTAACAAAGGTCCACCTAGTCAAGGCTATGGTTTTTCCAGTGGTCATGTATGGATGTGAGAGTTGGACTGTGAAAAAGGCTGAGCACTGAAGAGTTGATGCTTTTGAACTGTGTTGTTGGAGAAGACTCTTGAGAGTCCCTTGGACTGCAAGGAGATCCAACCAGTCCATTCTGAAGGAGATCAACCCTGGGCTTTCTTTGGAAGGAATGATGCTAAAGCTGAAACTCCAGTACTTTGGCCACCTCATGCGAAGTGTTGACTCATTGGAAAAGACTCTGATGCTGGGAGGGATTGGGGGCAGCAGGAGAAGGGGACGACCAAGGATGAGATGGCTGGATGGCATCACGGACTCGATGAACATGAGTCTAAGTGAACTCCGAGAGATGGTAATGAACAGGGAGGTCTGGTGGCTGCAGTTCATGGGGTCGTGAAGAGTGGGACACGACTGAGCGACTGAACTGAACTGAACTGAATAGAAAGGAGATCAAACCAGTCAGTCCTGTAGGAAATCAATCCTGAATATTCATTAGAAGAATTGATGCTGAAGCTCCAATACTCTGGCTTCCTAATGGCTCACTGGCTTTCCAATGAGCCAACTCATTGGAAAAGACCCTGATGCTGGGAAAGATTGAGGGCAAGAGGAGAAGGGGGCAGAGGATAAGATGGTTGGATGACGTCACTGACTCAATGGACACGAGTTTGAACAAACTCCAGGTGATAGTGAAGGACAGGGAAGTCTGGTGCACTGCAGTCCTTGGGTCACAGAGAGTTGGACACAACCAAGCAACTGAACAACAAGCTTTTTGGATTTGAATATCCATTTCCTTTCTCAGATTTTGGAAGTTTTCAGTTACTATTTCTTTGAGTAACTTTTCTGGTCTTTTATTTCTCTCTTCTCATTCTGGGAATCATATACTGTTTGTATTGGTTTCTTGACAGTATCCCATAGCTGACTTAAGCTTTCTTCATTTTTCTTCATTGTTTTCTTTTTGCTCCTCTGACCTAATTATTTCCAGTGACTGGTCTTTAAATTCACCAGTGTTTTATTTTGCTTGCTCTAGTTTGATGTTGAAATACTTTGGTGGGTTTTGTTTAAGCTTGATTATTGTCTAGCTCCATGATTTGTTTTGTACTTTTTAATATTTTCTCTTTGTTCAATTTCTCCTTGTTCCTGACCTCAGTGAGCACCTTTCTGAAAGTCATTTTCAACTCTCTTTCAGGTATATATATCAGATTACTACTTTTCTTTGGAGAAGGAAATGGCAACCCACTCCAGTATTCTTGCCTGGAGAATTCCATGGACAGAGAAACCTGGTGGGCTACAGTCCATGGGGTCACCAAGAGTCGGACACGATTGAATGACTAACACTAACACACTTCGACCTTTCTTTAGGGTCAGTATCTGGAGGTTTATTTCATTCCTTTTTTGGGGGAACATTCTTGCCTGATTATTGATTTTCCTTGACTTTATGTGTTGCTGCCTGCATATTAGACAACGTAGATGCCTCTCCCAGTCTTCATGAAATGGCTTTTTACAGGAGAAGACCACCAACTTGAATAGCGATTCATTGGCCCATTCTAAGTTTTTCCCTCCCCAGGAAGAAGCAGGCAGCTGTGGATTTTGTCCCTTGCTCTGTGATGAGCAGTGAGTGGGATGTATGATGTCTACCAGCCAAAGATGCTATAATCATTTCCCTCCAGGTGCATAGACTGTATCTGACCCAACAGAAGTCCAAGACTGGCAAAATGAAAGTTAGTTGCTGGGGAGCCCCACTTAGAAGAGCTGGGAGTTTGGGTACAGAAACCAATCCCTGCTTCCCCTGGGAGAAGCTGAGAGCTAGAGGGTTTTTTTTCATTGTATGATGCTAAGCTGGCAAAAGGTAATCCAGTAAGAGGGTGTCTCAAATCTCTATTGGCTTTGTTAAGGCTGGTTTTCATTTGACTGGGTGGGTACACAGACCTTTCAGTTGTTTCTGGATTTCTTACAAAGGGAATTTATCTAGGAATAGTTACTGAATCTGTGTATTTGTTGGGGGAAAGAAGAGTCCAGGGCTTCCTACTCTGCTATCTTGTTGATGTTGCCAACCCAAACATTCTTTTTAATCTGCTGTTTATTGATTTCTTTAAAATGGCCAAGTAATTGTCAATGCAGAATGTGGTAAAGTATATTTAAACCTTAATTCCACTCCTTTTAAGCCATCTATATCCAACTCCATATTCTAGATATTATTATAACTCATAATTCTATATGAATTTTTATTGTCTATTAGTATTCTTTGGTAGTTCTTCTACAGTACTGTTTTGCACTTATTGAGGCCTTGGGTACCGCAGATCACCCTTTTTATTCTCATTTGTAACAACTAATTTCTTAACTTCTCTCCTTCTTGAGATACTTGCCAATAATCACAACTGTCTAGCTCAATAGACCCTCTTGGTATTCATAAATACCAGCTCTCAGTCAGTTCAAATATTTGCCTTCTCTGTTCTTTCTTATAGTCTTCTGACAATTCTTGCTGAAAACAACAGACTGTACCATAGATGTAATTCTAAATTTCAAATTCAAACCTCCAATTCTAGATACTACAGAGTAATTTATGTATAAATGTTCAGATCTAGAAAATTCAAACGTACTGTATGTAAAGTTGAAGGACATAAAGGGATGATTTGTGTGAAACTGATTAAGGTTTTGGAGTAACAAAACAAACTGCCATTTGCTCCCCATGATAAACATCCTAGCAACTGGGCATTTTACTATATAAAAGCATACTTTTATACAACTTATATAAATAAGTTACAATAATGAGTTGAGATAAATATGCATAAAATTTGTTCATTAAGTGACAATGGGTCCTTATGCATACTTTTGTAAACAATTACCTGTTTGTCATCTATTTTACATAATGACTCCTAGTATCAGAAAAAAATATTTTTGTTACATCACAGGGAAACAGGGCTTTGGACCACCAGTTCAAAGCCATTATCTCCAAAATGCTTTGTCCTAATTTTGTTCAATATCTTCCTTCAAGTGGCATATTTAGGAAAACTATGGAAGCATAATGGACAATGCTGTCAAAGGTTAGAAAATGTTGCACGTAAGAATACATTTAAGGCAAGCCAACATCTTAAGGGTGAATCCAGAACAAAAATAATGACTATTACAATTGTAGTCTCCACTACCTAAAGCTTAGGGAAAAAAATTAAGATCGTTATCATATGAACAGTAAATTTGACATCACAGAGAACACATTACTGAAAGAGAATCTATTAGCACCTAGGAGATTTTCCCTATGAGTATGGTTATACTCATAATGAATAGAAGAGAGTTCATAATGAATAGGAGGGAGTTTATTTCAATCTCCATTAATAATGGAATTTTTCTGGGTTTTAAAGAGTTGGAAGTGAAGTGAAGTTGCTCAGTCGTGCCTGACCTTCTGTGACCCCATGGATAGTAGCCTGCACCCAGCTCCTTTGTCCATGGGATTTTCTAAGCAANGCTGTCAAAGGTTAGAAAATGTTGCACATAAGAATACATTTAAGGCAAGCCAACATCTTAAGGGTGAATCCAGAACAAAAATAATGACTATAACAATTGTAGTCTCCACTACCTAAAGCTTAGGGAAAAAAAATAAGATCGTTATCATATGAACAGTAAATTTGACATCACAGGGAACACATTACTGAAAGAGAATCTATTAGCACCTAGATTTTCCCGACGAGTATGGTTATACTCATAATGAATAGAAGAGAGTTCATAATGAATAGGAGGGAGTTTATTTCAATCTCCATTAATAATGAAATCTTTCTGGGTTTTAAAGAGTTGGAAGTGAAGTGAAGTTGCTCAGTCGTGCCTGACCTTCTGTGACCCCATGGATAGTAGCCTGCACCCAGCTCCTTTGTCCATGGGATTTTCTAGGCAAGAGTCTTGAAGTGAGTTGCCATTTATAGTACCTAATAATTGAATATGCTTATAAAGTTAAAACACATTTCATTTGAGAGAAAAATAAAGAATATTTATAAGATAAAATTTTTAGGAAGAGAGATAATCATATTTAAAGGAAATTTGTAAAAACAGAAATAAACTTAAAAACTTAGAAAAACAGTTTTTGTGAAATCAAAAGATTTTATTGAAAAACGAAAATTCAGGGGTTTTTATCTGAGTCATGGGGACATTTAGATATTAAACATTACTGTCTCCTTTTTAATCTCTGTGTAGACAAGTAGGATGGCTACAGTTCTACTGTCCCAACTAGGATCTTACTGAGAAAAAAAGAAGCTGCTGACAATTGTGCCAAGACAATAAGAGTAAGCTCAGACAATGCCAGGAAAACTGAGGTGTGTGGTCACCACGCCTACAGATCATTTAAACGCTGCTGTTTTAGAGCTGATTTATCCAATGTTTGTCTAAACTGTTCCCAAAGGTTTGCCATAGATTTGCCAAAACTATGATAAAGATGTTTAAAAAATGCTAAAACATGTTTTCTTATGGTTGATCCTTTTTATTTTATTGCTGTGGAAAAATTATATGAAATTGCAATTGTGGTAAAGAGACATGAAATTTAATCTAGAATAATAAACACTCCTGTTCTTTTTCTATTTTTCAAATAATATCAAAGCAGTAAAACATTCTATAACAAACTAATTTCCTGAAATATCATATTCCCTGTAAAAATATAGGTTTGATCAGTTATTTTGGTTGGTAAGGATATGAAATCTAAAGTTTAGTGTTTCCAAAAGTTAGTTAACTTGGCTCCTATTCATGGCTATATAATGTATCTCTAACTCAATCAGCTATTTAATGAATGCACATTCCAGGTGGGAAAATATAGATAACTGTTGACCAACCGATTGCAACTATTAAAATAATTGAAAACATTAAGTGCCCTAGTGACAGGTAGTCAGAAGGGTCATTCAATTCAATTCAACACATCAAAAATAAAAAAGGATTATAATACAGCCTGAGAAATGATACAATAGGTATTTGTGTAAGGTATTTTGGGACGGTTTGGTCAAGAAAGAATATGTATCTTGGTAAGATATGTTTCTAATGAGATTTTCCTGATGGAAAGAAACAGGGAAAAGCATTCTAGGTAGAAAGGACATTAAAAGTTAGAGAAAAACTGAAAAATTTGTATGCTGTCATATTCGACTCTTGCAGGCTCCTCTGTCCATGGGATTCTGCCAGCAAAAAATACTAGAATGGGTTGCCTTTTCCTTCTCCAGGGGATCTTCCAAACCCAAGGGTCAAACCTGCATCTCTCAGGTCTCCTGCATTGGCAAGCAGATTCTTTACCATTAGTGCCACCTGGAGAGCCTGAAAAATGAGTATATATCAATTAGTGTTAATCTTTACAAGAGATTCTCAGTAGTTTCATACTAATGAGGCAGAAAATAAATTGCTGTGGATTGAGAATCAAATATGGAGTGGTCTCCCACCAAAATGCAGAGAACTTTGGGTGTGCCTTCTCTTCAGGAAGAGCAAAGGAAGCAAGGAGAACTGGCAAAGTTGGCTCTCCTCTCCTTGAAGGCATGTGGATAAAAGGGAGTGTTCATTGCCAGGAGGCCACCAAGTCGGAAGACAGATGGGCACCTGTCTGGCATGTTCACCACGTTATCTGCTCTAAATCCAAAGTGCAATGTCAAGTATATGGACTGGTTATGGAAGGTGTTAAGGGTAAGATGAATGTTATAATACTTGAATACTTGAACATTTGTGATATCCCCTAGGGTAAAGAATAATGTAACCCTTGATCAGAGAAATCCTTCTCATAGAAAGAGATTTGGAGGAAGTATTTCAAATCTACTTCCATACTCCCATGCTGGCCTCCTCACTGTGGATCCCAGCCTTCTGGCAAGATGTCTGGAATGTTTCATTGCTACCCGCATGTAATAGGAAAGGAGTAGGCGATAATAACATATCTACTCATTACCATATCTCCCCAGTGTAAGGAAAGAGAGTTACACAAAGCCCTTTCTGATTTTTCAAGGGGAGCAAATATTAGAAACATCCTGGAATACCTCTTAGTTCCAAATCACAGAGTGAGAATCTTAAGGTCAAGAAAGAATAGCACTGTCTAGTCCTAGAGTAATTAGGCTATCCAGCCATTCCTCATGAAGAAGCTGAAGAGGAAGTACTTTCCTAAGGCAGAAACCTGAGGGAAGGGTGCATGTATGGGTTGGGTGACACAGAGATGGCTACCTTAATTTCATTCTCTTTCTGATATTATTGAGACAACTGTCAGTAATGTTATTTTGCATTGATGTAGTACTTTGTCATTTACCAAGAACATTTATCCTGTTGTTCAATGTCCAGAATAATGATGTGTTAGGCAGGACATTTATTTAGAGGTCATTTCAAGATATTGGATATAATTCCTTGTGCCATACTGTAAGTCCTTGTTGTTTAATTTATGTATAGTCATTTGTATCTGTATTAATCCTATATTCTTATTTTGTTCCTTCTTCTGTCCCTCTCTTTCTTGTAAATATAAGTTTGTTTTCTATGTCAATGACTCTATTTCTGTTTTGCTAAATACATTTGTTTAATGTATTTTGTTTTATTCTTTAGACTTCACATTTCTCGGTCTAACTTACTCCACTAAGCATACTTACTTCTAGTCCCATCATGTTGCTGAAAATAGCATCATTTCATTCTTTTGGCCGGATGTTCAAGCTGGTTTTAGAAAAGGCAGAGGAATCAGAGATCAAATTGCCAACATCTACCAGATCATCAAAAAAGCAAGAGAGTTCCAGAAAAAAATCCATTTCTGCATTATTGACTTTTTATGCCAAAGCCTTTGACTGTGTGGATCACAATAAACTGTGGAAAATTCTGAAAGAGATGGAGATACCAGATCACTTGATCTGCTTCTTGAGAAACCTATATGCAGATCAGGAAGTAACAGTTAGAACTGGACATGGAACAACAGACTGCTTCCAAATAGGAAAAGGAGTATGTCAAGGCTGTATATTGTCACCCTGCTTATTTAAATTATATGCAGAGTATATCATGAGCAACGTTGGGCTGGAAGAAGCACAAGCTGGAATCCAGATTGCTGAGAGAAATATGAGTAACCTCAGATATGCAGATGACACCACCCTTATGGCAGAAAGTGAAGAGGAGCTAAAAAGCCTCTTGATGAAAGTGAAAGAGGAGAGTGAAAAAGTTGGCTTAAAGCTTAGTTTTTAGAAAACTAAGATCATGGCATCTGGTCCCATCACTCATGGGAAATAGATGGGGAAAGAGTGGAAACAGTGTCAAATTTTATTTTTGGGGGCTCCAAAATCACTGCAGATGGTGATTGCAGCCATGAAAGTAAAAGATGCTTACACCTTGGAAGGAAAGTTATGACCAACCTAGATAGCATATTCAAAAGCAGAGACATTACTTTGCCAGCAAAGGTCTGTCTAGTCAAGGCTATGTTTTTTCCAACAGTCATGTATGGTTGTGAGAGTTGGACTGTGAAGAAGGCTGAGTGCTGAAGAATTGATGCTTTTGAACTGTGGTGTTGGAGAAGACTCTTGGATTGCAAAGAGATCCAACCAGTCCATTCTAAAGGAGATCAGTCCTGGGTGTTCTTTGGAAGGACTGATGCTAATGCTGAAATTCCAATATTTTGTCCACCTCATGTGAAGAGCTGACTCATTGGAAAAGACTCTGATGCTGGGAGGGATTGGGGGCAGGAGGAGAAGGGGACGCCAGAGGATGAGATGGCTGGATGGCATTACCAACTAGATAGACGTGAATTTTGGTGAACTTCGGGAGTTGGTGATGGACAGGGAGGCCTGGCATGCTGCAATTCATGGGGTCACATAGAGTCGGACATGACTGAGCGACTGAACTGAACTGAACTGAACAGTCCATTGTATATATATATTGACTCTTCTTTATCCATTCATCTCTTGATGGGCAGTTGAGTTGCTCCCAATTCTTGGCCACTGTAAATAGTGCTGCTATGAACACTGGGGTGGAAGTAGCTTTTTTAATTAGTGTTTTCATTATTTTTTAATATCCATACCCATCAGTGGAATTATTAGATCATATGAAAGTTTTATTTTGGGGGGGTAACCTCCATACTGTTTTTCAGAGTGGCTACATCAATTTACATTCCCACTAACAGTGTACAAGTGGTCCCTTTTCTCCACATTCTCACTAGAATTTGTTATTTGTGGACACATTTTATGTTTCTGATGTCACAATTTACATTTGGTATACATAAGAGAAGAATGTGAGGAGACAGAGAAATTTCATACAAATGTAATAAGAGTAAGACAGTGGCATGAGAACCAAAAGGAATAGAAGGTATAAAAAAATAACAAGGACATCCAACCCCTTGTCAAATGCAAGAAAGAAATGAGAAAAAGACCCAAATTTGATGGCTATTATTGGTAACTGTTCTCTTAGGGGCTAGTGTGCATTTATCTTAGGCTAAGAAGACTGCATTTTCCAGTAATCATGTCTGGATATGAGCATAAAGAAGGTTTAGCACTGAAGAATGGATGCGTTCAAACTGTGGTGCTGGAGAAGATTCTTGAGAGTCCCTTGGACAGCAAGGAGATCAAACCAGTCAATCCTCAAGGAAATCAACCCTGAATATTCATTAGAAGGACTGACGTTGACGCTGAAGTTCCAATACTTTAGCCACCTGATGAGAAGAGCCTACTCATTAGAAAAGATCCTGATGCTGGGGAAGACTGAAAGCAAAAGGAGAAGAGGATGGCAGAGGCTGGGATGGTTAGATGGCATCATGACTCAATGGGCTTCCCTGATGGCTCAGAGGTTAAAGCGTCTGCCTCCAATGTGGGAGATCCGGGTTCGATCCCTGGGTCGGGAAGATCCCCTGGAGAAGGAAATGGCAATCCACTCCAGTATTCTTGCCTGGAGAATCCCATGGACAGAGAAGCCTAGTAGGTCCATGAGGTCGCAAAGAGGCAGACATGACTGAGCGACTTCACCTCACCATTGACTCAATGGACATGAGTTTGAACAAACTCCGGGAGAGAGTGAAGGACAGGGAAGCCTGATGTACTGAAGTCTATAGGGTCCCAAAGAGTTGGACATGACGTTAATGACTAAACAACAACAAGGAGATTGCATAGATCTCCTTGTTATCTCTGTTACTTCTTCTAAGGAAATTATAAGATTAAAGTTCTCTTATTTAAAGATAATAAACATTCTTTAGTTTAACATACTCTTGCTATTGGAAGGTCTTGAAAATTCAAATTTTGTGAATATGAAATTATTTGGAACTATTGTAACAGCAACATCACTTTCATTTTTACACTATGCATATTGAGATGTTCTTTAGGTTTACTGATCTTTCTATAAGTAGAAAGATTCAGGCCTGTAATCAACATTGTTTTCCTTCATATCTATGGATATATTTCTAGAATCATAATTTTTTAGTCATGACTATGTGACAAGGTAAGGCATTTTAATAAAGAAATGTCAGTATATTAGGGAGAGGAAATTATGGTGGGTCTTGGGTCCTAGAGACTAGAGAATGAAAGCAGATGTGAAAACTGGATTGTAGGTATGTTGTGAGGAAGACTGGATAGCCTTCAGGTTCAGGCACTATAATTGTGCCTTGAGGTGAAATGGCTCTGAATTTGTTAAAAATACATGTAATTTAGAGCTATGTTTTAGGTGAGTGCTATGAAATATTTAGGCAACATGGAGCTATGGTGGAGAAATGTAACACTGGAGAAGAGAGACTGCCTTCTCTGCTGCTATACCTGGAGGGACACTGCCCAGATTAGAAGTGAAATCCCAAGTCACTGAAGTACTTTTTTAGTGGACAGGAATTTTACCAGGCAGATGCATTAACTGCCTGTTAAAACTCGTGGTATGGTACATTTGTCTGGGAAATGGGATCATTTGGCAGTATAAGTAAGATGATCTCAAGAAGGCTGGAGTTTCTGTGCTGGAATCACAATCCCCTAGGAAGGGAAGACACCCAAACTGCTAGGTGGCTTGGTTTCAACAGAAACAACTTGTTGAAAGGGTGTTCTGTGGCTAATGAAAATGGTTTTGTGTTTGTGTCCTTTAAAAGATAGTAATAAAGACTTAACCACTTTGGAACAGGTAGACTCGAAAGGCAGAATTCAAAATATCTTCTGTGATCTCTATGCTTTGGTGGTACACCCGCAATATTGTATGTGGCTTGGCAAAAGGGGCTTTACTAATTGTTAGACCTTAATATAGGGAAAAGATTCTCGATTATCCAGATGGGTGCAATGCTATTGTTGCTGTTTTAGGCACTAACCTGTGTCTAACTCTTTTGGGACCCCATAGAATCCCAGGTTCTTCTGTCCATGNTGTGGCTAATGAAAATGGTTTTGTGAGTTTGTGTCCTTCAAAAGTTAGTAATAAAGACTTAACCACTTTGGAACAGGTAGACTCGAAAGGCAGAATTCAAAATATCTTCTGTGATCTCTATGCTTTGGTGGTACACCCGCAATATTGTATGTGGCTTGGCAAAAGGGGCTTTACTAATTGTTAGACCTTAATATAGGGAAAAGATTCTCGATTATCCAGATGGGTGCAATGCTATTGTTGCTGTTTTAGGCGCTAACCTGTGTCTAACTCTTTTGGGACCCCATAGAGTCCCAGGTTCTTCTGTCCATGGGATTTCCCAGACAAGAATACTGGAGTGGGTTGCTATTTCCTTCTCCAGAGGATCTTCCTGACCCTGGGCTTGAACCCATATCTCCCGCATTGGCTGAGCCACCAGGAAAGCCTGGTAATGCTCTTATGATAGAGTCCTTAAAAACAGAAAAGAAAGCCAGAAATCACAGAAATTCAAACTATGAGAAGGATTTGGTGCATTGTTGCTGGCTTTAAGATGGGGGAGCCATGGGGACCTCAGCTGTGTAAGTAGATGGAACTGAAATCTGCCAACAACCTAAATGGACTTGGGAGTGTGTTCCTCCCCAGGGCATGAAAAAAGGAATGCAGTTTTACCTTCATGTCAGTCTTGTGAGACCCTGAACTGAGAATCCAGCCATCCCATGCTGACCTACGGATGGTGACATGTGTGTTATTTTAAGCTGCTAAATTTGTGGTAATTTGTTACTTGGCATTAAAAAGCTAAGACATCAGGCATTTGCAAGGGCCTTAGGATTAACTTAAGGAAGTATGTTGAGGAGGAAATAAACATTTTATCACAGTTGGGAGGCTGGGATGGACCTGAGGCTCAACATTTATTTTGAATGTTAAAAGGAATGTGACCTCATTTTGTACTCCCGATTGGTAAAGCAAGAATATAAGTTATAATTAGAATGTGATCAGGGAGAAATAACAAAAATACCACTGAAACAACAAAGACTAAAGCAAAGAGAAGCCACATAGCAGGAAAACAACCTTAGGCAGAAATAGGAGCCAAACACTTCATAGCCTTTGACTTTTCATTGGGCAGTTTTGTTTTATTTCTGTAGATGCTATGGAAAACTATCTTAAAAAAAAAAAAAAAAGTCTGTCTCCTCAACTGTGCAGAGCTAAGCCAGGAAAAGATGTGCTGGCTCCTCTGGGATAGAATGAAAATGGAAGCAGCTATTCTCTGGGGCCCATCATGGTGATGGGAGTAGGAACTGAGGAGAAAAACATGAAGTGGAAAGAATCAGAGCTGCTCATCCAGCTCTCCTTCCTCATCTGACATATCTCCTTTGAAGGCCTTCTTCATTCAAATAATCAGGTTTTCAGTGTTTTATTTTCACAAGTAAAACCATTGCCTTATACTGACTTTGTGCCAGAGCTCTTTTCACGACCCTACCTGCTACTCATCTTTTTCCTGCAATGATTCTCCTTCTCTTTCCTTTGCTAATTTTAATACTGAAACAGAAGAAGCAATGTCTTATCATGTTTATGAGTCATGACTGGATGAATATGAGTCACCAGTAAGTGTTACCACTACCCACCCAGTCACCCAGTCTAGAAATGTGGGTTCCTGTAGGCTTTTCCCACTTCCTCCTCTACATTCTCTCTCATCAAGTCTCATAGATTGTATCTCCTTAACCTCTAACGTCCATCCTCTTCTCTCCAAATGCTGCATCATACATCAGTTCTCACCTAAATCAATACAGTTCCTTCATAACCAGCCTCTCAGCTTTGTCTGCATCCCCTATCGTCCTTGCAATCACAGGTATCTTTCAGGATAGCACATCAGATATGACATCCCTGAGAAAAACACTTTTCTGACACCCGTGGCTTTCTAACCACACTCTAGAGTGTAGCACACAAATTCTCCAAAACCTGGAAGCTGCCTCTTTGGCCACCCCACCTACTCCCAACCCCAGATTTCTCTTAAGCTTTTTCCACAATGCATTTCTTTCAACATGCCATTCCATGCCCTGCCAGTGCCCCTCTCCCATCAGGCATGCTGTTTTCTTTGCCTGGATTGCCCTCTCTGCATTTCTTTTTCTCATCTTGTCAAGTGCTACTCTTTTTCCAAATCTCTTATCACATAATCCCTCCTCCAGTCCCTGTGCTGAATAGACACTCTACTTATAAATATTTATTTATTTGGCTGTGCTGGGTCTTTGTTGCAGCATGTAGGATCTTTAGGTGTAGCAGGCAGGATCTTTTTAGATATGGCATGTAAGGTCTAGTTCCCTGTTCAGGGATAGAACCTGGGTCCCCTGCATCAGGAGCATGGAGTCTTAGCCGCTGGACCACCTGGGAAATCCTGATACTCTTCTTTTAGGAACATTAAAGTTCTGTCTTGTAACAATTGATTTACTCTTCTGTCTCTCAGCAGTAAAGAATTTGCCTGCAATGCAAGAGACACAGGTTCAATCCCTGGGTCAGAAAGACCCCCTAGAGGAGATGGCAGCCCACCCCAGTATTCTTGCCTGAAAAATCCCATGGAGAGAGAAGCCTGACAGGCTTCAGTCCATTGGGTTGCAAAGGAGTTGGGTATGACTTAGTGACTAAAGCACCTTCTCAATTAGTCTGTGGGCCCCATGAGGATATTCCTGCCTGGAAAATTCCACGGACGGGGAGCCTGATGGGCTGCAGTCCATAGGATAGCAGAGTCGGGCATGACTGATCATGCATGCAGGTTCATAAGGGTAGGAACCAGGCTTTATTTGACTACTCCCAGAGCTTCTTGCAGCACCTGGGACTTGGTTATTTCCAACGAATATTTAACTTTTCCCTTTGCTACCATGAGACTGCTGTCAATTTAAAATTGACTTTCATCTTCAGCATGAGTTTCTCTTTCTTTCTTGGGTCTACTGTTACCTTCTTTCTCCTTTGGTCTTCATCTGCCCTGCTAAGAGCTTTGGGTCAGGACATTATGAGATACTTACACATTAGCACAGAAGAATTGTGTCTTCTTTCATTTGCTGGTGTCATGGATTGACACTGTGGGAGTGTATGCTTTGTCACTTTTATGATAACACATTTTTGAGTGGGAGGCGAGGCTGTTTACTGACACTCCTTCAACTGCATCACATACTCAGCACCTCCTTTGTTTGTACAAAGCATAAACTCTCTTGTTGGTATGACTAGAGCACCAGACACCCCACTGAAAATGGAATGGCAGAGATTATTATAGTTGGGTAAAACACTGCACTGAAAAAACCTGTGGTTTAACACTTGAGAAGCTGGTAAGATATACTTTTGGCAAGCATTTGAACTTGATAGTAATGACAAAACATAAAAAGGTAAATGAGCAATATTTTGCTTAGTAAAGACAGAATATGAAGATTGAGAGAGAATACACATTGAATGTTACAAAGCCTTCAAGGGAAATGAAAGGGAGGATATGTGGGCTACTGTTTATTTGATTGGCACATACTGAGGGATTTCCTAAGCTTAAAAGTAATGGAAGGAATCCTAAAGGAAAAGATAGACCAATTTAACTTCATAACAATTTAAAATATTTTTATGTCAAGAAAAGTCATAAAAATAGAGGAAGTAAATATGGAAAAATGTGTGCCATAAATATCCTGAAATTATAATAGTCTCTTACAACATTATTAAAACATTTTCAAGGATCCTAACTTTAAAATTTGGAAGAAACCAGGGACTTCCCTGGCCATCTAGTGGGTAGACTTCCACTCCCAATGCAGGGTGCTGCAGGTTTGATCTTTAGTCAGGGAACTAGATGCTGCATGCTAAGAGTTCACATGCCACAACAAAGATAATGAGAGCCACAGCTAAGCCCCAGTGCAGCCATATAAAACAAATAAATTAAGTAAATATTTAATAAATAAATACACTAGTCCTTTAAAAAAAATGTTGGGTGAGACCAAGGATAGATAGATCACAGAAAATAAAATAATGGCCAGCAAATAATTAAAATGAGCACTGCTAACACACACAAAAAATAAATGTTTTTGACTTTTAAAATGGAGAATAATAAAGAAGTATGTAATATTATCAACTAGCAAGGGTATCATGAGACAAGCACACACACGCTGATAGCTTGTGAGAGTGCAAATTATTACATTTTTGGAAAGTGATTTGGCAATGTGCAAAATAAGCCTTGTAAGAATTTATATCACTTGACCCAGCAATTCTACCTCTAGGAAACATAGACAGATACATAAAGTACATAAAGACTCTCTACAGTATTATTTATAACAAAGATGGTTTGAAATCAGCCTACGGGGTCCAAACTCCTAGGCTAGGCAGTCAGAGGGCCAAATTCTTACTTAAACTGGGTCTGTGGCTTCCCTGATAGCTCAATTGGTAAAGAATCTGTCTGCAATGCAGCAGTGGGGAAGATCTACTGGAGAAGGGATAGGCTACACACTCCAGTATTCTTGGGCTTGTCTTGTGGCTCAGCTGGTAAAGAATCTGCCTGCACAGTGTAGGAGGCCCGGTTCAATCCCAGAGTTGGGAAGAGCCCCAGGAGAAAGGAAAGGCTACCCACTCCAGTATTCTGGCCTGGAGAATTCCATAAACTGTATAGGCCTTGGGGTTGCACAGAGTTGGACACGACTGAGAGTTTCACTTTTCAACTAGCAGTAGCAATGAAAAAGGCAGACTAGGAGGCAGAGCATGGAGAGAGAATAGAGGTATTTAAACATCAAATACTGTGATTCTTTTTTGAACTCCAAAATCAGTTTGCTGGGCCACAGCCAGAGTGAAATTGCAGAATGGTACAGAAAAGAGTAGAAAATATCAGAGGACATTTCACTGGGCAAAGTTTAAAAAAATCTTTACTAGAATATTTATTTAGAGACTCAAGTAATCTCTTCTTCCCCTTAAAAAAAATGTTTAGTGAAAGGTTTCAAACACACCTAAAAACAGAGTGATTAGGTAACAAATCCCCATGTACCCATTATCCAGCATCAATAATTATCTACAAAGAGTCCTTCAGTCTCTTTTTTTAATATAAATTTATTTATTTTAATTGGAGGTTAATTGCTTTACAATATTGTATTGGTTTTGCCATACATCGACATGAATCTGCCATGGGTGTACGCGTGTTCCCCATCCTAAACCCCCCTCCCACCTTGTTCCCCATACTATCTCTCTGGGTCATCCCAGTACACCAGCCCCGAGCATCCTGTATCATCCATTGAACCTGGACTGGTGATTCGTTTCACATATGATATTATACATGTTTCAATGCCATTCTCCCAAATCATCCCACCCTCTCCCTCTCCTATAGAGTCCAAAAGACTCTTTATACATCTGTGTTTCTTTTGCTGCCATGCATACAGGGTTATCATTACCATCTTTCTAAATTTCATATATATGCATTAGTATACTTTATTGGTGTTTTTCTTTCTATCTTACTTCACACTGCATGATAGGCTCCAGTTTCATCCACCTCATTAGAACTGATTCAAATGTATTCTTTTTAATGGCTGAGTAATACTCATTGTGTATATGTACCACAGCTTTCTTATACATTCATCTGCTGATGAACATCTAGGTTGCTTCCATGTCCTGGCTATTATAAACAGTGCTGCAATGAACATTGGGGTACACGTGTCTCTTTCAATTCTGGTTTCCTAGGTGTGTATGCCCAGCAGTGGGATTGCTGGGCATATGGCAGTTTTATTTCCAGGTTTTTAAGGAATCTCCACACTGTTCTCCATAGTGGCTGTACTAGTTTGCATTCCCATCAACGGTGTAAGAGGGTTCCATTTTCTCCACACTCTCTCCAGCATTTATTGCTTGTAGACTTTTGGATAGCAGCCATTCTGAGTGGTGTGAAACAGTACCTCATTGTGATTTTGATTTGCATTTCTCTGATAATGAGTGATGCTGAGCATCTTTTCATGTGTTTGTTAGCCATCTGTACGTCTTCTTTGGAGAAATGTCTGTTTAGTTCTTTGGCCCACTTTTTGATTGGGCCATTTATTTTTCTGGAATTGAGCTGCAAGAGTTGCTTGTATATTTTTGAAATTAATTCTTTGTCAGTTGCTTCATTTGCTATTGTTTTCTCCCATTCTGAAGGCTGTCTTTTCACCTTCCTTATAGTTTCCTTTGTTGTGCAGAAGCTTTTAACTTTAATTAGGTCCCATTTGTTTATTTTTGCTTTTATTTCCAATATTCTGGGAGGTGGATCATAGAGGATCCTGCTGTGATTTATGTCAGAGAGCATTTTGCTTATATAATCCTCTAGGAGTTTCATAGTTTCTGGTCTTACTTTTAGATGTTTAATTCATTTTGAGTTTATTTTTGTGTATGGGGTTAGAAAGTGTTCTNCATTCTGAAGGCTGTCTTTTCACCTTCCTTATAGTTTCCTTTGTTGTGCAGAAGCTTTTAACTTTAATTAGGTCCCATTTGTTTATTTTTGCTTTTATTTCCAATATTCTGGGAGGTGGATCATAGAGGATCCTGCTGTGATTTATGTCAGAGAGCATTTTGCTTATATAATCCTCTAGGAGTTTCATAGTTTCTGGTCTTACTTTTAGATGTTTAATTCATTTTGAGTTTATTTTTGTGTATGGGGTTAGAAAGTGTTCTGGTTTCATTTTTTTATAAGTGGTTGACCAGTTTTCCCAGCACCACTTGTTAAAGAGATTACCTTTAATCCGTTGTATATTCTTGCCTCCTTTGTCGAAGATAAGGTCTCCATAGGTGCATGGATTTATCTCTGGGCTTTCTATTTTGTTTCACTGAACTATATTTCTGTCTTCGTGCCAGTACCATATTGTCCTGATGACTGTGCTTTGTAGTAGAGCCTGAAGTCAGGCTGGCTGATTCCTCCAGTTCCATTCTTCTTTCTCAAGATTGCTTTGGTTATTCTAGGTTTTTTGTGTTTCCATACAAATTGTGAAACTATTTGTTCTAGCTCTGTGAAAAATACTGTTGGTAACTTGATAGGGATTGCATTGAATCTATAGATTGCTTTGGGTAGTATATTCATTTTCACTANGAATACCAGACCACCTGACCTGCCTCTTGAGAAACTTATATGCAGGCCATGAAGCAACAGTTAGAACTGGACATAAAACAATAGACTGGTTCCAAATAGGAAAAGGAGTATGTCAAGGCTGTTTATTGTCACCCTGCTTATTTAACTTCTATGCAGAGTACATCATGAGAAACGCTGGACTGGAAGAAACACAAGCTGGAATCAAGATTGCCAGGAGAAATATCAATAACCTCAGATATGCACATGACACCACCTGCCAGGAGCCAGCGTGAGGAATCCTGCCCATGGCAAAGGTCATGAGGAAGGAAACCTGACAAAACGCAAGGGCGTGATCAGGCTTCAGGGGTTTCCCCTGGAATTTCCTGAGCATCCATCCCCCAAAACCAGAGTCTGCCTACTTTACTGTGTTATGCTTTCTACCTACTCTTCTGACATTGACAGGGGGCTGTCCCCCCACCACCTTTTTCTGGAAAAAGCTAATTTAGAGCTTTTAGATAATAAATCTCCTGGGCATAATAAGAGTGTTTCAATCCAAAAACCCCTCTGATGGCTTTCTAGCCTGCCTGCCAGACTCTTACAGCTGCGCATGTGATTGTTTTTGGCCTCCCAACCTTGAGAGGCACAGGAAAAAAACATCCTAGGAATGTAGGGGCTTCTGAGGAGCCAAAGTCATTAGAATAGGACTGATTAAAGGTTTCATTTGTTGAGCTAATACTTGCTGCCAAATTTTCATATCTTTTATTTGTAGATATAGTTGGTATATAGGAAAAACAGGTAGTAGACCTGGTATTAGCAACATTAGATCTTTGAGTTAAGTACTTTCTTTGTTATAACCCACTGCACCTTTGTTCTACAAGAATGTAACTTTATTTAGTACTTCGAGGGTGATGCAGAGTAAAGAAAAAACACCTCTAGGGAAAAAGAGTTTTCTGGTTGATAGACATTTATCTAGAAAGAGAGCCATAAAAATGTTAACAGGCCTCTTGGCCAGAAGATAATATAAACCACCTGAGACCTTTTGTATATGGGGAGGTATGCAAAAAGAAAGTCTGGTCTCAATGAGGGTCAGGACTGCTGCCCCTGCATAACTCTGCGTATTCCATTATTTCTTTATGTACAACTTGGGGTATATAAGCTGCTTTTGAAAATACAGTTGTGAGTCTTGCACCATGTCATTCTTTTCTCCCCTTTTCTGGCTGAATTCCCATCTGGAACGTGGAGGCTCGCCAAGTCTACTTACTTGCCCTGGCTTCTAAGATCCACGCAAGTGGGAGCCCAAGGTGGGGCAACCTCCGCTATTCAAGTGGACGCCGGTGGCCTAACGTAGATGGTGCAAACCTCTTGTCTAGAGGTTTTATTAGTTTTCCGCGTAAACCAAGTTATTCAGCATAGTTTTCTCCACCAATATTTCCTACTACACTATCCATTTCTAATCCCTCTATATATCTGTAGTTAAATAAGTTTTTTTTGAAGACACAGACTCCGTCCCTGCTTTGAATTCCCTGGATCCACCAGGGCTGGACCCCAGTAACCACCCTTATGGCAGAAAGTGAAGAGGAATTAAAAAGCCTCCTGATGAAAGTGACAGAGGAGAGTGAAAAAGTTGGCTTAGAACTCAACATTCAGAAAACGAAGATCATGCCATCTGGTCCCATCACTTCATGGCAAATAGATGGGGAAACAGTGGAAACAGTGTCAGAGTTTATTTTGGAGGGCTCCAAAATTGCTGTAGATGGGTGACTGCAGCCATGAAATTAAAAGACACTTACTCCTTGGAAGGAAAGTTATGACCAACCTAGATAGCATATTCAAAAGCACAGACATTATTTTGCCAAGAAAGGTCCGTCTAGTCAAGCTATGGTTTTTCCTGCGGTCATGTATGGATGCGAAAGTTGGACTGTGAAGAAGACTCAGTGCCGAAGAATTGATGCTTTTGAATTGTGGTGCTGGAGAAGACTCTTGAGAGTCCCTTGGAATGCAAGGAGATCCAACCAATCCATTATAAAGGAGATCAGTTCTGGGTGTTCTTTGGAAGGACTGATGCTAAAGCTGAAACTCCAATACTTTGGCCACCTCATGCAAAGAGTTGACTCATTGGAAAAGACTCTGATGCTGGGAGGGATTGGGGGCAGGAGGAAAAGGGGACGACCAAGGATGAGATGGCTGGATGGCATCACTGACTCGATGGATATGAGTTTGTGTAAACTCTGGGAGTTGGTGATGGTCAGGGAGGTCTGGCATGCTGCAATTCATGGGGTCTGAAAGAGTTGGACACTACTGAATGACTGAACTGAACTGAACTGAAGACCCTTATATTTGGGTTTGTTTGCAAAACTTGCTATCCTATGATACCGGAAAGGTTTCTGTAAAAACCCATGGGTCCCAAAATGCATTGTCTATCTTCTCACTAGACTGGATAGCTTGACATCAGAACTCACGGTCCTGTCTTGAAGCTTAGCTCTCTTAAACCATCAAGGCACTTGAAAGAGGAATGTCTTTGCTCACCGTCATTTGCTCCTGAGTGTAGATAAGTGAAGGCTAGTTTAGAAGGGGTTGGGATGGGAAGGAGCATGAGGGTGGTGGTCTCCTGAGTGTAGTGGAAAAGAAGTAAACCTTTAGAATTTAATGACCAGCAGCATCAGATTCTATGTCTGCATTCTTTATGAATTTTTATTGCTCTTTATTGGCTTTATGTTTATTTTGATTTCTTTTTAATAAAAAGGTCTGTATTGCCAGAACTGGAAATGAAAGGTGCTAACATGGAAATCTACTGCGTCCATAAACTCGTCAGGGATGGAGGAAATCTCGGAACACCAGAATTTATGAGACCAGACAAAGCCTGGCTACCCACCAGGAACTTTTCATCCTCATGCCTGGATGATAAATTACACCATAATTTTCAGGGGCCATTTGCTCTAGAAAAGCAAATTAACCCAGTAATTTTTAAATTGCACCTCTGAGGTTTCACAAAGACACATCCAATCTGGTAAAGGTTTGGTCCTCAGGCCCTAGCTGCCTGATTCTTCACTAACTGTACTAACTCC
>SJYB01001667.1:242442-253021 GCA_006408585.1 Antidorcas marsupialis | reverse complement strand
GGGGTGGTACGGAGAAGGCTGGAGGATGTCCCCAGGCCCTGCAGCTTCCTGGAAGCAGATCTGGAGATCTGGTTAAGATGTCAGGTGGAGCCATTCTGCTGTGCATCTTCCCAGATCAATTACAGTATGGAGTACTGATTTCTAACCCCTCTTCCACACGCCAACCTCCCAGAGCACAGTCTGCTCCTTAGGTAGGAAAGTATGTCCGCCAGGGCCTTCCAGAGAAACAGCAGAACCAACAGGAGATAGATGGGTAGATAGACAGACAGAGACACAGACAGACAAGTATTGAGTTGGCCCAAGAGTTCATTTGGAGTTTTCGGCAAGATGTTATGGAAAACCTGAATGAACTTTGGCCAATCCAATATCAAGAAATGTAATTTAAGGAATTGGCTTCCGGTGGGGCTGCCAAGTGTGGCATCCGCGGGGCAGGGCAGCTGACTGGACACTCAGGAAGAAGCTGACACATAGAGACAGAATTCCTCCTCCTCCGGGAAGCCCTCAGTGTTTGCCCCAGCAGAGTGAAAGCGGCTACTGCATCTTCACTTAAAGGCTGATTGTAGGCATGACCACGTGGTCAGAATACCTTCACCACCCCTGGACTATTTGGCTAAACAGCCGGGCACCAGGGCCTGGCCTGGCTGACTCCCGCAGAGATCGAGGCTGGCGATTAAATAGGTGGGGAAAGAGGGTGTGTCCTCCCGAGGCCTGGAAGCTGCGGTCCCCAGGGTGCTCCTTTCTGAGCACTTGGCATAGGCAGGGCTGAGCAGCTCCCCTTGTGCCAGACCCTGGGGCTAAACACACACCTGAGTTTGGTCAAGCGGAAAAAGCCCATGTTGTAGGAATGCACCTGAAACCCAAGGTCCTGAGGTTTAAAGAATACATCCTTTGTTTAGACTCATCCAACTGGTCTGATGGGTCTCAGAAGAACCCGAAAGACTGATGGTGACTGTGTTCCCAGACACGCGGATGTGTCTGGGAGACGCGTCTGCCGTAGCATCCAGGACCCTAGGGCCTCCTGATGAGACACGGAGAACAAACATGAGCCATCCTGGAAGGCCGGGACAGGTGGTAGGACTTCAGGGGTGGAGGGTGGGGAGGGAAGAGGGAGGCGTGCGGAAGAAGGGCAGGCCCTGCAGGAGGAGGGGGAGCTGGGAGGCAGTGTGACCAGGGAGGTGAGAGCACAGATTTGGACTCAGAGATGCAAAGCGCAGATCATCCCTGGATGAGGACAGGAATCAGGCCCATGCTGCCCTAGAGGGGCTGAGACAGATGAGGTCAGCTGTGCTCAGTACTCTCAGTACTGAGGGACACATGTGGCCCAGGGCCTGCTTGCTTGGCTAGTGCAATCCAGGAGCCCCCAGGAGGAGGGGACATTTGAGCTGGGACCTGCAGAAGGAGGAGGAGCTGCTCTGTGGAGTGGGGGAAGAGCATTGCAGGCTCTGGGTGGCAGAGAGCCTGGCATGTTGCAGAACTTATAGATGCCCACCATGGGAAGAGCCGTGGTGGGAGAGGTGGGAGAGGACACGGTGATGCAGGGCCTCGGGGCCACCTGGCAGCCACATCAGTCCACATCTCGGAGCCTCCATCCCGTCCTACCCAGTAAGCTATGGTGAGGTCACAAGCCGGTGATGGAGAGCTCCTGGCCCTTGTCTGGCACAGAGGAGCACTCCACAGATAGCAGGGGCCATTGTCCTTATGACAACCATGACTTCATCACAGTGATGGTGTCATCGTGGTGGTGATGATGTCATGCTAATGATGTCGTCGTGGTGATGATGTCACGGTGATGGTATTGTGGTGGTGATGATGTCATGGTGATGGTGTCATCATGGTGATGGTGTCATCGTGATGGTGATGATGATGTCATGGTGATGGTATCATCATGGTGATGATGTCATCATGGTGATGGTGTCGTCTTGGTGATGAGGTCAAGGAACAAGGAGCATGGACCCTGCTCAGCAGGAGCCCCCTCTGCAGACAGGGCCTGCTTGTGCCCTGTGACAGTGTGGGAGGCACTGGGGGGCCCAGACCTCTGAAGGAACACAGCTCCTAGAGTCACAGGCTGAGGGGGTCTGGGCCTGAGCTCCCCTGCTCAGTACCCCTAGAGCAGGGGCCTGGTGGTAGCTGGTGGGCTGCAGTGCGCGTCTGAGCTCGGTGAGGTGGTGGGACTAGGCGAGGCCTGCGGGGGAATCAAGGCAGGCCAGTTCCGGCAAGCCGGGCAAGCTCAGGCCGAAGGCCTTCATGAAGCCTGGGACGCTTCCAGGAGCCACGGGAGGCAGGCGGTCAGGACTGAGGGAAGGGCCCGGCTCTCGAGCCTCCTGGCATGGGGCCCAGGCTGCATGCCCCAGGGCGAGGCTTGGGACCTCTCTGAGCCTGGGCTTCCAGAGGCTGTGAGGTGAGAGCGGACTCTCAGGGCGGGTGAAGATGGCAGCAAATGTGGTGAAGCCCCTTCCCGAGCCTGGCAGTGTCCTCCGTCAGTGCAGGGGGCTGGTGGGGTCCCCGTCTGTAGCCACGCCTTCCAGGAAACAACCCACTCAGAAGGACATGCAGACAGTGGACTGCAGCTTATTACACCGGCGGGCCTGGGGCAGAGTCTCCTCTGAGCCAAGGACCCCGACTGGTCTTTGTGCAAACCTTATATACCCTAAGTGTACGTGCCCAAACTTGCCTGCCCAAATTCCCTGAAACTAGTCTAAACAAAGGAAAAGAAAGATACAATCGAAGTTAACCCGTGAGTCATATGCCTTAAGCCTAGGGAGTTAACAGTGGACAGTTATCAATAGGCCCGTTGGTTATACCCCAATAAGCATACTAGAATATAGATTCTATTTGGTTACACAGATAATTAGAATATTCCTTTAGGCAATGGAGAGTCTAGGTACAAGCCCTGAGGCTCTTTCATCTGGGGGCCCTGGTTTTCCATTGGTATGTCGTTTCCATAGATATTGGGCATCTAGCTTAAAGCCCACAGTCTGGTCCACAATGGAGTCCTGCTTTCAAGACGGAGCCTCTTCTGTTTCCTCCTTCACCGAAGTAGACCACAGGACGTCCATGGCGCCTCCTGAAGCCTGGATGCTAAGGGTGTGTGGGTGCGTGTAATTCCACTAAGATGCGCCGCTTCATCAATGTTTCAGAGGGTCTATGATCCAGAAAGAACTGGGGATTGCTGCCACCAATGGCCTCAGAGTGGACAGGCCTCGGTGGGCCCGTCAGCCACCGGGAAGGGTAGCCCCCTGGCTACGTGGACCTGCCTGTCTGACCCGCATGTGGTCCCGAGGAGCAGCTGGGGGCAGCCTCTCAGAAAGAGCCCTGGACCCCCGGCCTGAAGGTCTGAGTTTCCAAGTGCCACTTGCTGGGGCTGTGTGATGCAGGAGACGTCCCCATCTGGGGCTCAGTGTGTATCCTGTGGGCACCACTGCCTCGCACACTCAGCACCTCCCTGGGTATGAGCACAAGTGTGTATCTGGCACAGGCGGTCCCTCGGTGAGCTCTTGCTGTGAGCAGAGGTTCTTCATTACTGAGTCCTGTCTCCAGGGAGCCCTGGCCGATGGAGCCGATTACAAGCTTGTTGACTTAAAAGACAGTCACAACCTGAAAGTCAAGAGTTATGTTTAATTCAGTGGGAAATTTCAGGACTTCAAGCCCAGGAGACAGCATCTCAAGTGACCTTGAGAGAGCTGAGGTGGAGCAGGAATCCAGGTTATAAAGAAGTTTGTGACAAGGGGCTGGTGATCTGGACATCGAAAGATTATTGTTAATTATGGAAAACCAGATATCTCAAGGAATTTAGCGCTTCTCTGTGTAAGGGAAGATGCAAGAGTCTGGACTCGCTGAAATCATTCCTTTCATACACGCCTCACCTGTCTGGCACCAGGACCTGTTTTCATATCCTGAGCTCCTTTCCTCACCGTCGGGAGTGGCTGTGGTGTGACGGGTCTTAGATAGCAAGTATTCTCCTTCCTGAATTCCCTTAGGGCTCAGCAGCTCACACCAAGGGCTGCAATCTCTGATATGACTGGGACATCCTTGTTTACTGATCAATGGCAGGAAATATTCCATCTCAGTCCTTACTGAGTCCTATCTCCAGGGAACTCTTGCCAGCAGAGCTGGTTACAAGGTTGCCGACTTAAAAATAATAGTCACAACCTAAATGTGGAGAATTATGTTTTGTTCGGTGAGGATTTTTAGGACTTCAAGCCTGGGAGACAGCATCTCAAGTAGCTCTGAGAGAATGGCTCCAAGGAGGAGGGGAGGAGTCAAGTTACATGGAGGTTTTGCAGCAGAGGATGAGGGGCGCTAGTGATACCAAAGCTGCCTGCCAAAGCGGGAGATGTTAAGAGACATGGGTTCGGTCCCTGGGAGGAGAAGACCCCCTGGAGGAGGACATGGCAACCCACTCCAATATTCTTGCCCAGAGAATCCCAGGGACAAGGACGAGCCTGGTGGGCTACGGTCCCCAGGGTCACAAAGAGTCAGACATGACTGAAGCGGCTCAGCACGCAATAGAGATCTTACGCTAAGGAATTCGGCACTTTTCTATGTATGGGAAGGCAAAGAGTCTGGGTTCAGGGAAGTCATTCCTTCCACGTGCATCTCTGCTCTCGGGGCCAGAATCCTGCCTGGTTTCACATCCCGAGCTCCTTCCTCTGTGCTCACTGCCAGGAGTGACTGCAGCCTAATGGCTGTTGGGTGGCAGGTATTGTTTTCCTTCCTGAGAATCCTCAGGGCTCAGAAGCTCACCTTCAGAGGGCCAGAATCGCAGATGGACTGTGACAGCCTTGTTCACTGATACGGCAGGAATACTCCATTTCTCTAGGTGAAGTCAGAAAACTACCCGTGGCCATGAGATGCTGGTGGGAGCCTCCCTGACGCTTCACGGGGCATCAGGCCTCCAGATCTGTGGCCCTCAGATGGGCTTCACTGCTCTCTGACCCTCCTCCCTGGCAGATGTGAGACCGCTGTGGGGTGGGGCCACCCGGTCTGGTTTATTTCTGCGTCCCGGCACCTGATGTCCCCACAAGTGAGGGAGAAGAGAGCCGTCTCCAGCCTTCCCAGCTCTCTGGTCACCCCACCACCCAGTAGCAGCCTGTGCAGAGTCCTAGGCACATGGGTTCCCCTTCCCACCCTGGGGTGTTCCTTACAGAGGGAACCAGAGTACAGTTTGCTCAGATTGGTGGCTGTGAAGCTACTCCTGTTGTTAAATTTTCAAGCATTTTCCACACTGGTTGTTAAACTCAGCCATTACTGAAAAGCACATCAAGTGTACTTGAGATTCATAAATTATATTTAAACCGCAGGTGACCAAGACATCTCCCCTGCTCCCTAATTCCTCTGACACTTTTCACTACCGTCTGTGTCCTTGGGGTGGGTTACCTCCATCGCATCTGCGTGGAAGGCGCATTCTACAGCTAGGTCCCCTGGGCGCCTCTTTCCAGCCCATTCAGTAACATCTCCTGGAAGCTTGAAACTGGCTGTGGTGGAGGTATCCACACCACGGGGAAGGAGGAGGCTTGAGGATCTGGGAGCCTGCAGTGACGGTACAGTCAGGAGAGGCTTTCTGGAGGAGCTGAGACTCAGACTCAGGTCTGGGAACTTGCGGGGGTGGGGGGGTTACCCGGGTGGACCAGGAGGGTCCGGCATTCCAGGCAGAGGAAGAACGGGGTGAAGGCACAGATAATCCTCATTTTACAGACATCGCAGCTGAGATCGTGCCACTCTACACAGCTGGGCAGGCCTGGAGCCGGGACAGGGTTCCCGTGAGTCTGGCTCCTGGGCCCAAGGCCTTTGCACAATCCCATCCTGGACAGTGACCAACAGGCCAACCCCCAGCTGAGCATGTGTGACCCCTCCCATCCTCCTTCCCAGGAGTGCTCCTGGGGGAGACAGTGCACCCCCAGAAGAGAGGGCCATCCCAGAATGTCCCCCTGCCCAGGCGCCATGCCCTAGGCTTCTTTCCTGCTGGCTTGGGCAGGAGCTTGGCCAAGCCTGGGCTTGGCGGGTACCCGGGGTGGGGGAGGCCTGCCTCCTCCAGGGAGCCTTCAGGAGCCAGTGACTGGGGGAGCTGGGCTGGGGGAAAGCCTCTGGGGCCAGCTGTGCTCTGTGGCAGGCAGTGCGTGAGCTGAGTCGCTTCAGTCGTGTCCCCCTGCCACCCTAGGGACTGCAGTCCACCAGGCTCCTCTGCCCATGGGATTCTCCAGGCAAGGCTACTGGAGTGGGTTGCCATGCCCTCCTCCAGGGGATCTTCCTGACCCAGGGATCAAACACATATTTCTCCAATCTCCTGCACTGGCAGGCGGGTTCAACTAGCACCAGCTGGCAGGCAGCTGCGGAGGAGCCCAGGACGGGGGTCCTGACTCTGCCGTGAGTGAGATTACCTTCAGTGCCAGTGGCCGGCTGCCAGGAGCAGGGCGCCTCAAGCCCTTCTCCCCTGGGAGGCAGCGGGGCCAGCTGGGGGCAGTAAGACTGCACTAGAGACCCCACAGCTATAGCCAGGAGTGAGGGACAAGCTGCTGGGCCCTGCAGTGCCCGCGGGCCCTACCACTGCCCCCCGTGCTAGCGGGAGGCCCCCGGTGGGGAACACGGGGCCACCTTCACTGCACCCTTCCCTTCTCAGCTTAGAACACTGCGACCTCTGTGGTTCTCCTCCCCTCTCCTCCCTCCCACGTGCCATCACCTGGTAGACCCAAACCCGGACGCACCCCAGAGCCCTAAAACAGGAGACCGCAGGCTGCAGGGGTGCTGGGCACCACCCCGTGAGCCCACTCCAAACTTCTGCCCAGGATCCCTGTCCACCGCCACCTTGGAGCCCTTTCCCCCTCACCCCCACCTCCCCGGCGCCATGCCCTGAGGAGCAGCATCCCACTCAGGCTTCTGATCTTTCTCTGCCCTCCCTGCGCTCTTGTTAACCGCCCCCCCCGCCCCGGCCTTCCCCCTGGGGCCTTGGGACTCTGCGTCAGGCACCCACTCAACACAAGCCCAGTGGGAGGAGACACGGCTTTCCCCAGTCCTTCCTCTCTGGCATCTTGCTGGCCCCACAGCCCCAGGGAAGGTCGTGACTTGGTCCCCGGAAGCTGGTGCTGCTCTCTGGAATGATGGTTCTGAGTCCCCGTGGGCTGAGCTGTGGGTTCCCCAGCTGGTCAGGAGACCTTGGGCTCAGCACCGTGGGTATGAGCGTTCTTCTGACCCTGTCCCTGTCTGCGGGTCTGAGATGGCATCAGGCAGCGGGCGGCCCCTCCCCAGCTGAGGCTAGCTGGATGGGATGTGTGTGTCCCTGTGTGTGTCGATGTGTGTGTGTGTGCATCTGCTTGTGTGTGCCAGTTCTGAGGACTCCAGGCCCAGGTTCAGTTAAGAGGGACTTTAGAGCGTCCTTGGTGGCTCAGACGGTAAAGACGCCACCTGCCGTGAAGGAGATGTGGGTTCCATCCCCTGGTCAGCAGCATTCCCTGGAGGAAGAAATGGCTACCCACTCCAGTATCCTTGCCTGGAGAATCCCAGGGATAGAGGAGCCTGGCAGGATACCGTCCATGGGGGTCCCAAAAAGTTGGACACGACAGAGAGACACACTTTCTGTGACTCAGCTTGAAGGTGTCCCTTGAGTCCCTTCCCCCTTATCATGCCAGTGACTGGGCTCCAGAACCCAGGGCAAGTCACACCGGGCTGCGATTTCTGTGGGAGACGTGCCTGGCGGTGATGGCTGTTTCTGCTTTCCCTAGTTCCCCACGTGTCTTCACACCATTTTCTCTCTCGATCATCACAGAAACCTTTAGTAGGATGTGTTTTTTAAATTCAAGAAAGCACTCTTTTTTTTCTGGCAGGAACTAGGTTTTAAATGATAAAATTCACAGCTGCAGCCACTTTAAAGGGGACGGGTGACTGCCTTTAGTGCACTCTCAATGTTGTGTGACCTCCACTACCTCTGCGGAATTCCAGAACCTGGTTGTTGGGTCCAGGAGGAAACCACATGCCCACTGACCAGCTCTTCCCAGCCCCCTCGTCTCCCAGCTCCCGGCAATGGCTGAGCGGGTTGTGGTCCCTGATGTTCCCCACTCTGGATGTTTCCCACGGATGGACTCACTTAGCCTGTTTCCTCGCCCATCCGCGTTGTAGCAAAGGTCAGAGTGTCACGACTTTTTCTGGATGAATCATGTTCCCAATGGCACTAGAGGTGAAGAGCCCGCCTGCCAAGAACCCTCCGGCAGCAGGTTCAGGGGACCAGGTTTTTGATCCCTGGGTTGGGAAGATCCCCTGGAGGAGGGCATGACTACCCACTCTGGTGTTCCCGCCTGGAGAATCCCCACGCACAGAAGAGCCTGGCGGGCTCCAGTCCATAGAGTCGCAAAGTGCCAGACACGACTGAGTGCTCACCAGTCATGTTCCAGAGTCCGAATCGACCTCATTCGTGTACCCCTTTGTCCTTCAGCGGGCACTTGGGCTGCTTCCGCGCTGGACCGGTGTGGATGTTCTGCTGTGAACATGGGTGTGGAGGTAGCCGTGCGAGCCCCCGGCTTTGGTCTTTGGGGGTCTGCTGGGCCTTGAGGCGATTCTGCTAGGCGTGTGGAGGAACGGCCAGGCTGGCTTCCACGCAGCCGCACAGAAGCCGCACTTCTTACATGGGGGCGGGAGGGGGTTTTGAACCAGGCCCTCTGGGGCCGGAGCTGGCCCTGCTGCAGGCTGCCCGCCCCCTTTTCCATCTTCTCCCCAGCTCCTCCCAGGAAGGAGGCAGGGCTGGCCTCACTCCTCCTGGGAAGCCCCCCAGGGGAGGGTGCCGTGCCCACCTGAGCCGGGTCTTGAAGGACAAGAAGTTACTCAGCACCGGCTGAGGAAGACAGACACCCGCAAGGAAGAGTCTAGAATTCAGGTGGCGTCAGGCGGCGGCAGAGGTGGCTCTGTCTCAGATCGTAGTAACTGTGCCTGGGGCTCGCTGTTGCTGCCTGGGGCTGGGCTCAGCCCCGGGGGCTGACCTGCACTGACCCGTTCACCCCGCAACTCCGGGGGTGCCAGGGTGACCCTGTTTACACATGAGCAGGCTGAGACTCCAGGCGGGCTAGCTGGGGCTCAGAGAGACAGGAAGCTCGCTCGGGGCCACACAGCAGAGGTGGGCTGGGGAGAGGGAGGATTTGAAGTGAGGCCTGGGCCTGTCTGCCTCCGTGTCCTCGTGCAAGCAGTGGGGACACTTCCTGCTCACACAGCAGCTGTGAGAAGGAAATGAAATGGTACACGTGACGTGTACACACCACTCGCCGTTTCCAGGCCTGATTTGCGCTCGGACTGCGGTGGGAGACGCTTCTGCAGGTGTGAGGAGTCGGGGCTCTGGCCCCTGCTTGGCAGCTGTTCACCGTGGGTCCCCTAACCGTCCCTCTTTCCTCTGGGCCAGCTTCTGTCCACTGCAGAGCAGACTGGTGGGGATGCAGAGGGAAGCTGGGGAGCCACACGCACCCAGGGAGACCCCTCCCCCACACTCTCTGCAGGCCCCACTTCTGGGGGCGCCTGGCCAGGCTGCTCACTGACCCCCACTGGGTTTCCCTTTTCATTTGCAGAGACACCTGTCGCCCGAGGAGTTCCAGGAAGTGTTTGGGATGAGCGTGGAAGAGTTCGACCGCCTAGCCCTCTGGAAGAGGAACGACCTCAAGAAGAAAGCCCTGCTGTTCTGACGCTGCCAGCGGGTGGGGGGGCCCTGACCACGGGCGTGCCTGTGGGAACCACCAGACCCCCTCCTCTTGCACTCGGCTCCGGCTTCTCTGTGTCCACGGCAGGCGGGCGGTGGTGGGAGCTTGGGGAGGGCCAGTTGGCAGGGGCTGGGGCTGGGAGGAGCTCCCAGAACAAGTAAAGCCCCCGTTTCTGGTTTCTGCCAGCACCACTCCCGCGCCTAGTCTGCAGCCCAGACCCCTGGCTTTGCACTGTCCTTCCCCGCTGCCGCTTGCCATCAGGAAGGAGGATGTGGCGAGGTCGCTGCCCAGAGATGCAGGACCACTTAGATGCACGCAGCCCACCCTCCCACCTCCCTGCAGTGCCCTCCCTGCGCTGGGCCCCCGGGGCGCACAGAGGGCGGGAGTGGACGCCCGAGGAGGCTTAATCAGTGGTGGGCACTGGCGGGTTCCGGTGGCTGGGCACCTGGCTCCTGGTATCCGTGGCCCCACTTCCCTTCTCAGCCTGGGAGGCACGGCCTGGCATGCAAGCCTCCGTCCCCCGCCCTGGGCCTCCCTGGGGCTGTCAGAAGCATGGGGGCCGATTTTTGCAGCCTTCGAGATGAATCTATGTTTAGGGAGGACCTTCAACCCGAAGGCGCACCTTCTCCTGGGGCCCTCCGTGCGCTGCGTTCCTCTTGCAGGTCATCCCTTAGATGCCTAAATGATATCTTTAAAGTTAACACAGAAGTTTTTATTTTGTTAAAGAGTAGAGCCTACTTAAACACAAAGACGACATATATAAAGAGTTTAATTTTATGGCCCCGCTGGAAGGGCGCGCCCCAGCCTTATTCCCCACCTTCGCATCTGTGTGCTTTCAGGCTGTGTGTGTTCCTTGCCTGTTCCCTCTGTGCTTTTTTCTTTTGCTTTTCAGCCTGTCACACAGGCGCCCT
>SJYB01001667.1:131419-242003 GCA_006408585.1 Antidorcas marsupialis | reverse complement strand
AGTTTGTAAGGACGCCTAAAGTACGGCCACACTGCATTTCTCGCTGTCATTTTCCAAGTCTTGCAGAAAACATCCTCCCCTGATGGCCAAAGCCCCCCAATCAAGAGTTCCCACGGTCCCGGATAACGCTTGCCGCAGCTTGCAGCGGTCCTCCTCGTCATGTGGCCGGTGGCATCCCACTTTGCACCCCCGCCCCATAAAACACCCCCAGGAAGGGAAGGCTGGTGTCCAGTCCTGAGACCAACGACACCCAGACCCTCCGGGAAGACGGGATGGGAAAGGCTGCCTAGACCGGCAGAGTGGGCAGGGGCACCTGCCGGCCGTGTGGGTGGCGTGTGGCGCCTGAACGATGGTGCCGCGCTTCGAGGGGCCTATGAGACGTGGCGCAGGTGTCCCCAGAGAGTGGGCCCCGCCTTCGCGCCGCCACGTCTTCCTGTGCGTCCTGGACGTTCCCGTGTGTTCAGTCCGCGTGACTCAGCCCCCTATAGTCTGCTGTGCACCCGGCTTCTCACCAGCGCCGCTTGGCCAGGGAGGGGGTTTCTCAGCACCTAGTATATGCTTCCCTCCACGTTGCGAGCCGCTGGAAACCCTTATTTTCTCACTAGTGAACGTCTTGTCAAACCAGGGGAGCCTGGAAAAAATAAAGGATGATGTATTACAACTTGTGAAAGTGAAAAGCCGCTTCTTATAAATGCCTGTCACTAACAGCCACGGGCCCCCTTCTGCCGCCAGCGCCTGGGGAGGGCACCTGCTAAAAGCAGTCCTGGAAGCGGGCCCAGAGCCGGGGGTGGGACAGACCCTGTGTCGGCCCTGGGATGGCTGAGGACAGCCGTGGCAGAGGCAGCCCCTCGAGCTGGGGCGCTGAGCCCCTCACCCATGCCAAAGTGCTGATGGGAGAGATGCTGATGCCCGTCGCCGCCAGGCCAGGGAGACAGACCAGCACACAGACCATGATAAGACTGACCCTTTGGAGAAGGTTCCCAAAGGAAGCCACATAAACACCCCAGAGGTCAGTGGAGGGTTTCTGAGAAGGCGCTGCCAAACTTAAGCCTTGCCAGATGAGGATGTATTCCTGGAGGCCAGTGAAGGGCCAGGGGTGGACACAGGACCGGAGGTGGCATCCCGGGATCCATAAGCAGGCTGTTGGCTGTGGCCCTGGAGCTCGTGGCTAAGGAAAGGACGGGTGCCTGCCCGGTAGGTTAGCAGCTGCTGCCCTGGGATGAAACAGTCTAACCTCCACCTCTGTTCACTCAGGCTGTTCTAACACAAACCGTAGACGAGCCTCAGACAACAAAACGCCGAGTTCTCTTAGTGCTGCAGCCTGAAGCCCCAAGATCAGAGAGCTGGTCGGGCCAGGTCTCAGCAAGAAGCCCCTTCCTGCTCTCAGATGTGTGGGCAGTGTCCTCACCTGGCAGACAGAGAGCATCTCTCTTCTCACCTAGCTAGCTTCTTACAAGGGCACTGACCCCCTTGTGGAGGGCCTCACCCTCCCGACCTGATTACCTCCCAGAGGTCCCCTCCTACTGCGTCATATGAGGGATTAGGGCATTGGTTATGCATGTATGGATGTGAGAGTTGGACTGTGAAGAAGGCTGAGTGCCGAAGAATTGGTGCTTTTGAGCTGTGGTGTTGGAGAAGACTCTTGAGAGTCCCTTGGACTGCAAGGAGATCCAACCAGTCCATCCTAAAGGAGATCAGCCCTGAGATTTCTTTGGAAGGAATGATGCTGAAGCTGAAACTCCAGTGCTTTGCCCACCATGAGAAGAGTTGACTCATTGGAAAAGACCCTGATGCTGGGAGGGACTGGGGGCAGGAGGAGAAGGGGACGACCAAGGATGAGTTGGCTGGATGGCATCACTGACTCGATGGACGTGAGTGAACTCTGGGAGTTGGTGATGGACAGGGAGGCCTGGGGTGCTGCGATTCATGGGGTCGCAGAGTCGGACACGACTGAGCTGCACTGNCCCACCATGAGAAGAGTTGACTCATTGGAAAAGACCCTGATGCTGGGAGGGACTGGGGGCAGGAGGAGAAGGGGACGACCAAGGATGAGTTGGCTGGATGGCATCACTGACTCGATGGACGTGAGTGAACTCTGGGAGTTGGTGATGGACAGGGAGGCCTGGGGTGCTGCGATTCATGGGGTCGCAGAGTCAGACACGACTGAGCTGCACTGTGACTCTGGGGACACTTAACCCACAGCAATCTCTAATCTTATGGCGATGACAGTGATGACTTTCACGAAGCCCCCAAACCCTGTCCACATGCACAAACTGTGCCCTGTCTCAGCACATACTTCATGATGCAGGTCAGAAAGGAGAGCATTTCCCTCCCTAGCAGGGACAGCCCATCAGAGGTCCTGGTTCTACCCGAAGCATCTCTCTGCATCTCTCCATCTCAGCAGACACCTTCACGGAATTATCCAGATCAGAAAACAGCCCGAGACTAGAAGGTGGTAGTTGCCAGTGCCCCGGGACACAGTGTGTGCCTGGCCTGTCCCAGGCAGACCGGATACGTGGTCACCCTGACCGTACGCCCTCTACCCTCACCTCTTGCCTGAGTGAACACAGCTTCCCAATCGGGTTTCTGGTCCCGGTATTGCCTGGGGGCAGGTCATTCCCCGCCTGATGCTTTGCAGCCACCGGTCAGATCATGTCAGCGTCCCAACAGCACTTGCTACGGCAGGCTCTCTGCCCCCTCCTGTAAGTCACAGCTATGCCGCCTTCCTTCGGCACAAGGCCTGAGCTTTTACAGACACTCTCCTCCCTCCCAGGGCCGGGGCTGCTGTTTCTTCTCCAGATGGAGACCCATTCTCCCCTCTCGGTTCAGCTCTGAAGTTTCCACCTCAGACAGTACAGTTCAGTTCAGTTCAGTCGCTCAGTCATGTCTGATTCTTTGTGACCCCATGGACTGCAGCACACCAGGCCTTCCTGTCCATCACCAACTCCCAGAGTTTACTCAAACTCTCAGACAGACCCTCTGCTGACTCCAGGAATTTCCCCACCCATACCCAGAGGCCATCATGCCTGCCTGTATGTCAACACATTCTTCTCTTTTTCTTTCTTCCCTCAAGTCAAATTTTCACTTTTATTTGGGGATGTTTTGTATTTTCTCTTTTCTTTTAATTTTGTTATTTTTAGGAATTCATTTTATTGAAGTATGATTGATTTATTGTTGTTGAGTCGCTCAGTCGTGTCCAACTCTTTGCAACTCCATGGACCGCAGCACACCAGGCTTCCCTGCCCTTCACCATCTCCTGGTGTTTGCTCAAACTCATGTCCATTGAGTCAGTGATGCCATCCAACCACCTCAGCCTCTGTCGGCCTGTTCTCCCCCTGCCTTCAATCTTTCCCAGCATCAGGATTTTTTCCATTGAGTCTTCTCTTCGCATCAGGTGGCCAGAGTATTGGAACTTTAGCTTCAGCATCAGTCCTTCCAAAGAATATTCAGGATGGATTTCCTTTAGGATTTTTTAGCTGATTTATAATGTGGTGTTAATTTCTGCTGTGCAGCAAACTGATTCAGTTAGAATCATATGTACATTCTTTTCCACATTCTTTTCCATCATGGTTTATCACAGGATGTTGAACAGAGTTCTCTAGCACATTCTTCTTGTCTGTTTACTGACACTTTCCCTCCGAGGGGGCTGGCAGTTTTACAACAGTGCTCTGTGACCCAGGATGTCACTGGAGTATTCGGTAACGAGACTGGATCCCAAAGCTTTCCTAGGTATCAGTGCTTTCAGAGCAGCCCAACCCAACAGACTTTCTGCAAAATGTTCTGTACCCACTCTGTCCAGGACGACAGCTGCTGACATTTGAAATGTGACTGGTGTGGCTAGGGAGTTAAGTTTTCATTACAGTTAAGTTTAAGCAGCTACATGTGACTAGCAGCTTCTAGTTAGACAGCACAGACCTAGATTAGATGCTTCTGCTGCCCTGACCATAGAGACTGGACCCCTCAGTGGGCTCTGGACCTGTCCTTCTGCCTAGTGGAGTGCCGTTTGGCGCCCAGTATGTAGGGACATTCAGAGCATGCACTGAGCCCCATCTGTGCCTGGCACTATCCTGGGCACTGGAGGTTTGCAAGGCCAGCCCCTGTGCCCCGGAGCTCCTGCCTACCTCTGGAGCCTCAGTGGCCCCAGATTCTAAGGAGCTGTCCACCCCAAAGCCCCAAGCCAAGTCCAGTCCCATTTTCCATGCCAGCCTTGGTGTCTGCCACCGGCACCAACCTTCCTGAACCAGCCTCAGCCTGGGCCTGTGTCGGGAGCCCTGGCATCCAGGGGGCAGGGAGATGTCAGCCTCCAGCCTTTCTTTCTGGACCCTTCTCCCAGGGTAGCCATGCCTCTGAAGCCACTGAAATCTGAACCCAGAGCTGCCCCGCTCACTGCTTTGAGTGAGGAGGGAGACAGCCAAGGAAGGCACACTGCCCATCCTAGGGCTTGGCTCAGAAGGGACACGTGTCACCACCAGTCCTGCTCATTGGCCAGAGGTGGTCACGTGACTCCATCCAACTGCAAAGGCATCTGGGAACACAGCACCCATGTGTTGAGAAGCCAGCCAGCATGACTGGTGGGCACTCCCAGCTCTGCAGCCCAGGCTCTCCAAGACCTTCTTGTCCCTGTAGTCAACACCACCCCTCCCCGCGCCCTTGGTGGCTCTTGGCAGGAGGCCCCCAGCTGCCCCTGTCACCGTGCTCTTGGCGCCTGAGGCTTGCTGCCCTCATTCGTCGGTGCCCATCTGCCCGCCTCATCACATGGACTCCAGCCCCCCCGCCCAAGTCTTTGCCATGTTCTGTGTCCCCTCCTGAGGGCGCTTTTCCAGCAAGTCACTGTGTCCTGCCCATGACCCGCTGCCCCCAGCACAGGTGATTGGACCAAGGGTGGCCCCTGAGCCCCTGGACTCCTTGGTGACTCCATGTGGCATCTCTCCCCCAACCCCTAGCCCGAGAGGCTTCGTTCCGCATGGACATGGTCCACCCCATCAGCACTGTCTCAGGGAGTTGGACTCTGAGATGCATGAGTCAAGGGAGGTGGGCAAAAGCAGGGGACAAGCCCCAGAGCACAAGCCAGCAGGACCCACACAGTAGAGAGAAGGCACACGGGGAGGTCGGTCAGGAGAGCAAGAGAGGGCAGCAGGAAGGAGAGAGAACCGGAGGGGCTGCCACCAGCAGGAGGGGCAGCGTGAGTGGCCCTGTTCTGGGCCAGCTGAGAACCAACAGGAGATGGATGAAGAAGCAGGGACTGTATCATTTTCCTTGGTGCCTCAGACCCCAGAGCCACAGTCCAAAGCTTCGGGAACAGCTGAGTTGGGAGATGTTGTTCAGTGTGCTTTAGATCAGAAAAGTCTGCAAGGCTGGCCCACCTCTTTCCCCAGCTGCCGCTGAACATAGCTTTCTACCAGGTGACAGACGGTGGTGAAAGCTGCACCCCCGCCGGCCAGTGCAATGGGAGGAGACTGCCCATGAGCCCATCTCCCTGGGCAAGCAGAAGAAGAATGGGCTCCAGGCCCACGCCGAAAACCCAGGTCTGGCCCAGGCATGGCTCCCACAGGAGGTGGAGCAGTGAACCAGCATAGCATCGATTCCCAGCTCTCGCTCTCTGCCTCTCCCTGTTCTGAGCACCTGGGGTCCTTACAATAGCACCGTAAGATCCTTCCTAATCCCCACTCTACAGACGGGGAAACTGAGGCATGGGGAAAGGTGACCCAGCTGGGAATGTCAGACAAAAGATCTAAAGCCTGCCCTCTGCATTTGGATAAGGGGCATTGTCCCACGAGTGCCTGCCTGAGCAAGCCTGCCCTGAGACACCTGGGCAGAGCTTGGGCTCAGGTCATTCAAAGACCAGACCAGCGGCTCCCTGACCTCACCGTCCAGAGAATCATCTGTTTGTGCGGACAGCCAGGGACGCTCCCCGCCGTGCCTGTGATGCAGGGGCCAGTTGTGTCCTGCACGGGGAGGACTTTGTCCCAGGCTAGGAGGCCTGGCCCTGTGGTACTGAGGTCACTTCCAGTCACACTTAGCTCACGAGGCTCCCTAGATGGCCCACCGGCCCCAGGGGCACAGAGGTAGCCTGATAGCCAGGCTTCCGTACTGGGTGGGTAGGCTCCTCCTGGCCCAGCCCTGCTCTCTGCTCCCAACCCCACCACTCTCACCTGTCCCCAGGCCTCCTCCAAGGCCGCCACCCTCTTTTCCAGACCCCTCCCCTACATTGCCTCCACCCTTGTCATTGCCCCTCTAGAGGGAAAACTGTCTACTACACAGGTGAAAGCTGGGTCATTCCAGAAGTCAGTTTCCCTCAACCCTGGACCCCTGGTTCTCCCCCTCTCCAACCCCCACCTTCCAGAGTGGAAGAAACCCTGGTGTCGGGTAAGTCATCACCAGGGCTGAGTGATCACAAACTGGCCCAGTTCCCGGCCCACGGGCTGAGACGGTGCGTTCCCAAGTATAAGAGCACTTCTGAGAAATTAAATGAGGGAGATGAGTGCCTCCCCGGTGGTGACTGCCAGGCTGCAGGCTGTTACGGAGCCAGCTTTCATGAATAATAGAAGCTTCCTTTTTCCCGTCTGCAGCCTGAGTTCCATGAACCTTCCTCAGCAGCAGGTCGTTTCTGAGCGCTCCACACAGCAAGTGCTGCCTCCGAAGCATGCCTCCTGCCTCCAGTGCCCCAAATACCTCCCTGACCTGATACCCACACACCACGTCATTCTTCCAGTTGGTCCCATGCTCAGGGGTCTACAGCAGCTGGTCTGCAGTGCAAGCTGGACTGTGCCCGCCCCTGTCTGGAGACCTCACCACAGGGACTTCTGTGGCCTGTCCTCCAATTCCTTCACGGGCACCATCTGGCCACTGATACCTTCTCCAGACTCTTCTTTATCCCTCCCTGTCTGGCACCGTTGTTTCTTGGCCAGCTTCTTCTCATCTCCCTCCCAAACTCATGTCCACCGAGTTGGTGATGCCATCCAGCCATCTCACCCTCTGTCACCCCTTTCTCCTGCCTTCAGTCTTTCCCAGCATGAGGATCTTTTCCAATGAGTTGGCTTTTCGCATCAAGTGGCCAAAACACTGGAGCTTCAGCTTCAGCATCAGTCCTTCCAATGAGGAAATTGAGGCTCAGAGAAGCTAAGTAAGTGGCTCTTGCATGCAGCTATTAACTGACAGGCTAGGATTCAGACCACGTGTGCCTCCTCTGTAATTGTCCTGTACGATTGCATGTCGGGTGTGGGGCTAGGAGTTTCATTAACACACCCTTTATCATCTAACTTAACTAGCACCCAGTATATAAATGAGCAAACTGAGGCTCAGAAACACTAAGTAATTCACCTCCAGTCACATGACTACTTACAGAGGCGCTGGGACTGTGCCCAAGACGACCAAGCTCTAAACCCAAGCACTCCCCAGGGCCCGGGACTCTGCTTCCTCCTTAACTCCCCACAGGAGGTTCAAATTCAGCAACCATGAGCGATGTCTGTTACGTGACCATTTCATGATAAAGAGCCCACGGGAAGACTACTTATTGGCACAAGCTTCGAAGTGAATCATTGTCTAGTGTGAAGATGGGACAACTCAGGGACTCCCGTGATGGAACAGGGGATAAGAATCTGCCCACCCATGCAGGGGACACGGGTTCCATCCCTGGTCTGGGAAGACCCCACATGCTGTGGGCAGCTGAGCCCGTGCACACAACTGCTCAGCCTGTGCTCTAGACCCCGGGGGAGGCAACGACTGAGCCCACGTGCTGCAACTGCGGAAGCCCACGCGCCCGGAGCCCGTGCTCCACGAGAGACAGCACCGCCGCGAGAAGCCCACGCACCCCAACGGAGAGCAGCCCCTGCCCACTGCAGCTAGAGAAAAGCCCACAAAGAGCAATGGAGACCCAGCACAGGCAAAAATAAACAAATAATTCTTTAAAAAGATGCGTTACTTATGGTGGTTGTGGTTTAGCCACTAACTTGTGTCCGACTCCTGCGATGCCGGGGACTCTAGCCCGCCAGGCTCCTCTGTCCATGGGATTTTCCAAGCAAGAACACTGGAGTGGGTTGTCATTTCCTCCTCCAGGAGATCTTCCTCACCCAGGAATCGAACCTGCATCTCCTGCGTTGCAGACGGATTCTTTACCGACTGAGCTATCAGGGAAGCTTGTTACCCACCAAAGACGAGCACTGAATGGACGTGTGCATGAGTGGATGCTCATTCAATCAATCGCATTCATCACAGCCCAGAGTCAGAGTGATGTCGGCGGTATAGAGGACCTTGGAGACCAGACAGTCTGACGTGCGAGAATATATTTAGGGTTTAGGGCACAAGGGCACCCATACCTTTATCTTGTCACTGGTAGATTGGGTGGTCAGAAATCCATGTCTGTATCAACCTGTGATTGAAATTTATTTTAGTAGTAAAATACAACTTGGTGGCTGTGGTTGAAGTGATTTAATCCATGTATTGGGCAAACGTGTATGAGGTTCTGTGGTCAATGTGGTGAGAGTATGGAGGCATTTAACAGGTGTTTCCCCTGTGTCCCAGCCCCTTCTCTGGACTCCAAGCTGACAAAGACCGGGACCAGCCCCCATTTTATGGACCAAGGCCTCCCTCACCCCAGTGCTGTGCACACATGGTTAGACTTCCACTGAAGGATGGGCTAGAGGTCAAGGGGTGAGCATCATCCTGCAGCCCGGGTTAGTGGAGATGCTGGGCAGAGAGGACTGTCTTCTGACACCCCCGTTCAAGGCGTCCGAGGCTGTCACTGCCTCCAGGCATTCCCCAGCAAGCAGTTCCCCCACAGCCCCTTCCCCTTCTCTGCTGGCTGCCCCGCGCTCTGACTGTCTGCATCTCCCCTTCCAGGTGCTCCAAATGCAGCTGCCCTCAGGCTCCTGTAAAGAGCAGGTGTGGCTCTCTTTGCTTCTCTGCCTCAGCGCCCCTCCACATTGATGGGCACTGAGTCTTCAAAACCAAAATTACCTTTCAAGGAGGCTGCTGAGGTTCTGAGCAGCTCAAAGACTTGCCAAGGTCACACAGGTGTCAGAGCTGTGTTTCTGTAGACGGTTGTCATCACTCTCAGATTTATGCTTTCTCCAAACACCAAGCCACCACATTAACTTGATGGACCAGTGTTTGCAAAGGCACCATGCAAAGCGGGAGAATGTATATGCTTAGGACCAGCTGGGAAGTGGTTCTCTTCCTACTATGCCACGTGCGTGAAGGGGACAGAAGACACTGCGTGTAAGTGGTTGTGGGTTTTGGGGGGAGATGGACTGACACTTTTTTTTTCCTTTCAACATTATAAGACTGTTATCCCCCCCCTTTTTTTTTGGCTTCCATTATTTTGGGTAAGTAGTTATCTGTGAAGGTGAAGGTGAAGTCGCTCAGTCGTGTCCGACTCTTGGCGACCCTGTGGACTGTAATCTACTAGGCTTCTCCGTCCGTGGGATTCTCCAGGCAAGAATACTGGAGAGGATTGCCATTTCCTTCTCCAGGGGATCTTCCCGACCGAGGGACTGAACCCAGGTTTCCCACATTGGAGGCAGACGCTTTAACCTCTGAGCCACCAGGGAAGCCCCAGTTATCTGTAAGTTATCTGTAAGTCTTACTTTAAAAAAAATAAATTTATTAATTTTATTATTATCAGTTTTTGGACATGACACATGGCTTATGAGATCCTAGCTCCCCAACCAGGGATCAGATCCATGCCTTCAGCAGCAAGAGCACAGAGTCCTAACCACTGGACCACTGGGCATTCCCTGTAAGTCGGATTGTTATTCCCCAGAATATGATGTTTGTTTTCTATGTCTGTTTTTAAGACTTTAACAGTAAGTTATTCAGCAGCTTGGTGGGCAGCCTCTGAGAAGATCCCCAATGATCCCTGCTTCCTGGTGTTCCCACCATGTGGTCGCCTCCCATTGACTGTGGGCTGGGCCTCCTGGCTTGCTTCTGGTGGAACACAGTGGAGTTACTGGACTTGCCCTGCTGGTGGAATGCGTGGTTTCCGTCTCGGGGGCTCTGGGGCAAGTCAGCTGCCGTGTGGTGAGCGGCCTGTGCAGGCCTGGCATCCGTGAGGAATGTGGCCTTCGAGAAGCCATTGGAGTGACATGGAAACAGGTCATCTCCCATCAAACCAGCATGTTAAAGCTTGCCCCAGCCAACAGCCTGGTTGCAACTTTGCAAGAGACCTTGAACTGGAGGTGCCTGGTCGGGCTGTGTTAGACTGCTAACCCACCAAAATGGTGAGAGAAGGAATGTAAGTTTTGTTTGTTTTTTTAAATTTTTTGGCCACTTGGCATGTGGGATCTTAGTTCCTTGACCGGGGATCAAACCCACGTCCCTTGCATTGGAAGCACAGAGTCTTAACCACGGAATCACCAGGGAAACCCTACTGTGAGTTGTTTTAAACTGCTAGGCTTCGGGGTCATTTGTTACGAAGCAATTCATGATCCGTGTGAGAGCCCTGTGGGTTTTCAGCCTTGGTGACTCACACCATATCCTAACATGGGCTTGGATTTCTCACTGCTGCCCCTCACAGGACCTCTGCTCCCTCTGGGTCTCAGAAGTTAGGAAGACTGCATCAAAAGTGCCATGGAGTAATGATAACCCTATATGCAAGACAGCAAAAGAGACACAGATATAAAGACCAGACTTTTGGACTATGTGGAAGAAGGCGAGGGTGGGATGATCTGAGAGAATAGCATTGAAACATGTATATTACCATATGTGAAATGGATCGCCAGTCCAGGTTCGATACATGAGACAGGGCAGTCGAAGCCGGTGCACTGGGATGACCTGAGGGATAGGATGGGGAGAGAGGTGGGAGGGGGGCTCAGGATGGGGGACATATGTGCACCCATGGTTGATTCATGTCAATGTGTGGCAAAACCACCACAGTATTGTAAATTAGCCTCAAATTTTAGCCTCCAATTAAAATAAATAGATTAATTTTTTAAAAAGTGCCATGGAAATGTAGCTTACCTGAGGATATAAATAGCCTGTAATTAAATTTACTTCCTCAAGAGATATATTAGTGGAGGAATCTGGAAGACTTCTGGGGTCACTAACCCCATATGATAGCCCTTCACAGTATCAAACTAGGTCAGGAGCGTCTACAAAGCATCCCCACTCAGGGATTCCCTGGTGGCCCAGTGGTCAAGAACCCACCTTCCAATGCAGGAGACATGGGTTAGATCCCTGGTCCAGGAAGATTCCACCTGCCTCCAAGCAACTAAGCCCGTGTGCCACAATTACTGGGCTCGTGTTCTAGAGCCCGTGTTCCACAAGAGAAGACACCAGAATGAGGGGCCCGGGCACTGCAACAGGAGAGTAGCCCCTGCTTGCCACCACTAGAGAGACATCCTTGCAGCCGTGAAGACTCAGTTCAGGAGCTCAGTCATGTCCGACTCTTTCTGACCCCACAGACTGTAGCACACCAGGCTTCCCGGTCCATCACCAACTCCTGGAGCTTACTCAAATTCATGTCCATCGAGTCAGTGATGCCATCCAACCATCTCATCCTCTGCTGTCCCCTTCTCCTCCTGCCCTTAGTCTTTCCCAGCATCAGGGTCTTTTCTAAAGAGACTCAGTGATTCTCCAATGAGACTCAGAGATTTCCAATGAAGACTCAGTGCAGCCAAAAATAAATAAGAAAGTAAATAAAATTATTAAACAAATAAAATCATGCTTGTTGTTGTAAAACCGCAACCTTGGACACTGGGCAGGGTAGTATAGGACTGGAGTGTCTCTAGCAGAGTGTGGCTGGGAAAGCAGGCCAGGAAGGGCAGCAGGGCCACCAAGCCTACTGGCGGGTTGGTCTACCTTTGGCCCATTGCTTAGAACAGAACTGAGTCGGGCGTTGAAGCACAGCAATGAGTAAGACATGCTCCATTTCTATCTTCAAGGAGTTTCTGTGCAAGCGCAAGCGAGTGATGTGAAACGAAATAGAATCGTGGTGACTGCTAGAAAGAAGTACAGGGGGCTATTAATGTATGTATGGGGGAGGGGATATAGTACTTGTTTTTATGGTTTCATAACAAATAATCACAAATGTAGCAGCTTAACGTAACCCACGTTTTTAAACTCAGTTTCTGTGGGTCTGAGTTTAGCCCATTTTAGGTGGATTCTCATCTCAGGGCTCACCAGGCTTCATTCAACACTTCTGCCAGGATGTGTCCTTCCCTGCAGGCTTGACCAGGGAAGAGTCCCTGCCAAGCGCCTTCAGGTTGGCGTCTGGATTCATTTCCACAGGACTGCCTGGCTGAAGCCCAGCTCTTTGTTGGCTCTTTGTTGCCTGGAGGCGGTCCCCAGGTCTTAGCACCATCCAGCCATCTCCAGGGGGGCTTCTCCAGAAGCCCTCTCATAGCACAGCCTATGCATAGAACCTCTCCCCATAGTCTGAGTTTGTTTTTTTTTTTAAATAAATCTTTATCTGAGTATAGTTGGTTTACAATGTTGTTAGCTTCTGTTGCACAGCAAAGTGATTTGGTTATANGGGGTCGCAAAGAGTCAGACACGATGGAGCGGCTGAAGTGAGCTGAACTCTGGCCCCCGAGCCTTTCCTTCTTAGCTGTCTCCCATCAAAGTGATATTGTTTTCCTCTGTTCTGCATGTGTGCTCAGTCGCTCAGTCCTGTCGTACTCTTTGCAACCCCACGGACTGTAGCCTCCCTGGCTCCTCTGTCCATGGGATTTTATGTGCAAGAATACTGGAGTGGGCTACCATTTCCTCCTCCAGGGGATCTTCCAAACCCAGAGACTGAATCCACGTCTCCCGTGTCTCCTGCCTTGGCAGAGCGGATTCTTTACCGCTGAGCCACCAGGGCGTCCCCACCCTTTCCCCATTAGACTCGAAGTTCTGTCTGAACCAGGACTCTGGTTGTTGCTGTCAATGCCACATCCTCCTCGCTTAGCAACATCTAGCACCTCGGAAGTGCTCACTAAGTATTTAGCCAATGATAATACCGCAGAGCGCAGGCTAAATCCACACGGTAATATTAAGCTACATGGTATGAAATCTGCGTCAGCTCAGTTCAGTACATCAGTTTTGTTGATGTCAGTTGAAAATGTTTTAGTAGCTAACGTAGTTCAGTAATCACTTATTGAGTGTTATATGGGCACTGCGGCTTGAAGGACAGTATCTGATCCCTGCTATTGTGGACAGCAGCCTGGTGGGGTGGGTGGACACACGGCCTTGATAGAAGATGGTCAGTGTTAAGATAATGGGGCATACACCATGTGCCCTTGGAACAGAGGGTAGCTGCTGCTGTTGCTGCTGCTGCTGCTGCTAAGTTGCTTCAGTTGTGTCCAACTCTGTGTGACCCCATAGACGGCAGCCCACCAGGCTCCGCTGTCCGCAGGATTCTCCAGGCAAGAATACTGGAGTGGGTTGCCCTTTCCTTCTCCAAGCAGAGGGTAGAGTTTGTGCTTTACTAACACAGGCGAAGAAGTCCGAAGTCGTTGTGTATTCGTGCTGGTGTATGTGGTAGGAAGCGCCTCCCTTGGAGCCTCTCACGTGGCTTCAGTGTGGATCGCATGGCTTTCGCCTGGGCCTCATTTTCCTTTCCTTCATTAGGAAAAAAAACTCCAGGCTGGCGTTGCTGCAGGAGCTTGGCCCAGAAGCTCGGCGAGGAGGTCTTGGTTCCAGCTCTGTCACTAACCCAGCCTAGTTACTTCCTTTTGCTGGGCGCCACATCCCACAGCCGAACCAGGAGGGTTGGGCCAGGTGATGTCGCAGGCTCTTTGAGTTCTGACTCGGAGACTGACCATTTCAATCCGTCTTCCTCTGGAGCGGAGAAAGAACAAAGCAGTTTGGAAATCGTTTACTTGTGTTCCTGGGACTTTGCAGCCTGATTTTGGGGGAAGGCGGCTGTCGATGAGCTCAGGGAGAGGCGTCAGCGATTGTCTGCTCGGTGCTCTGCGAGGGGCCCGCAGTGCGTGTTAACTTTCCCTGGCGTGAGTGGAGGCAGCTGCGAGGAGGGAGCATCCCGAGTGCCGAAGGTGGTGCTGAGCGTGGTGACGGGGATTCCCGGTTATGTCTTCTGAGAGTCCGTCTTCAGGATCCCACCCTGCATGGCGACTCTGCTTTCAGCACAGGGAGTGGAGGGTCGTCCCTTGACATCGGAGGCGCTCTCCCCTTCGCTCCAGGAGTGAGCAGGTGATAGCTGTCGAGTCCGGCGGCAGCTGCTCCCTTCCCTGCTCAGCCCTGCTCTAAGTCTGGGTGACTTGAGACCCTAGGGGGAGACGAAACCTGGTTTTGCATATCCGCTTGCTTCTCTCCTGGAAAACTTGGAGGGAAGGACGCGGTGTGCCTTGTGGGCATCCGGGCCCAGCGCCCAGCTGCAGGCTGCGTTGCTTTCGGTCAGGGGCGAAGGCGGGAGGAAAAGGCTGTCATCCTCTAACTCGATTCTGCACGGTTGTTTTTGATGGTAATCATGGTTCCTTAAGTTTATGTTTTGCTTCATAGTTCACTAGGAATTTTTAAATCCATTGGCTCATTTTATCCGCTCGGCTGTTCTGTGAAAAAGGCAAGTTCGTGCCTTCTGTTTTCCGATGACTTCACTGTGGCTTGCGGAAGCTGAGCGCCTTGAGCAAGGTCATGGGTTGAGCTAGCAGCTGGCTGGGAGTAGATCTCGGGCCTCTGGTGACCCCGTTCCTCCCTTGCTGACATGGTGGTCTCGGGACACGTTCGGGATAGCCTTCTCTGGGCCCCTTACTCCTGGGGAATTTCAGTTCATTTCGGAGCCGTGAGATGGCCTGTCCTCTGTCTCCTTTCTCCCTGAGGCGTGGGCATTCTTGAAACCCTAGGCTGACCTCGTGTGTGTGTTTGGGGTGGTTTTGAACCTTCTGAATGGACTGTCCTCCAGGAGGGTCCCCTGTGCCTGATTTCCCGCTCGTTCAACCTGAAGGATGACCTGCCAAGAAGCAGACTTGCAGCTTTTCAGCTCTGGGAACTGAGTTTGGGTTCCCGCTCTACTGCCCAAGGTAAAGAGTCACTTTTTGAGCTGAAAAATGACACGTGTCTTCATCCTGCTCCGTTCTCGTTGCTGTTTCGCGTCCCTAGGTCGGCATCTGTTCTCGCTTTTAGGCGCTGAGTGGGCTGTGTGCACAGTGAGGAGTCAAGTGTCCTGGGCAACATGCCGCTGGAGCCTGTCCTCCCGCGCCCAGCCCTCAGACTTTGGATAAGTCACCCGGAGGCTTGGGGCGACTTCCTTTTCTGTTATGCTTCCCTCGAAGGGTATTTGCAAGAGCCGATGAGGTAACCCCTGTGAAAGTGCCTTGTCCTTTTTTTTTCTTAGATTGAAGTATCGGATGATATATCAGTTTCAGATGTGCAGTGTCGTGATTCAGTATGTTTATAGATGACACTTCACGAAAACTTATTTCAAGATGCCGGCTCCAGTTCCCCACGCCGTGTGCTTCTCCGTTTTGGAAGCTCTCGAGCCTGTGTGCTACTGAAGCAGGTGGACTTGGCTCGGCTCTGGGAACGCGGGTCTCAGGCCGGCCCTCCGTCTGGCTGGCAGCAGTGCCCTCCTGGGCCCGGCCGGGGTGCAGATGGCACGTGCTGTGTGCTGCGTCAGTCGTGGCCGAGTCTCTGCGACCCCATGGACTGTACCCGGCAGGCTCCTCTGTCCACGGGGCTCTCCAGGCGAGAATACGCAGTGGGGACCATGCCCTCCTCCAGGGGATCTTCCCGCCCCAGGGATCAAAGCCACATCTGCACTGGCAGGCGGGTGCTCTGCCGCTGAGCCGCCAGGGAAGCCCTGAGCCCCTGCTCTCCTTCGGGGAGCCCGGGTGTGGTGCGCCAGGCAGGGTGGGCCGTGTGCCAGCCCCCAGCAGATCCCTGGCGCTGGGGCTCCGCGGGCTTCCCGGCGTCGGGGGCTGAGCGCCGCGTGTGTTGTCGGTGTGTGGCTCTACAGGGGGCTCCTGGGAGCTCGCTCCTGGCCTCCCCTGGGTCTCACACTCTGCGCCCCGTGGCTTGGCCACGCTGCCTTGTACCTTCCTGCTGTGATAAACCACAGCTCTGGGGGACGCCCCTGGTGGAGCAGTGACAGACTCAGCGCTTCCACGGGAAGGGGGCACCGGTTCGATCCCCGGTTGGAGAACTGAGGCCCCACATGCTGCACAGCGGGACCGATTTAAAAGAGAACGAGACAAAAACCACACAGCTCTTGAGTGTGTCTGTCTGCTGTCCTGTGAGTCCTCCTAGCTGACCATTGGGCCGGGGGGTGTTTGAGGGGACCCCTGACAAGGGGTCCTTTTCTTTTCTGAGCTTTAGTAAGTATGTATATATTTTTTAAAATAAAATGGATATTGTATATTTTTGAGATCTCTTTTATTCAACAAATACCAGTGAGTATTTTTATCATATCACTAAAACATTTTTTCAGAACGTGATTTATAATTGTCTAAAATTGTGACTTAAAGGTTTATGCAACGTTAGAAACGTGAAGTTTACAATTCATAGGGCCGTTATAGGTCATGAAAATGCTTGTTTGTAGAACTGGGTGTGCATCTCTGATTATTTTCCTGGAACATGGTTCTGGGAGGGAGAAGATGACAGGATGTGGCCGCACGTGTGGTCCGATCGACGAGCCACACTGTTCCTCACAGAGGTGGTCTCTCCCCACATCCTCGTGAGCAGTGCATGGGGCGGGCCTCTTCGTGCATCCTCCCCGATACTGTCTGATCATTTGAAGCCGTGGCTTGTCGATCTGCCACGTAAGATGGTGGGTTTTACTTTGCGTTTCTAAGCGTCAGCGAGGCTGAGTGGTTCGTCGCGTGTTTGTGGCTCCTTTCTCTCCTTGTCTGTGTGGGCCTTTGGGATGGAGAGCGGTGGGCTCTTCCACCTCCTGCTCAGATGTTTTCTGGCTCTTATTCTGGGCTGTGGAGGGACTCTTCGAGGCGGAAGGCCCTGCACCTGCCCTCTGCTGTGTCTGCCACAGGCCTGCAGACAGTGGTCGGTGCTGAGAAAGTGGGCTCTGGTTATGATAGAAGGCACAGCACCTTCAGCAACCGACGTGAGTGCCGTCCGAGCTGGTGGAGCAAGGACACGCAGGAAGCAGGGTGTACCCCAGGGCAGAGTGCAGGCCATGGGTGCCCCGAGCCGCTGCCTCCTCTTCCTTACGTGTCCCGGGGAGACGGGGCCTTCTCATGCCGTCTGTCTGGCAGCCCTCTCATTTGCCCGTTGGCGTTTGCTGTCGTCACGGCAGCAGTGGCTGAAAGCACAGCTTGGCTTAATCTGCACATTTGGGTGTTTGCTATTTATAAACAATTAGAACAGGCATGGAAGCCTCTTTACCGCAAGCTGGCAAATGCGGCCAAACCCGGACCGTCTGTGAGCCCTGTCTGCATGGCACAGGCACAAAGCAGCCACGCAGACACACGCATTCACCCGCATTTACATGTTTCTCATGAAAAAAAAAAAGGCATCCAGCCATTGGCCATATGGCTTAGAGACTTTGCCTTGAAATGCACAACTTGGGCTATAAGACACCTGAAATGCGAAGCCGTCTTAGAACCTTGCCGTAATGGGATGGGTCCTGTCCCTGCTCGTACATTTCCCACCGTTTTGAGGAGGGAAGGGTGGAGGGGAGGAGAGTGTCACCTTGCAAAGGCTTTGGTTTCAGTCTGTCTGTCCCTCCCCCATGCCTGTTCCCTCTGTATGTTTCATGACGTGAGCCTTCCCGTGCGGTGGACACATCCCTTCTCCTCTTTCCTGCCGCGCTTTTTTTCTGGAGAATTTCTCACTCTCTCAGGTGTTATTTGGTTTGTCTGTCTCCGTCTCCCCACCTCCCCCAAGGCCGAGATGACTGTCTCTCGCATTCACTCGCTCTGTCACCAGGGCCCAGCGTGTGGATTAATCAATACTTGTTGAATGGATGGGTTGAAAAACCTGTTCTTCTTCTTCCTTTTGCCGCATGAAAAATGCTTTTGGTCAAAGCTGTCTGAAAGGAAACGAGGAAGAGTGTCAACAGTTCTTTGTGTAGGTGGCTGCCAATGGCTTTTCATCTCTGTCACCTGGAGGAAGGCATGGGGCTGGAGTGAAGTCACGGAGATGGGGCCTGCAGGAAATCAGCCGAATGTCCCAGCTTCTCTCAGAGGGATGTGGCGCTGCCGTGTGTGTGATGTGGAGAGCTGCTGGAGCCTAGAATCCCAGGCTGATAAATTCCTGGGCAGATAAGAGCAAAGCTCAGCAAGAAGGTGATTTGCCCAAGGTCACTCAGTAGCATCACCGGGCCGTCCCTGGTGGCGCAGCAGTAAAGAGTCTGCCTGCCAGAGCATGAAATGCCAGAGATGTGGGTTCCATCCCTGGGTCGTGAAGAGCCCCTGGAGGAGGAAATGGCAGCCCACTCCAGTATTCTTGCCTGGAGAATCCCATGGACAGAGGAGCCTGGCAGGCTACAGTCCATGGGGTGCCAGAGAGTCGGACATGACTCAGCACACACACACACACACACACACACACACACACCCAGGTAGAGCTGGGATCAGCACTTCTGCCTGTCTTCCCGGAGCCTGTTTAACTGCTCACCACACATCCTGTTTGCTCCATCTGTGCCGACTCTGAACATGTAACAGCAAGGGGGAGACCGTTCTCTGGTGTCACAGCCGCAGGGGAAACAAATAACCCAGCAGATTAAAGTGCTGTTCACAAGTCCTGTGTCCCGAGAGTGTGGCCACTTTCCGCAATGCTTTTATATTTACAGTGCCTGTCATTTTCTCCTGAATTTTGTAAACCAAGTAAGACCAGAGAAGACGATGGAAGAACAGTAACTTTAGAAAAAGGAAAAAAAAAAAAAAAGTCAATCAAACCAGAGAGTTACAGTTTCTCTTTTATATTCTCCATCCAGAACTTCAGGCTTCTGTGTCAGGTATGGCTCCGAGCTGGTGAGGAGCTGCTCTGTGTGGCTGGGCAATATACACCATTTTAGAATAACAGATGCAGTGGCGACCCTGCCCTCTGACATCGGGCTTATTAATTTTGAATTTGAATGACGGAGGAGCAGATGGTGAGGTGGGTGTGGATTTAGGCGTTTGGCCATCTATAGCGTTTACTTGCTGACATTGCACTGGGATCTGAGACGGGCTGCACCCCCTCCCCCGCCAGCAGCTGAGCTCGGTCTCACCCCTCCTGGGTCCAGAGGGGTTGCTCCTGTAGCAGTTGGTAATGTCAGGTTGCTGATTGTTGTGGAAGCATCAGAGTTTATTAGCACCACCCAGATTCTGAAGCCGAGCTGTCAAAAGGCTGTCTTCTCTGTTGCCCTTCAAATCTGGGTGATGCTTTTGTTTAATTACAGAAGCAGACACAAGCGGTCTTTGATCGTCCATCGTGTGTGTTATTGATGTGAATGAGAGGTGCATGCACCCTGCTGCAGAGGCCCTGGGACTCTGTTTACACGGGAGCGCGACACTCCCACGGGGGCGCGACACTCCCAGCATAGGCTGGATTTTTCTAAGTGGTTACCCAGGCACGACCCTGCACACCAGAGACGGTCGTTTATTAAAGAGATCTCCTTCTGTTTTGTCTTGAGTTAAGAGTTCATTTCAGTGTGAACCACAGGAACACCATTCAACCTGAAGGAGCGTGTGCGCTCCCTGCCTCTCTCTCGAGGCTGGACGGCTGTCGTTGGAGGCCCTCTCCTGCCTGCCCAGCTGTCCTGCGCGCCTTCCCTTCCTTGCTCCTTCCCCCTCTGCTCTCCCATCGGGTGATGGCCCCGAGGCCCGGCTCCTGCTGACCCAGCAGAGGGCAGCTTTGCCGCTGCCCCTGTGTGGTCCTCCTGTAGCCTGGGACCTGTATCATTCCGCAAAAGGAGAGATGAAGGTGGTCGTCCCTTGTGCTGGATATTTTAATCGTGGCGGAAAGCCTTGGAAAAGTCGGTGATGCCTGAAACTGGATGTTGGAAGGAAGTCAGGGATGTGCACGAGGACAGAGAAGGTTCCATTGTAACGGGTGCATCAGCTGCACTACAGGGGCCCCTCTTCCACCTCCCACGAGGCAGACTCGGACAGATGGCTCCCTCTCACATCTCGCTTGTGAATTTGCCTCAAAAGCATATAGCGTTACATGACTGTGTTTGTGCTTGTAGAGTAGGCATCAGACTGCATTTAACACAGACGTTTGCTCTTGCTACAAAGGAGATGCTTCTGTGTACCAGCTGGGAGGTGAGTGCAGAAATCTGGGCCGGTAGCTGGGATGGCGGAGCTAGATAGCACAGAGGTCACCGCGTCCTGCCTCTCCTGTCTGGATGAGGCAGAGACAGGACCAGAGAGGCGAGTTTGCCTTTGACCCTGATGCCTGCTCAGGGTAGCACTGGAGCCAAGATGTGTCTCCAGCCATTGCTCTGCCCCGTGATGGCCGCCTCCTCCCATATCTGCGTGCCGTTATCCCGCCACTCAGTGCTTTGTTCTGAGGAATTGGTGCGTCCTTGCCCGGTAACAGCAGGCCCGAGCTGGAGTGTGGCAGTGTGCACACAGTTACGGAGGCTTGCACAGTGTTAGAAGTTGTGCTTGCAGTTTCTTTCTTTCTTTCTTTTTTTTAAGCACATTTATTTATTTATTTGGCTGTGTTAGTTGTGGTGTGTGGGTCCCCCCCAGGGAGCGCGAAAGTCTCAGCCGCTGGACCACCGGTGACGTCCTTGCCTACCGTTTCTTGCTGGTTGCCAGGTATTCTTTCAGAAGGGAGTTCTGTGTGGTATATTTATATTTCTTTTCAAAGGCAACCTTGGTTAGAACCTGCTCAGAGAGAGTCGGGGCGGGTGGCCCTTGGTGACAGCTGCCTGCCTCGCGGGCAGACGTGAAGTCATCGCTCCCTGAGGGGGACCTGCTTTCCCGTCCTCATCCCGGCCCGCACTTGACTCAGTCTGTTTTGGTTTCCTACCTTCGGGCCATTTCTGGCCACGTCTGGGTCTCCTTCCTCCCTTATTTTAGCACACACTTTCAGGCGTCGGAAAACGATGGCCAGTTAGCCCAGACCTCCCCGTGAAGGACAGTTTGCTGAGTAAACCGGAACGGAGGCGTTGATTCGGCGTGCCAGTGCTCTGGTTCTCTGACAGGCAGGCTAGGAAGCGTTTGGACACGTGTTCTTTCACAGTTCCTCCTCCTCGCAGCATTCCAGATTTTCGGAGCGATCCTTGTAATTGTCACGAATGTCATTCTCGAAGGTCTAGGAAGTCAGGATTTATTCAGTGTTAATTTGATATCGAGAGCTCATTCCTGGCCAGATGTGTCAGTTAGCTGTCCCCCTGGCAGCCTTGTGGGAGGTGTTTGCAATGGTTGAATTCTTGAGCCCTCCTGCACGCTAAACACACACGCACATACACGCGTGCGTGCGCACACACACACGCGTGCACACGCACGCACGCACATGCATGCACATTTTTTTAGAAGACCAGAGCACCTGTGGTGGCCACGTCAGGCCCCTGTTTGCCGTCTCTGGTTCAGCAGCATCCCAAGCCCAGGGACAGCGTTTCTGTTTCCCTCTCCCTTCCCTGGCATCACCGGTCAGCCTGCCTCTGCCCTGGGGATGGGATGGGCAGAGTGGGGGATTCCATCAGCCTGGGGCTGGTTTGGGGCATATTGGGTTTGTTAATGATGAGATTTATTCTGTGCCGGGAACTCAGAAGTGTGCTGAGTAGAGTGGGGCATGTTTTGACTTCTGCCCTTCTTAGGGAGGGGGTGCTTGTGAACCCTTGCTTCCAACAAGAAAGACACGGCTTGCGTATCTGCGCGTTTCGTATTCCCTCCCTGCACGTTGACTGGCAGCTGTTCTTGTCCTCATACTAGCTCAGCCACTGCTTCTTGAGCCGCACGCACGTTCCTGTCGTAGGTGCTCTGCTGGGCTCGAGGACCAACCCTCAGGAGACAGCTGGTCAGGGAGCCGATCCGTGTGCTGGTCGGAGCTTGGCGAGTGCTGCGCAGGGACCGCCCTCAGGTGCCAGACGGCTCATGGGGCACGTCCAGGAGGCTCCGCGTCTTATCAGCCCGACTCCGCGGCTCTGCTGCCTCCGTAAGATGCTCATCACATTGCTTAAAAAGTCCTGCTGTGTGTATCTCCTTTCCATTCAGTTGAGAACTGTGTAAGGATAGACTGTTGGCTATGAATACTTTTTTTTTTTTTTTAATCGCCAAGCACAGAAAGAAAGTCAAGGGCTCATTACTGTTTCATGAAGAAATGGACGGGCTTAAGAGGGTTGTCCCCAGGCTGGCTGGGGGGAGACCAGATAGGTTCACAGAGGGGGAGACTGGGTTTTGGTTTTTCTTTTATACCTCCTTAATTTGAAATAAGTCAGACTTACAGAAAAGTTGCAAAAACAGTGCACAGAATTCTTGTATGCTCTTCTCCCAGATTCTCCAAACATGACATTTGCTCCTTCCCTGTGTTTTCCTCAAATGTTTGAGGGTGGAGGACAGATTACAGGGGTGGGGACAGAGCTTGAAGAGATGAGGTGAGCTGCGAGCCTTTCTGGGGTGAGACGGGGCCCTGACTGGACTTTCGTGTCCTCAGGTCAGTTGTTTATCCTTCCTGAGAGTTTTCTGTTTATGCAATGACAGTGTCAGTCATGCAGATTACGTTGTTGTTAATGTTTCTGAATGACAGGTTTGGAAGAGCAGTTCCCATTAGGGTTATTGATGTTTCGTAGAGTAGAGGAGGGAGACTAGACTCAGTTTCTCTGGAGGAGGATCTGCGGTTTATTGAGAGCTTACTGTGTGCTGTGAATGCTCTGTACTGGGAAGTTACCTGTTATCTTTGTTGAATTCTTATAACTCCCTTTAAGGTGGCTGCTGCTGCTGCTGCTGCTGCTAAGTTGCTTCAGTCGTGTCCGACTCTGTACAACCCCATAGACGGCAGCCCACCAGGCTCCGCTGTCCCTGGGATTCTCCAGGCAAGAACACTGGAGTGGGTTGCCATTTCCTTCTCCAGTGCATGAAAGTGAAAAGTGAAAGTGATGTCACTCGGTCGAGTCCGACTCTTAGCGACCCCATGGACTGCAGCCCACCAGGCTCCTCCGCCCATGGGATTTTCCAGGCAAGAGTACTGGAGTGGGGGGCCATTGCCTTCTCCACTTTCCTTGACTGATGGTCTGCAATTTCAGCACAGCTGGCCGGGGTCAAGGGAGAGGCTTCAGATGCGCTGTGGTTGCAGAGCTTTAGAAGGGCCGAGAAGGAAAGCCAGCGTGCCGAGGCATCACCGTCTGTTACTGGGACGTTCTGGGGACGAGTAGGCTGTTGAGTTTGCCCACTGGGAAGGGCTGAAGTCTCAGAGGTCTGTTAGCCTCCGGGAAGCCTCTGCCTCCGCTGTACCCACCAAATCCAAGGGTCTGTTTTCACATGACTTAATTAAGCCAAGCTTTTTAAATTTGCATCAAGTGTGGCTGGAGAGATGCAGTTCCTCGAGTGGGAAGTGTGGGCCGGTGGCGCTTCGTGGGGCACAGCTTTCGTCCCCGTTGCGGCAGACATGGTGTCTCGCAGCTGGCAGCGCGGCCTGGCGACCCTGGGCCTCCCCACTCCGCCCGCTCGGGAGCGCGCGGCTTTCTCACCCTGGGCTCTCGCTGCTTCCTCTTCCCGGGGCCTGCTGTCCCCACGGTCACTCTGGACATCTGCGGAGCCTTCGTGTTCCGACCAGGCACCTCAGGCCGCAGCACGGGCTGGCAGGGAGGGCAACCTTTCATTCCTCGTTGAGAGGCCTCCGTGTCTTTTGAGAAATGAGTGTTCCTGCCTTAGCAGTAAACAAGGCTGTCACAGTCCTCAGCGATTCTGGCTCTCTGAATGTGAATATCGGGGTCCTAAGGGCGCTCAGGCAGGAGCCGGATCCCTGCCCTCAGGCAGCAGAGAGCACTGAGGATCGCAGGGTGTGAAAGTCACAGGATACTGGCCCAGACTGCTGAGACACGGGCATGGAAGCAGTGGCTTCAGTGAGCCCAGGCTCTTGCTTCTTCCACACACAGAAAAACGCCAAATTCCTTAACTTGGGGCACCTGGTTTTCTTTAATTAACCATAATCTTTTGATGTCCAGACTACCTGCCCTTTGTTGTAAGACTTCTATATAACCTGGCTCCTCCCCTCGCCTCCTCAGAGCAGTTCTCTGAGCATCACTTGAGAGATGCTGTTTCCTGGACTTGAAGTCCTGAGAATTCCCACCGAATAAAACACATAACTCTCAGCTCTTAGGTTGTGACCGGTAAGTCAGCACTCTCTAAGTGAGGCTTCCCCATTTGGGGATGGTGCCAGGGCCCCTTTTGTGCCCAGTGTCACAGGAAGCACCCAGGCATATGTGTGCCATCAGCTGGACTCGAGTCTGGAAGTCCCTGTTCCTTCCAGGGCTTCCAAGGCAATGTCTGTGACCCCTGAGCTGTAGGGGAGAAGCACTTGGGGTGAGAATTCCGCCAGGAGCGTGACAGGCGTGCTCACGAACGCTTCAGCCCCTCTGCCTCGGTGTGACGCTGGCCTCAGAAGGGATGCTGGCGGAGGCTGTGGGTCTCGGGCCGGGCCTGTCTCTTCCCCTTTGCCCCAGGCCTGGTCTTCACTCCCTCAGCGGGGTCTCTGGGAACCGGGCAGCACGTGGTCCCCCACCCCCGTGCCTGGTGGAGAGGGTCCGTGAACTGCTGTACCAGACGTCTCCCTCTGACCTTGCCTGCTGTAGGGGCTCTGTCATCTCTGGGAGGGGCCAGAGCTGGCTGGCGTGCTCCTTCCTCCCGGGCGTGTGGGCTGAGCTCGTCCACCTCGCCAGGGGCATGCGGAGAAGACCTGTGGTGGTTTCAATGAGGCCACAGTATCGGTTCAGCCCTCCTTCCCTTTCCCCTTTGTTGTTATTCCTTCCTCTAATTAGAAGGGAAACTCGTTCCGGCATAAAGGTGCAGAACAGCTTTATGGTTGTGAAGAGAACTTGGTTCATTAGAGCCTTCTGAGTCTTTGCCTGAGACTAAATCTTGCTTTCATCCTTGCAGAGGCAGGGTTAGCTCTCTGTCTGCTAGGCCAGTCCAGTGCTCTCACTCCTGTCTGTTGCTGCTGGGTGGCAGAATCTTTTCTTAAAATTCCATTTACCTGGATTTTCTTAAAATTTCAGGTATCCAAGCGTGATCAGATAAATTACGCACGGCGTCTTCTCTCTAATCTTACTCCACCTTGACTAGTTAGGGTTTGTTTTTTTTCTCTGATTCTTAATTCTCCACCTCTAACTCTTCAGCCCAGAGTCCCAGGCCACGAAGACGGAGGAACAGGTGCATCAGCTGCTCAGACCAAGGCAGCCGATGCTTTCTGTTGCTGCAGATGAGTTTCACTGGTTCTAGAATGTCCTGAAAGTGGGATCGTGCGAGTCTGCCTTTTTGTGCGTCTCACTTTGCTCGCTGAGGCCCTTCTTTTAGATGGGACCACGCAAGTCTGCCTCTGTGTCCAGCTCCGTTCTCTTACGTCCTTCTTTGAGATTCGTCTGAGTTATGCAAATGGGTAGTCTGTTCCTGTTTTTGCTAAGAAATACTCCATTGTCTGAGTGCTTTGTTATTTGTGACCTGTACGTTTGTTGCTGGCTGTTATTTGTTGTTACCCACATGTTTCTTATTGGTTATTTAGCTTGTGTGCAGTTCTTGGTTATTATGAGTAGAGCTGCTGTTTTTGTGTAGACACGTGCACTAATTTCTTCTGGGTAGATACCTTCCCAGGGAATTCCTGGGTCAAATAGGAAATGTCTGTTCAGTTTTCTAAAAAGCTGCCAGCTCTTCTGTGACGTTGTGCCACATGGCCTCACTGCAGGGACGCTAGGGTTCTGCTGCCCAGGCTTGCTATGAGCCGCTTTCCAGATTCTGGTCATTCGGTAGACGTAGAAGGGCATTTCGTTGATTTAAATTTGCATTAACCCAATGATTAATGAGTGTATGTGCAGATGCGAATGAAATAAACGATTGCAGTGAGGATTTATAACCCCGTCTCTCTGATCTGTCCAGACACAATACCACACGGGCTGGTTATCGTAGGCTGAACTGAGCCTTGACACTAGGGGACTTGGGGTCTCCAACACTGCTTTTTTCTCCCCAGTGTTCGGCTATTCTAATCTGTTTCATTTTCATGCATTTTACAGTCAGCCCTGCAATACAGTTTTTCTAAAAAAAAAAAGCTGCTGGGGTTGTGTTGAGTCTATAGATTAGTTTGGGGGAGAGCCTCTCAAATGGATGGTTATAGTATCTCTCCTGTTGCTTAGATCTTCACCAAGTCTTCTCAGCAGCACTTCACAGTTGTCAGTTTATGGGTCTCACACGTGTTTTGTTAAGTTCATCCTTAAGTATTTCGTGTATTTCACTGCTATTTGAATAGTACTGGTTTTTCTTTTTCTTTCAATTTTCAGTTTTTCCTTGCCTAGTGAGGAGTTTTCCTGTTTTACAGAAGTGAAGTGAAGTCACTCAGTCGTGTCCGACTCTTTGCGACCCCCATGGACTGTAGCCTGCCAGGCTCCTCCATCCATTGGATTTTCCAGGCAAGAACACTGAAGTGGGTTGCCATTTCCTTCTGCAGAGGATCTTCCCGACCCAGGAATTGAACCGGGGTCTCCTGCATTACAGGCAGACTCCTCAATGTCTGAGCCACCAGGGGTGTCCCCCTGTTTTATAGAGAAGCTGACAAATAAGTAGACAGGTGAGGGTCATTCCCTCGCCACTGAGTCGGTTTGGGGAAGGCTTTGCGGTGGAGGTGACGTTTGGTTGCACCTACAGAAATCTTGGTTGGAGGAGAAGGTGAGGGCCAGGGACAAGGGTGTTTCAGAAAGCAGCGCTGCTGAGGGTGGGCAGGAGCACAGGGAAAGCTCTGAGAATGAGAGAGGCAGTTGGATCAGGCCACACCGAAGCGTGAGAGGTGGAGTGTGGCAGCTGATGAGCTTATAAAGACACTGGGGCCGGATTCACAGGGGTTTACTGCTGGACAAGCTTAGAACTTTATTCGGTGAGCACTTGGGAGTCCTTGTGTGTTTATGAGCTTGGAAAATGAGCTATTTTTTTTTTCATTTTTGTATTAAAAGTCGTGGTAAAATGTATATAACATAGAAGGTGCCCTTCTAGCCATTTTGAAGTTTGTAGTTCGGGGGTGCTAACTGTATTCGCTTTGCTGTGCAGCCATCTCCGCCACCATCTCCAAGATTCTCCCGTTTTCCCAAACTGAAACTCCGCATCCGTTGAACACTAACTTTCCACCTGCTTCCCCCAGCTCCTGGCAACCACCTTCTTACTTTCTGTCTCTAGGAGTTTGACTCCTCTGGGGGCCTCATCTGAGTGGAATCCTAGGTGTTTGTCCTTTCGTGACTGGCTAATTGACTTAGCTTGGTGCCCTCAAGCTTCACCCCTGTGTAACATGTGTCAGAAGTCCCTTTTTTTTTGACGGCTGCATGGTGCATGGATTTTAGTTCCCTGACTAGGGATCAAACCTGTAACCCTTGCAGTGGCACTCGGAGTCTTAACGACTGGGCCACTGGGGAAGTCCAGAAGCTCCTCCCTTTTAAAGGCTGAATCCTGTTTCATTGTGCCGATAGGTCGCTTTTCATTTCATCCGTCGGTGGACGCTTGTGTTGTTTCCACCTTTTCGCTGTTGTTAAGAAAGCACAGGACCCCAGAGAGCAGAGATTAGAAGCAAGAAGCTGTGATCTAAAATTCTCTGTGGAAGCTTTCTTCATAATACCCACCATAGTTTCTGGCTGTTTGTATTTATTTGCATACTGTTTTTCTCTCCAACGGGAATGTTAAGATTGTGTTTGTTTCGCTTATCATTGCATACTCTATAATTAGGTCCTCAAGTATTTTTGCGAGTTTAGTAAATATTTTTTTAAAATCTTATAAAGTAGAGCATTTTTTGTAATCTTTTAATTATAATCTTATACAGAGCAAATTTAATAATTTGCATTTTTCTCATCCATCCTTCTGCTGTCATTCTTTGTGTTCTCTTGGTTGAGAGCATCTCTTCCTGCCGTAGCCTCTCACTGTGCCGTTTCATGCTCAGTGACCCTACCAGAATAGGCTGCCTTTCCAAAGGTGGGGTTCGATCAGTGGCAGCTTCCCTGACAACTCGGGACTCTCATGAGGCCAGGCGTTTATCTGCGATCCCTTGGATGTCAGAGACTGGCCTTTAAAGACATCGAGTATAGTGTCTTAAACAAGGTCACATTTAACAACTGATTACTGGATTAAATTGAACTGATTTACGTGGAATGAAAATATGCACTCTTGATATCGTGTTTAAAACTCTTCTCAACAACCAGCTTAATTTTTGTCAAGTCTCATACCAACTTAGGAATCAGACCTCACAAATCAGGAAATCTGGTTCCTACGATGCCGTCAGGGTACACACATTATCATGATTAATAAAAAAAACAGATCTAGGGTTTGTCTTTCGCTTTCTTCAAAACAATAGCAGGATATTTTTATTAGGGCTTTCATCACCCATCCTCTGTATTAATCTGACCCTTAAGAATCAGGCTAATTTCTGGAGAGAATGTATCCTGTGGATTTTTATACTGATTCCTTAGGGGGCTTCTTGCCAGCTGAGTATAATCCAGAAGGGAAGAGTCTTAGGACTCCGAACATACATACACGCATCTCCTCCTTTAAAGACACAGGCTTTGCTCTGGGCTATTGATAAATCTTTTACAGATTCAGAATCTGTGCTGAAACCAAGCCCTCGTTGCCCTGAGTCCAGTTCAGACACTGTGACAAGTAGAGTTAGGGACCTTATTTGTTGACTGTCTCTTTGCAGACCCAGATTAAACTAGTACCCTCGATTGGCTGTCCCTGAACTCAGAGGCCTTCCTTTATTCACAGCAGCTTCTGGAATCTCCACTGTGGTCTTGCCAAGCAGCCCAGGACTGTTATTATCCCCACGTTCTAGACGAGGGCACCGGGAGTCACAGAAGCTTAGTGGTCTATGCTCCGAGTCACCAGATTACTCAAACAGCGGTCAGCTAGAGTTTGAGGGAATTCTAGATGTGGTCTGGCCGGGGGAAACTTTCCAGCCAGACAGCATCTGAAGCGGTGCTGCTTTTCTGAGATTTCTCAGCTCAGCCTTTGGGCAGCCCATTTAAATCATCTGCAGAGGCCGTGGAAGTATTTGGGAGAGTCTGCATGAAGAGTCTCAGCTGCAGCCCTATAAGGGAAAATATGCAAGTGCTTTGCTGAGCGCTGGCCCCGTGGCTGCGGTGGAACCCGTTCTGTCCCCGCTGAGTCCCCCCGCCTGTTCTCCTGTGGCGTCAGTGCAGCCTCAGCAGAGCGGACCCTGACCAGGTGATGGCGAGACTGCCTGAGAAGACGCGCTTGCCAGAATCGCCCTTGCCCTGCTTCCGAGGTGCTTGTTCTAAGTCCATCGGAGGTGTAGTCACTGACTGTGAGAAGGCAATCCATGGTATTTTTCTCTGCAACTTTCTCTTCAAATCTCAGGAGTTTTGTCTGTTATGGAGACCTGGAAACGAGCAAGTGAATTAATCCACCAAACACGTATTGAGGGTCTTGCGTTGTTCTAGCTCAGGCGTGTGCTCAGCATTCTAGGTACAGAGAGAGGTCACACATGGTCCCTGACTTCAGCCTGCCTCTTGCTGGGTGAAGACAGAGACGGATCAGCTGTGGGTACAGCATAGGGTGGGGAGTGTTCGCAGTGCGTGTGGACTGGGGTCTCCAAGGGCAGATAGGTAAGAGGTGGCTGTGAAAAGGGGTGTGTAGGGGAGGAGACAGGGACACCCAGGGTTCAGGCGCAGCGCAGCAGCATGAGCCGAGGTCCAGGGCAAAAGCAAGCCTGGTTTATGTGGGAAGTGAGTCATTCAGAAGAGCTGTGGGTGGGGGTGGGAAGAGCCGAGTCTGGAAGAATCGGCAGGGACTAGTTCAGATTCTGCCACAAGGTCAGGAGAAGTCATTGAAAAGAAGAATGTAGGGGGGCGTTTTCTGAGGCGCCTCCGATGTCGCCCAGTAGTCCTTAGTGAGAGGGGTGAGATGGGCCTTTGTGAAACCAATGCTCCAGGGTCCCAACCGTGGACCCAGCCCCTGGAGACAGTCTCCGTAAAGGGCAGGTGCACGGCTGGCCAGGAATTCTCAGCTGCGCCCCCCTTCCCCCCAGGAGTTTATTGGATGTCTGTATGAGTTCTGTGCAGGGCCGGTAGAGGAGATGAGGTCCCTAATTCGGTCCTTACCCTGGGGGCTCAGACTTTTATTTTCTTACAGGCTCATCAGTCGGTCTGTTCTTCTACATCTGATTTTGAGTCATAGTTAGAAATTTTTTTCCCACACCAAGGTTATAAAGGAATTCGCTTGCTATTTTTTTCTGGGACTTGACGGGTTTCATTTTTCATGGTTAGATTCTGAAGTATCTTTAGCCTTTTTTCTTATGTCTGATGTAAGTATTTAATTTTATCTTTTTTTTTTTTTTTCCCCAAATGGCTACTAGTTGTCTTGACACCAATTTTTAAGAAGTCCGTCTTTCCCCACTGATTTTAGATACTGTTTTTATCACAGGCTGTATGTCTATGTAGCCTATGATACATAGGCTATCCTATGGGTCTGTTCCTGGACCTTCTGTTCCATACTATGGATTTTATTGGGAATTTGTGTATCAGTATAACATCATTTAAATGATAGCACTTTTCTGTTATGCTTTAGTAGAGGATATGGCTGGCCCCCTTCATTGTCTTAGACATCTCTTATTTTTCCCTATAAATCTTAGAATCGATTTGTCTAGTTTGAGACACAAAACAAAAGAACATTTGTTACGTGTGTATTGGGCTTGCATTAAATTTACCTGATAACTTGGAGTGAACTGACATCTTTCTGATGTTAAGTTTTCTGTCCAAAGGCAAGGGCGCTTTCTGTTTGCTCAGGTTACTCCTTTGTCTTTCAGAAGTGCTTTGACATTTGCCTCTGGTCAGTTTTACGTAAGGTAAATTAAGTATTTTATGTTTTAAGTCACCTTTTAAAGTGAGATTTTCTCTTCTATTTATATCCTGTTGTTTGGTATAAAATATTAGTGTTGATCACTCAGTTGTGTCCGACTCTGCAACCCCATGGACTCTGCAACCCGCCAGGCTCCTCTGTCCGTGGGGATTCTCCAGGCAAGAATACTGGAGTGGATTGCCATTCCATTCTCCAGGGGATCTTCCTGACCCAGAGACTGAACCGGGGTCTCTTGCATTGCAGGCGGAATGCTCTGCAAAAGCAGCAGTTTCTGTATATCCTACTTTATTAACATTTTTCGGTCACAGTTTTACCGTTTCTCATGGATTCTTTTCCGTTTTCTAGGTATGCTTTCCTATCAGCTGTGCACAGAGATAATTTTATTCTTTTCCATTCCCAAGTTTCTGATTGCATTGACGAATACTTCCAATGCATTGTTAAAAGTGGTAGAAGAAATGGGCTTCCTTCCCTGACTTGTCTGTGACCTTACTGGGAATGCCCGGAGTGTCTCTTCATTAAGGAAGATGTCATTTTTGTTGTGTGTTGATGTCTTGGTCTGTTTGGGCTGCTGGAGCAAAATCCCACACATAGGGCGGCTTACAGATGACAGAAATGAGTTTCTCGTGGATCTGGAGGTTGGATGGCCAAGGTCCAGGTGCCTGCCTGCTCAGATCCTGATGAAGGGCTTCGTCTTGGTTGCAAATGGCTGACTTTTCACTGTGACCTCACGTGGTACAAGGGGCAAGAGCGCTTTCTTGGGTCTCTTTTGTAAGGTCAGTCATCCTGTTTGTGGGGGCTCCAACCACAGAACCCGATCACCTGCCTCCTAAGACCATCGCATGGGGGGTTAGGTTTCAACAGAATTGGATAGTGGGACACAAGCATTCAGCCTAGGACAGTTAGTGCATATATTTTATCAAACTTAGAGGGTATGTATCAATTCCCATTTTATTGACTTAAGTCAGGAAGGGGCGTTGAGTTTTCTTGAGGCCGCTGTCCTCCTCTGTGGGGAGGACCATCGGGCCTTCTCATTAGCTCTGTTAGTGTGTGAGTGGCATCAGGAGCTCCTCTAACCTGGAGCCGCCCTTGCGTTCCTGGAGCGGATTTCTTCTGGCCAGGTGCTGTGTTGCTTTCTGTCTGCTAATATTTTATTGAGGAGTTTTGCATCGATATTTATAAGTAAGCTTGGCCTTTGGTTTTCTTTTTGTGCTGTCTGCCTCAGGTTTAGGCATCATTTTTATACCTGCTTCTAAAAAAAAGAAAGGGTTGGAAATTGTCTGTTTCCATCCTTTGGAAAAATGCATATGGTGATCTTGGTAGTTAAGCTCTGGCACAGTTCCCCTGCAAAACCATCGGGGTCTTGTGCTATTTTGTGAGGCTGCTATTGCTGCGGCTAAGTCGCTTCAGTCGTGTCCGACTCTGTGCGACCCCATAGATGGCAGCCCATCAGGCTGCCCTGTCCCTGGGATTCTCCAGGGAGGAACACTGGAGTGGGGTGCCATTTCCTTCTCCAATGCGTGAAAGTGAAAAGAGAAAGTGAAGTCGCTCAGTCGTGTCCACTCTTAGTGACCCCATGGACGCCAGCCCACCAGGCTCCTCTGCCCATGGGGTTCTCCAGGCAGGAGCACTGGGGTGGGCGCCCTTGAGCTAGTTCTTCGTTAACTTTCTTTGCTTCCTCTGTGGAAACGGGCCTGTATACGGTTTCTGTAATGATTTGATAAATTTTGTTCTTTTCTGTGAAATCATCTATTTCACTTATTTCAGATGTATTTGCATATGTACCTAGTAGTCTTTCAAGGCTTTTCTTATACTGTGTGTAGGTGTTTAAGGACTTGCTAGTTTTAGAAGGTAACAAAGTTGTGGGTTGTGTCCTCTTGAAGTGTTCATGGATCCCAAGGCTTAAAGTGACGTTCTAATAACATGAGCTAATGCTATAAAAACAGTAACAGCTACCATTTGTGAAATGCCTGCCTCTGTGTGGGTATCAGCTCATTTCATCCTCATTACAATCCTGGGATACATAATAATCATCTCATTTTAAGGATGACATAATTTGGGGGAGTTACGCACTTTTCAAACACAGAAATAGACTTGCAGACATAGAAGACAAACTTATGGCCACCAAAAGGGAAAGGGAGGGAGGGAGGATAAATTAGTAGCTGAAGATTAAAATGTGACGCTACTATATATAAAGTAGGTGCCTAATCAGGACCTGCCGCGCAGCACAGGGGCTGCACTCAGTATCCCACAGCACAGCACAGTGGAGAGAACCCAGACAGGACCCACGCACGTGTCCACGCAGCACAGGGGCTGCACTCAGTATCCCACAGCACAGCACAGTGGAGAGAACCCAGACAGGACCCACGCACGTGTGTAACTGACCAGGCTGCTGAGGCTGACAGCACTGTGCGCCACCGTTTCAGTAAACTCCCCCTTTTATTTCATGGCCATCGCTGCTCAGCAGCCAGGGTCGCCTCAGAAGGTCGTCCACGGCGTGAGCGTCGTAGAATAGTCGGAGCGGGGCGTTTGGAGTCAGAGCTGCGTTCAGACTTGTCCTGCTCCATTCCCGCTGTGTGGCTGTTTGCATATTGTTACCTGGNATCCCACAGCACAGCACAGTGGAGAGAGTCCAGACAGGACCCACGCACGTGTCCACGCAGCACAGGGGCTGCACTCAGTATCCCACAGCACACCACAGTGGAGAGAGTCCAGACAGGACCCACGCACGTGTGTAACTGACCAGGCTGCTGAGGCTGACAGCACTGTGCGCCACCGTTTCAGTAAACTCCCCCTTTTATTTCATGGCCATCGCTGCTCAGCAGCCAGGGTCGCCTCAGAAGGTCGTCCACGGCGTGAGCGTCGTAGAATAGTCGGAGCGGGGCGTTTGGAGTCAGAGCTGCGTTCAGACTTGTCCTGCTCCATTCCCGCTGTGTGGCTGTTTGCATATTGTTACCTGGAGGAGGGGCTCAGACACTTATTTGCTTCATAACCGTAGGCCGCCTCTGCACCTCAGTTTCTTCACCTATAAAATGAGGTGAGACCAGTTTCCACCTCTGGGATTGTGGGGAGCCTGCCTGAAGCCCTGCATGTAAGGCGTGTCCCACGCCTGTGGCTGCCATGTTGGGGAATAAGTGGGCCCCGGCCTCTGGTCCCCCTGTCTGTGGGGCCGAGTGAGTCTTCACAGCATTGCTGTGAGAATTGACGTGTCCCACGTGGATGCCGAGAACAATGCCTTTCTTGCGGCAGCTCCTTGGAAAGCGCTCCTCCCCTGCTGTGTCAGCCGCTGGCCCATCAGTGACTCTTGCGCGCTCCCTTCACGGCCTGTGCTGCTAGGCACAGGTACTGGGAGATAAGCGGAGTGTAAAGCCTGCTCCTAAGCAGCTGACTCGCTATTTTGAGGAAAAAACAAGTCTTAAGGTCAGTCAGCGCCTGGTTATCGGCGCAGCTGGTAAGAGAGGAAAGAATTTAGTGACTTGGGAGGGTTTGTGTTGGGAGGAGCTTACTGGGGATGTTGAATTAGAGAAGGCTAGGGGAGAGGGGGTTTGAAGGGCCTGTTAAGGGTACATGTGGTTTGTTCAGTCTGTGGGAGACCCTAGATATGCAGAAGTTTTCTAATGGTTTCGAGTCTCTGATCTGGGAATGTTTTGCATTCTGAGGTGCAGAAAAGAGCTTTGCTTTGAGAATCTTTTGGATGCAGTTTCAGGTGAAAAGAAAACCACACAATAGCTTAGTAAACAATGAATGAAAATTCTTGAGAAGGACGCAGGCATCTCAGGTGATTCACGTGCAGCCTAGGTTCACAGGCAACTGGAAAATGCCTGGACGGTCTTGGGAATCTGCCCTGCACCCTGTCTGCCTGGCGCGTCCGCTCTCTTGCTCTGAGTGTCTGCACGTCCTCCTGAGGATGTCCCTTCCTTCTTTCTTCCTCTGTTGATGACTTTCGCTCCCCGGCACGTATGCGCCTAAGCATGGCAGCGCCGTAGCTCCTGAGTTCATACATCTTCAGTTCAAGAGATCGCAACTGGCTAAGAGTTCCTAGTCCCAGGCGAGATGTACAGAGGGGAGACTGACCAGCCTGAGCTAGGGTGGCCCAGCTACGATGGCCTGGGAGCGGGGCTGGGGGCTGGTCTGCTGGGCCCGGTGGTGTGGATGCTGTTCAGAGTGCAGCTTGTAGTTGAGGGCGCTGTTCTCTGCAGGGCATGGACTGGGCAGGATCCCAGTGGTGATTCCAGGACATCCCCAGCTCCGCAGTGGGTCCCCGAGTGGAGCTCTGTGAAAGCAACACAGGGAGATGGGTTAGGGCAGGTGCTGTCTTTAGTCCTCCAGATATTTTGATGCTGCTAGACGAAACCCCAGGGAAGAATTGCCAGGTAAAGATGATCTGGCGAATGCGAGAGAGGCATTTTTGATGAAGGAGTGTACAGATGGTGATGAAGAGTGGGTACTGCAGGCGTAATGCAGATCCATAAACATTTTCAGCAATAATAATCGCCTATAGCTATTGGCAGCCCTTCAGTTTCTGGGCAAGGTTAATTTTGTTTGTATTGTGGTAAAATAAACACATGCTTTGCCTACCTAATGTGAAGAGCTGACTCAACGGAAAAGACCCTGATGCTGGGAAAGACTGAGGGCAGGAGGAAAGGGGACCTCAGAGGATGAGATGGTTGGATGGCATCACCGACTCACTGGACATGGGTTTGAGCAAGCTCCAGGAAATAGTGATGGACAGGGAAGCCTGGCGTGCTGCAGTCCATGGGGTCGCAAAGAGCTGGACACGACTGAGTGACAGAACAACACATGTAACATACATTTTCCCATTCTAAGCCTTTCTGAGTATATAATTCAGTGCCATTACATGCATTCACAATTGTGTGACTGTGAGCACCATCCGTCACCAGACGAACTGCAATTCTGTCTCCATCAACCCTGACCCTCCCTCCCCTTCCCCCAGCACCTGGTACCCACTGTTTTACTTTCTCTTTGAGTTCTGGGCTTGTGGTAAAGAATCCGCCTACAATGTAGGAAACACAGCAGACACAGGTTCGATTGCTGGGCAGGGTAGATCCCCTGGAGGAGGGCATGGCAACATACTTCAGTATTCTTTCCTGGGAAATCCCATGGACCGAGGAGCCTGGTGGGCTACAGTCCATGGGGTCACAAAAAAGTCGGACACGACTTAGCAACCAAACAACAACATGAGTCTGACAGCTCTGGGGACCTCACGTGAGTGGGCCACGTGGGACTTGTCTTTCCGTGGCTGGTGTCTCTCTCCTGGCACAGTGTCCTCAGAGCTCCCCATGGCATAGCCTGTGTCAGACTTCCCTTTCTCTTTCAGGCTGATCACTTATCACTGTAAGAATGGACCACATTTTATTTTTCCACTCACCCACTGATGGACGTTGGAGTTGTTTCCACATATTTGGCTATTATGATTAATACTAGCAGCCCTTCATTTCTGAAGTAAAGATGAGATTGTTTTCTACTTAGAATCATCAGGAAATTGTCTTCCTGATGAAAAAGACCTTAAAGACTGGCTTCTTCCAGCCTCTTCATTTCATGGAGGGGAAATCAGGAAAAGGGAGCCACCCAGCACACACCTTGCCTACTCTGAACTCGTTTTCCGTTTCTCTGCCCACTTGTCTAAAATTATGGGAACTTTGGTAGCTATAAAAAGAGTGGCCTCAGTTAGGATCTTTTTTTCTGGAGGATGTTGTAGACTTCAGTAGATTTGGGAAGAATCCCATTGACCAGTGGTTCTTGAACTTTTTTGCTTAGGACTTTTTGGTTTCAAAATATATGTAGAGAATCCCAAAGAGCTTTTTTTTTTTTTATTTGTGTGGTTATATCTGTGGATATTTATCATACTAGAACTTAAGTCTGGAAGATTTTTGAGATATTTATTAATATATTTATGCAAAGTAACTGCATTTGCCAAAGTGATACAGTGTGTGAAAGAGTGGCATTGCTCATGCTTCTGCAGGCATCTTCAGTATCTGGCTTAATGGAAGGAAGCTGGATTCTTGCGTCCGCCTCTGCATTTTGGTCATTATGAACCATTGTTTTGGTGGAAGCACATAAAGATAGTCTGGCCTCACACAGATATGTACTCGGAAAACTGCAGAATATTTTAGTACCTTTCCAGAAAATTGTGGATACTCTTTGACACTGCACTGAAACTCAGCAAGTGGTAGTTTCTCAACGTTAGCGGCCATGTGGACGCTGACGCTGTATCAGAGAGCACTTCCTCTCAGTTATTGCTGTTCACTTGCTAAGTCGTGTCCGACTGCTTGCGACCCCACGGGCTGCAGCCCGCCAGGCTTCCCTGTCCTTCACCATCTCCCGGAGCTTGCTCAGACTGATGTCCATCGAGTCGGTGGTGTTCTCTCTGTTACATGAGGATAGTTCAGCTCACTCTGCGCCTTACTTGGACCTTTACCCACATGTGATTTTATGACACGATGGTCTCCTGAGCTGTGTAGATCTTCTGAATGTGGACACACTGCCTTATACCCCAGGAGATCGCGTTCCTTGGCGTCTTTCCTAGTCTCACTGGAAAAGTCTGTTGGGAAGCCGTCATGCTCCTGGTGGTGGATGCCTGTGTTTGAAATTCTTATTTTCACCTGGAAGCGCAAATTGTATCCATGGCAACAAATGCTGTCATTGTCTACCTGGACGTGCTGAGGTTTGCTCATTTTCGAGGAAAAGTCGGTCACATTCTCGGGTCTGGATAATTGCGGTTCGTCTTATTTCTTTCTCTGTGCTGCATGACAACAGTGGCTCTGTGTAACTCACGGCTCAGACACTTGCCGTGCGTTCTTCCTGCTTCACTGCACAGCATGTTAAAAAGGTTTCCTCCAGGGCTGAGATCTAATAAAAGCAATGATTTTTACTGCTTCATCACAGGCACTCTTAAGTGAAAGTAGCATTCTATAAATTTTGTTTATTTTTACTGCTATTGTGTAAGTGAAGAATATGGTGACCGAGAGTCTAGTTGGGTGTCACTGCTTTGATTTGCACCAAGATGCCGACAGCTTAACCTCCCTTTCATTTGCACCGTTAGTTCAGGAGATGGTGAATGATGACACAGTGTTGTGAAAATAGTTTGAGCTCGCGGATGCCCTGAAAGAACGTTGGTGTCTCTCGGAGGTTCACTTCGTGGGGTGAAGCTCGCTGACGTCAGCCCTGTGGTCCAGTCCTGTGGGAGCCAGAGAGAGAATCTGCTTTAACCCTAGAAAAGAAAGGCACGGCGGAAGTCAGGACTTGAGCTGACGTTGCAGTCCTCCCTGGCACCCTTGTTACAACTGTAAATGCGCTCCGCCTTCTTGGGAAGGGAACCAGCCCTTCAGAAGCACAGGGTTGGATGTAGAGTTTCTGAAACCACGTCCTAGTGGTTATCTGAAAACTATTTGGCATTTTAAACTCCCGCCTATCCTTCTGGACACTGAAATTTAATATCATGCAGTTAACATCAAATGATGGTGTCAGNTAAAAAAAAAAAAACAGTTGAGATGAAATAAAAGTCTACATCTGCAGACCATCACTGTAAATATTATTTTTTATTTCCTTTCACCCTTTTCTCCAAGAAGTGAGTCACACAGATGAGAATCTGTGAGTTCTGTATTTTCCATTCTCTTACTTAACCTACTGAAACTATTTCACTTTGTCTTTTGATATTTACAAATGATTATTTTAATACGGTTTAAGAATGAATGCTACAGATAATCTATAATCTAGCCTCATTTTTTAAACAGCAGATGCTTTCCAATTTTTCACTATGATAAGTAATGAGGCTATGAACAATATTGTATATAAAATACTGAGTAAAGAGAATAAATACTCTTAATGATGCTCAAATTGCTGTCAAGAGCACAGGAAGTATAAATGCATATTCATTTCACCCATGGGCATTCCCGTTTTTTTTAATCATTGACAAATTTAATTATATTAAGCAAAATATTAAGTTTTGACATCAAAATCACCATAGTGAAAAAAATCAAAACTTAATGAGCTACACTGTGTAAATCAACCATATTTCAATAACAAAAAAGTTAATGAATTGTGTTAAGTCTATTTCTATTCACCATTAAGTAAGCACATTTACAAACCTGGAGCCATAGAAACCTTATTCTTCTCTTCCAAAATAATTTTCCCATCAAAACTCATAGCAGGCAGCATTCCCTGCTGGAAAAAGATTACATTCTCTTTCTTTAAACCAAAGTACTTGTGCTTTGTAAAGAATTCCTTTGTAGATTCCATTGTTCTGCCACTGGTCATTATATACCTTGCAAGAGAAAAGCAGATCGTCTAAGCAATAATGGCTATGTGAATTAGGGCAAAATAGAGTTTATTTCCTAAGAATGAAAATTTTTGAGAGCACTGTTTATTGTTTTCACTTCTTCATCCCTTTCCTGAATAAGGCAGCATTAGTTGCTACCCAACGGGAATTTCTTCTAGCAACTTCATTAATCCTTATGCATAAAATAAATCTGTGGCCTCTCCTTGGGGGCTGGCCCGCTCCCACGTCTCCAGAGTATACTATCTGCTGCCTGTTTTAATAAAGTTCCGCTGCTTGAGCTGTAAAATAAAACACATCTCCTGTAACAGAGAACCTGCAACAGAGAGGCTCAAGAAAACATTTCAGAACTCTGTGAAAAGTATAGTCTAAGTCAAAATTTCTCCTATTCTAACAAAAGGGATAAAAGCATAAATGCAATACATTCTAATTACCTCTTATGGTTCTTTTTACTAAAATTATGAAATGACATCTGGGCTCTGCTCACCCTTTATTTACAATCATAAAAGCATAAGTATACACTCTGTTGTCACAAAAATCCAACCCATGCCAATGTAGTAAAAGAGAAAAAAATTCTATCTAAAATTGTAATTACTGACTACAATAGCTGAATGTAAACTATGTGTAAGTAGGGATTTTTATCTGTTTTGGTTACTGATATATTCCCAGCACCTAGAGGCAGGTACTCACTTAATACCTGTTAAATGCAAAACTGAAGAAAACTGTAGAATTTCCCAGGACAGTCAGTATCTGCCTGATTAACAAATTATCCTGGATATTTGAACCCTGGGCACAAAAACTTTGGGCATTATGATTCAGATGAAAAGGGACTAAACTGTTTAACGTAAGAAAAATAAACTCTGAGTTGTGAGGAGAAAGAAAGAGAAGAAAATCCAACATGAAAGTTGGGAGACTAAGGCTTTTAAGTAGAATTTTGGCCACTTAAAACACAGATGTCCCTCAAAAGTCCCCAAGGGAACCAAGATGAAAACACACACACACACACACAAAAAACAGTTCACAACTGGCCAATACCTATCTTAAGAACTAGATAAAGCTGAGGTAATTATAAAAAGCCTATTTTTAAAGGCATCAGAGAGCTACAAAAACAACATGGATTAGAACTTAAAATTTAAGATAGTGAGACTCTTTCAAAGGAGACCTTCTGATATGCAGCTGCCTTTTCCTGGGGGTATTTACTGATCTGGGGCAAAGGCCAGTGGTAAGGAATCTGAGCTTGGACCCGGCAGGACAGAGAAACCAGCAGAGCTTTTGTTAGTCTCCTGGGGCTAAAATAACAAGATTAGTGACTTCAGGGATTTCAAACACACAGCTGGTTTCCCCCTCAAAACAGGACAACTTCCAAAGCTGCTCTGAGAAACAGATTCAAGAGCTAAATCAAAACCTTTTAAAAATCAGAGCAGAATTCCCATAATCTCCTGGTGTTCAGAAGATGAACAATGCCTGAGGAGCTGGCATACAAGCAGAGACAGAATCCAAGTTTGGCCTACAGCAGAGAAATCAGTGAGGCTTTCAGGTTTGGTTTGGTTTGGTTTTGTTTGGGGAGGGGGGTGGGGCGGGGGCAAAAAGGTGGGGTTTCAGGAGGACAAGATAACCCAATATTCAAGGACATGAGTTTCTAGACTGAGAGAACCCATTGAGTGCCCACAGCAGTGACTGGAAACAGATCCATACATCATCATGAAATTTCAGTTACTAAAGATAAGAAGAGACTCCAAATGCTTTCAGAGGAAAAAGGGAGTAAAAAAAGACTGAGAATCAGAATGGCAAACAGATCTCTCAAAAGCAACGCTGGAACAATAGACCAATGCCTCCAAATTTCAGAGGGAAACTGATTTTCAATCAAACTTTGTACACAGACAAACTACCAATCAGTATGAAGTTCACAGACTGAGAGAACCCTCTGAGGATCCACAGGTACTCAGGTATGGGTTAAAGTTGGAAATAAATATATACTGCTCATTAAGCTATAGTGATTATCTACCTAGCCATAATACATATTGATTTTAACATATAAAGTACAGCTCCCAAGAAAACCTGTAGTAATAGGAAATACCTCTGCTTATGAATAAAGTATATATGCATTTTGAATATTATAAGCCAATATATGTCAGGCACTCTCCCATAATGAGAGATATCTTACCATGGAATGATGCATTTGTTGCCATGATATTTTTCAGCTAACTGCTGAAGCTTCAGGATACGCTCTGCTTGAATCTGAAAAAGTGTCTTATGGGATGGCAAACCAACATCATACATCCCCTTGGGATATGCAACACCAAGTCTTGTCCCCTGCCCACCAGCTAATAGAAGAACTGCCACTTTGTTCTGAGAAATCTGGAAAAGTCCTAAAAAAGAAAACACTTGTATCATTCTATAATTCAACACTTTAGGGTTACACATACAAAGGTAGCGCAAAGAGTCACCCTAACTGCATAAGGCATAAAGAACAAGGAATTCACAAGTAATCATGGATGGCTACATTGTTAATAAAAACATTTTATTATTAAAAAATGAAGTTTATATAATCCAACCAAACACCCAGATAATTAATAATATACTGTAATGAACCAATCATTGTTATTCTGATAAGGTTGGAAGACAAAGACCAAGAGACGCTGCAAATGTTTTACAAGCACCTGACAACTTACTAGGGGTGGCAGGTAAAGAAAAAGGATAGAAGAAGATCCCCAGACTTCTGGATGAATGATGATGCTATTAAGTTACCTCCAGCCTACAAATCAATCAATAACTGATTAATCAATTGGCATGTAAATATACTAGACAAACTACCATCCAGTAAATGGAAAGACAAGAAATCCTGAGCTGGGGAAGCAATGTAGAACAACAGTTAAGAAGCCAGGCAGGCTCTGATGTCAGGACACCCGGGTATGAAACCAAACTCAACTGAATGAGCTTAGGGAATGTGCCTGCCAAAGGGCATTAGGACACTCTGTGGGATGATGGAAATGTTCTATATTTTGATTGGGGCGGTAGTTTTATGGATGTATAAATTTTTAAAAAACTCATAAATAGTGCACTTTATTGCATGTAATTATAAATTCAATAAAATTGTTTAAAATGCCTTTTTTTTAAATGGGCCATCTACTGCACCTCAGAAGGATATGAAACACAGAGTTCTTGTGAAACTGCAAGTTGTGTAAACAATAAAACTAAAAATGGTATTAAAAGACAGAGGCTCTCAGTTTGGATTTGAAAAAAACAAAAATAAAATCTTGCCATATACCATTTCTAGGAACTACTTCATCTCTCTAGGTGGACAGTTTCAGCACCAGAAGGTAAAATAACCTGCGGGAAGAGGTAACATATAGAGCGGATCTCTCAGAAACTAGAAAAGCTTTAAAAGGTCAAATGTGATAAAGCAATGCTTGATAGGTTTTGTTCTATTTTCTGAATCTCATACTTTTATTAAACTTCTCAGAATTTCTATGAATGAGGCAGGTCACTATCCATAATTGTAGGTCAAGCCAGGGGGAGCAGTGGTGGCCAGTATCAATTTTTTTTGTCTAAATTACTAACTTTACACTTCGTGTGGGGGGGGGTCTTACATGTTTTTCATATATTGTGTGTCTGTGTCAGTTGCTCAGCCATGTCTGACACTTTGCAACCCCATAGACTGCAGCCCACCAGGCTTCTCAGTCCCTGGAATCTTCCAGGCAAGAATGCTGGAGCGGGTAGCCATTCCAGGGGATCTTCCCAACAGAGGGATCAAATCCAGGTCTCCTCCACTGCAGACAGATTCTTTACCATCCTGAGCCACCAGGGAAGCCCTAGGCTTTCCTACAGCTAATATACTAGTACACTGTGAACTGAGAAAAATATTCTTAATAAACCTAATATAAAATCAAAACTATCCTGATTCTACAACTTGTCTTCACTAGTAACTAAGCATAGCCAAGGATATTATGCAGGAACTTTCTTGCAATTTTTTTCAATCAAAAAATTTAAAAACACATTAGATATTTCCATAGTTTTCACCTCTGATATGAAGCAGAGAGCTTAGCTGAGAACTAATCATCTCTTTCTTCCTTGCTTATGATGAAACTGTTCTTGTTTTCTCCACAGCATTTCACTGTACCTTATTAAAGTTTGAAAATAAAATACCAAGAGTAATGCTAGACTCCAATAATTATTACAGTAACTATAATCTAACAGGTAAGTATAATTTTCCCCTTTTTAGACATAATGGCTCATATGAGTTAAGGTTCTTGCCCAAGGTCACACAGCTAAACAGTGTGAATCAGGATTAGAACTTGACTCCGAGGCCTATTCACCAACATGGCACTGACTCCAGCAATCTCTTATCATATCCAAACATTTAACGGATATATTATACAGCACCGTAATTTTTAGGTGCTGTATAACAGTCATTCCTATTGCCTTCCTGACCCGCCTGCTCTTTTCCATTGAATTCATGAGAAGTTGTGCTGCCTTTTCTTAAATCTTACCCATCACCCTACATGGAAAAGCTGCTGAGGTGGCCAAGAACCCACATTCTCCAAAATTTGTCAAAGACTGAATTTCTAACAGCATTCAAGCTCTGCTGCTGCTGCTAAGCTGCTTCAGTCATGACCGACTCTGTGCAACCCCAGAGACGGCAGCCCACCAGGCTCCCCCGTCCCTGGGATTCTCCAGGCAAGAACACTGGAGTGGGTTGCCATGTCCTTCTCCAATGCATGAAAGTGAAAAGTGAAAGGGAAGTGGCTCAGTCGTGTCCAATTCCTAGCGACCCCGTGGACTGCAGCCCACCAGGCTCCTCCATCCATGGGAGCGGGGTGCCATCGCCTTCTCCGATTCAAGCTCTGTGTTGCCCTTACAACAGGCCCTATAACCACCATGTAACACAGACTAGCTGAGATGAAGCAATCTGAAGGGAACAGGGAACCATATAAAGCAGCTCTGAAAACCATTTTCCATTTGGTTATGTCTTCAGTTACCAAAGAAACCATGGTTTCTAGGAAATAAATTTAACTCTGCCATCGCTGACCCAAAAAACATTATTTAAAATTACAGGTCCACAAACCCTTACCTAAACTAGATTTATCTCAGAAGCTGACTTCAGAATGCAGAACTCTTCAAAATTTAGAAAACAGATGTAATACATATACAATAAGTTCATATTTTAACCCAGCAGATCTGACACAGTTCCTTCTAATCACAGTAAGTGTGACCAAAAAAAAAAAAGTTTTTCAGTACTATCTCAGGCTTCCCTGGTGGCTCATTAGGTAAAGAATCTGCCTGCAATGTAGGAGACCCGGGTTTCATCCCAGGGTCGGGAAGATCCCCTGGAGACGGAAATGGCTACCCACTCCAGTACTCTTGCTTGGAGAATCCTGTGGACAGAGGAGCCTGGTGGGCTACAGTCCATGCGGCCGCAAAGAATCAGACATAACTGAATGACTAACACTATTCCTACTACTACTTGCTCAACCCTCATATACCACCAAAGGCGTTGGAATCAAAAATATTTATAAATGTGTTCCCCAAAAGTCCCAGATAAATATTCTGGACACAAAGATCTTTGTTCTTTTTGTACTATTTATTTTCTTTATAGAGCACATGTATTTTAAGTTGTACTATTAACGTGGCTTTCCTGGTGGCTCAGTGGTAAAGAATCTGCCTGCCAAGGTAGGAGACACAGGTTTGATCCCTGGGTCAGGAAGATCCCCTGGAGAAGGAAATGGTAACCCACTCCAGTATTCTTGCCTGGAGAATCCATATAGACAGAGGAGCCTGCAGGGCTACAGTCCATGGTGTCACAGAAGGGACATGACTTAGCAACTAAACAACAAACAGTTAATGTGGTTCTAGTCATCCTTCCTGACTTTTCACTTTTACCTTCAGTCCAAAGTTACGTTCTTTCTCTCAGCTCCCTTACCTATAAAAGGTACCAGGGTCAATTCCATGTCTCAGCTCTGGCTCGCCTCATGGCCACCAAACATCAACCGGCACTTTCCCTAGGTTCTAACGAGTTATCAAAATTATCACCTTTTCTCTTTCTTGGATCAGTTCCCTAAACCACTGCTTCATTCCGGATTTCCAAATGGTTCTGCTTTAAAGCTTTGCAAACCAACAGCTGGTAGTGGCCTCTTCCTTCATTCAAATAAATTGCATGTGTTTGTTTCCTAAGCCCTCCAATGCCACACTTTCTCCAATTCTTTTTTTTTCCTAATTTTTTCATCTATTTTTTTTAAATTAACTAATACTGAAGGATAATTGCTTTACATCTCCAATTCTTTCTCCATACTTTCTCCAATTCTTCTTTCCACCTGTGGACCTGATAACACATATAATCACTATGTCTTAAAAATGGCACTGACACCATGCTTGCCAGGTGTACATTTACAGGCAGAGCTACATTTACAACTCATCTCCAGCTAGCCACAACTATTATACTGAATCATAACACAATTCATAAATATTTGTGGTAAAAAGGTGTCTGTATTAACTTCTTCCTGCTTATATATCTGACTCATGAGCAGATGGAGAAAAACAAGAGGAAAGAAAGCAGTCCCTCGAGTATTAAAGCCAGCTGCAATTCAAGAACTAAATGCAGCTATAGCTGTTGTTAACAATATCAAATCCTGCCGAGCTGAAGTATTCATCTACTTGATCCATGTTACTGCAATAAAACTGCATTGTTTATCAAAAGTGTGTAATGCATAAATTAGTATCTGCTTTAGGACAGACCAAATATTTTTTGAAATTAAGTAGGCCCATAAAATTCTGTAAGCCTCGTAGGTGCATGGCAATACACATGATTTCAAACTGTATAATTCTATACAGGCAGCACTGCACCTATCTGAAAAATGTTGACTGTTTTTACAAACAGGCTTAATACGTACTTAACCCATGTGACATTTAGGAAATTATGAACTTTTATTTCAAAACTTCCACAAAAATATGGGAAAAAAACTTGAAAAGTACAATACTATATCATCCTTCCCATCTTTTCATTATACGACACGAGAGTTAATTACCTTCCCACAGAGGTCAGAACCTAACACACATCAAATCACAGGTTTAAAAAAAGAAAAAGAGGAAAGAAATCAAGCCAGAGTGAGCAATTTTCAGGATACAGGTAGAGCGCTCTCCTCAGAGAGTCAGGCATGTGGGCCCAACAGAGTCTGAACAGCTTTCCTAGTAACACTTATAGAAAACAGAGAGGAGTTTACAGTAGCCTCTCCCAGGTCAACTGCTTCCTGGATAACTTCCTGCTTGGACTAGTTCCTTTCAAACATACTCTTTGATTTGGGCACGTGCCTGAAACAAAGAGGCTAGCAGAGGTGCTTCTGAAATACAGCATCATCAGAATTTTCTGTCTAAACTGTTGGCACTACTGGACAAGCAGTGGGGTAAATAGGCTAATCAACTGGTGCAAACAAAGGAAGACTATACAAGAAAGAGGAGGTATTCTAAGAGTTTAATTTTTAATCACATTTCACAGATTAAACAATTATTTTATAGATTATTTCTCCAAAATATTAAGAACAAAACATAGACTAATAAGGGAAATCTCAATTTGAACTGGTTTCAGATACTGAGGGATTATTATAAATTTCATTAGGTATAATGATGGCATTGTAATTAGGGGAAGAAAATGTCCTTGTACTTAAGAGATGCATACTAAACTTTATGAGGATAAAAATAACATAATGTTTGCAATTTACCTTAAAATACTACAGCAAAGAAAAATAAGAGGGATATATGAAGCAGAATTTTGAAAATTATGTAATTAAGGTGATATATATGTGGAATTTCATTATACTATTTTTTGTCCCAAATATCTGTTTCCAAATAAGCTTGAAATTTCTTCATAATAACAAATTCTTAGGCAGGCTACATGACTATACATAAACTATGAACCTAATGTATGTGTATATAAGAAAATACTATAAAATATTACTAGTGAGTATCTCTGGATTGTGAGACAGCATAGATTTATCTTTTTTCTCTTGTAATCCTTAGTATTTTCCAACCTCTCCAAAATGTGTGACTTTTAAAATAAAACAAATCTATTAGAAATATCAAAGCACTAGATTTCAGAAAATGTAGAGGAAATAATGTTAATACATTTTTTCTAAACAATCCATTTACTTTTCTACCATAATGCTATGTAAATTAATTAACATGTCTTATAGGCAAAAAAAAAAGGCTAACAATGACTACTAATTTACTATAACATAAAGTTAGAAGATTGTTTTGTGTTCAGTTCAAGCATGGGTTGCTTTTACAAAGAATGGAATTTTTTAAGCAAATATATTTTTCCAGAGTATCTTTTCTAAAATAATATTCTCATCTAAGCTTCTAAATTACTTCTTCCAAGATCTGAGTTTTATAAGATAGAGCTTTTTCAGACTCCTCTACCTTTCATTTTCTGTGCTTCAAGAATTAAAACAAGAACTCTCTTCAGGAAGGACCACAGTGGTCACTTATGTATTCATCCTTCAGCAATAATTTTCCACCCTAGGTGTTAAAATGTCTGATTGCAATAGTCATCAGACACTCTGAAATTACTGTAGCATGCTTTTACTTTCCCTCTCCTGGGGCACTGGGATGGGGCAGGGGCAGCAAGGGTGCGGGGGTTGGGGCCCGTTTGTCTTTGATACAATTATCAGTAATCTCCTACTGTCTGAAATAAAGCATCCTAATCTTTGCAATGGAACTCTTTCCTTAGCTAACTTACTGAAGAAACTTCATTTTGTTACAAACTTTGTACACATATGATAGTTGCTAAGCGAAAAGGATGTAAGGTCTGTTCCAAAGTCTCCTTCTCCACCCTTACAGCTAAAGCCACAATTGACTATTGCTCCCTGGACCGTAAGCCAAAAGGAAGTTTGCTTTGTACTTTCTTATACTAGACTTGCTTGTAACCGTTCTGGATTTTAATTTAAATGAAAGGTCACTGGGCTTGTTCCATAGATTCCAACATAAGAAGAATTAAATTATACATAGATTCCAAGTATAAGAAGTCTTCATTGCTGCCATGGTCCCCATTATACAAGGTCAAAGTTTTATCTTTCCAAAGAGTTAATTCTAAGACTTTATCCCCATAAAACCACAAGGAGAAATATAGGCAGCTGGCATACCAGAGGGTAAGAAAGGCCTTGTGTGGCTTTTAGTCTGAAGTAGAAGCCTTTCTGAATCCCAGGGAGGGAGAGAAGGATTAATGAATCCAAAGTTAGTGAGGATCAGAGCATCCCCACAGTTCTCCACTCAGAAGGACCTGCCTGCAAGTCCCTCTCACATCTTAGTGGCAGAGCCCTGTTCTAAGTGAGAAGTTACATTAGACACTAACAAACATTTTAAAATCTGAAAAGGCCCTCCCTGAAGATCATCCAATTATTTCAATGTTTTTAATTTCCAAGCCCTTTTAAATAAAACCTCAGTTATCAAGCTTTATTTATGTACCAAAATGTAGAACTGCTCCTGGAGTGGGGACATGAAGGGGTTGGAGACCTACTGTTTAGCATCTGTTCCTGCCCTTCCCGCATGAAACAGTCTCACCAGCAGTCAAAACCCTAGAGGCCTTTGGAATACAGTTTGAAAAAGAGTAAATGTGTAAGCCCAGAGAAAGACATGAAGATAATGGTACAGAAGAAGGCTAATGATGGTAGTTATGTTTCTTTTCTGGGAAGATGCAGAGAGTGCCAAAGAGCAAAAGACAAAATAAAAATAGCCACAGTGTAGTGTGAATACAGGCTATAAACCATATCCATAAAAGTAAATACGTATATTACCAACTACTAGGTGACAATGCAGGCAAATAAAAACACAGAGATGCTGAGGTTATCAGCAACTTCTCTAGCTATTTCTGTTACTTTGATATTATATTTTTGCCATAAAGTAATGTTTTTTAAAAAAGGAAAGAAAAGTATTAGTCCAGCCTGTTCTTTCTACAGCTGAGGAAATAAGGTCCAGATTTGCCAAGAAGCGTGGACAAATACTCGAGGGCCTGGGCTGCAGTATTTAGTCACTTGTACTTACAGAGTAGAAGATTATAAAAACCACAGAACAGTAGATTATAAAAATCACAGTTCTTAACCCCACTAAAGAAAAACTAAATTTTAGTTATTTTACCATTTTCAAAAGCATTCATTAGTACTTATTATGGGATTAGAGTTAGATTTTATGATATGCTTTAGAGGAAAAAGCACTGGAGTAATTCAGGAAACATTTATCAGTCAACTTATATCTGCAAAATACTGTTCTAAATACTATGGATATACATACAAACTAGTACATGGGCTGCTCTTCAAAAGTTTACATTGTGACAATGAAGATAGACATAAACAACCCTTATTATAAGAAAGAATGAAAGAAAAGCATGCACAAATAACTCCAGCCTGGGACGCTGAAAAAGAGGTGATGAACCACTGCACTACACAGCTCCAGGAGATGGGCAGCCTCACAAGGAGATCCAGTCACACAGAGAAGGCGCAAAGGCCAGACGCAGCCAGGGACAAGCACCAGCAAAGGCAGGAAAGGCACAACAGAATGTTCAGAGAAAGATGAATTATGGGCTCCAGCTGAAATGTGTGGGGCAGTAGAATCGGAGAGAAACATGAAAGACAAGAGTAGATACGCAAGCTAGTGCTGGGTTAGGGAGGGTTTTTGGAGTAAGCCAGCATGAACTGAAACATTTAGCTTGTGCTCCAGGAAGGGAAATCTAATAGTAGTATAGACAATGAGAAAGGAAAGAGACTGGAGTTAATTTTGGACTTGAAGGAGAAAAGCCATGAACTAGGCACATGAGTCTGGGTGAACTCCGGGAGTTGGTGATGGACAGGGAAGCCTGGCGTGTTGCGGTTCACGGGGTCACAAAGAGCTAGACATGACTGAGCGACTGAACTGAGGCACCAGAAATGAAAAGAGAATGGAGGGACTGCCAACAGGAGATACCACAGTGTCCTGGCCACACAATCTGTCACTTCTGGATCAGTCACCTGGTTTAAGGTCTTAGGGAAGTCAAAATATTAATGATGTGACTCAAGTTACTTTAGTGGATTTAAATGCATTAAATGGTATATCTCATAAAAAACCTTACAGCAAATCTTTCCAAGCTCAGTACCTTCACTTTCCCAGGCCTGCAGCTGATCTTGATCCCTGGTAGCACTGCCCAGCACCTCTCGAGGGACAGGTTCCATCCGTGCATCCACTTTCTCTGGCTGGGAGGAATGGTTAAATCCTTCAATGGCCTTTTGGAAAAATAAGTTCAGCTCCTGGAAGTTCATGGCCTGGAGCTCTGCATAAAGTTCTACCTGTTGGGCCTCCTCCAACTCATTCCAGAAGTCCAGCAGGTGTTCCTGCCCAGCTTTGGACAACCTGAGTTTGAGGTCATTAACATTCATAATGCTCTAATAGCCAAGTTTTGTGATAACAGAGGTGTAATTTCTGCACCTGTAAACCTGAAAGAGAAAAGGAATCAACAGCAGGTCAAAGTCCAACACTGAAACCCAAAGAAATTTTTCCTGCTAAAAATGAGTACATTAAAAAGAAAAAAACCTTGAGAGCTCCCTGGTGGTTATGACTCAGTGCTTCACTGCTAGGGCTCAGGTTCAATCCCTACTTGGGGAAGTAAGATCCCACAAGCAGCACAACACAGCCAAAAAAAATTTTTTTTAGTAAAATTAAAATAAATAATAATTAAACACTGATGTTAAGGAAATTTTGCTTTTCCATCATGATCATACTCATAAGAGACTGAACTGTAAGACAATGTTAATTATTCTTATATACCAAGCACTGCACCAAGTACTTTGCCTGCATGGTCTCATTTTATTTTCAACAACTCTATTCCTAGGTGGTGCAGTAGTAAAGGATCCACCTGGTGATGCAGAAGACACAAGAGACACAGGTTCGATCCCTGGGTCGGGAAGATCCCCTGCAGAAGAAAATGGCAACCCACTCCAGGATTCTTGCCTGGAAAATCCCATGGACAGAGGAGCCTGCAGGCTACAGCCCATGGGGTTGCAAAAAGTCAGACACCACTGAAGCAACTAAGCATAGCACAAATGGCCCTTGTCTTTGCCTGCTATATAGCAATTTATTCTTGGCTATCCCGGGGCCCTGGCCAACTTGAAAACTGAACGTAAATATTTACTGGGTAGAAAACAAGAAATAAACCAAAGAAAGACATAAATTTTATGCAAACCTAATGAAGTGTTTCAGAGAAGGCAATGGCAACCTACTCCAGTTCTCTTGCCTGGCAAATCCCATGGACAGAGGAGCCTGGTGGGCTGCCATCTCTGGGGTCGCACAGAGTTGGACATGACTGAAGCGACTTAGNGGAGCTTGCTCAGACTGATGTCCATCGAGTCGGTGGTGTTCTCTCTGTTACATGAGGATAGTTCAGCTCACTCTGCGCCTTACTTGGACCTTTACCCACATGGGATTTTATGACACGATGGTCTCCTGAGCTGTGTAGATCTTCTGAACGTGGACACACTGCCTTATACCCCAGGAGATCGCGTTCCTCGGCGTCTTTCCTAGTCTCACTGGAAAAGTCTGTTGGGAAGCCGTCATGCTCCTGGTGGTGGATGCCTGTGTTTGAAATTCTTATTTTCACCTGGAAGCGCAAATTGTATCCATGGCAACAAATGCTGTCATTGTCTACCTGGACGTGCTGAGGTTTGCTCATTTTCGAGGAAAAGTCGGTCACATTCTCGCGTCTGGATAATTGCAGTTCGTCTCATTTCTTTTTCGGTGCTGTGTAACTCACGGCTCAGACACTTGCCGTGCGTTCTTCCTGCTTCACTGCACAGCATGTTAAAAAGGTTTCCTCCAGGGCTGAGATCTAATAAAAGCAATGATTTTTACTGCTTCATCACAGGCACTCTTAAGTGAAAGTAGCATTCTATAAATTTTGTTTATTTTTACTGCTATTGTGTAAGTGAAGAATATGGTGACCGAGAGTCTAGTTGGGTGTCACTGCTTTGATTTGCACCAAGATGCCGACAGCTTAACCTCCCTTTCATTTGCACCGTTAGTTCAGGAGATGGTGAATGATGACACAGTGTTGTGAAAATAGTTTGAGCTCGCGGATGCCCTGAAAGAACGTTGGTGTCTCTCGGAGGTTCACTTCGTGGGGTGAAGCTCGCTGACGTCAGCCCTGTGGTCCAGTCCTGTGGGAGCCAGAGAGAGAATCTGCTTTAACCCTAGAAAAGAAAGGCACGGCGGAAGTCAGGACTTGAGCTGACGTTGCAGTCCTCCCTGGCACCCTTGTTACAACTGTAAATGCGCTCCGCCTTCTTGGGAAGGGAACCAGCCCTTCAGAAGCACAGGGTTGGATGTAGAGTTTCTGAAACCACGTCCTAGTGGTTATCTGAAAACTATTTGGCATTTTAAACTCCCGCCTATCCTTCTGGACACTGAAATTTAATATCATGCAGTTAACATCAAATGATGGTGTCAGACTCTTGAGTCGCGTCTCCATCTGTTGGCAGTGTGGCGTTGGAGCTCCTCCCGGCCAAATACCATTGCCTCAGAGCAGGGAGCGACCGAGGAACACATCGGTTTAGAAGACGGTGCATGAGTCTCTGAGATGACCTGTGTTCAGCTCGTTTGTTTTTCATGCTGGAAAACCAGAGTCATCCATCAGGCTAAACACAAAGTGCTCTGGGTAAAGCTCTGCACTCGTATTTTGACATTTGCAAATCGGCGGGTCTCATGGTACCCTTCTCTCCTCTCCTTTGTTTTCAGCAATGGAAGAGTTAATAGTTGAACTTCGTCTCTTTCTTGAACTCCTGGACCACGAGTATCTCACCTCAACTGTCAGGGAGAAAAAGGCAGTCATCACAGACATCCTGCTGAGGATACAGTCGTCCACAGGTGCGTCCCACTCAGACTTCTAGTCTTTCTGCTTCCCGCCTCCTTTGGCCTCAGGTGCTAAGTCGCTTCAGTCGTGACCGACTCTTTTGCGACCCCATGGACTGTTACCCACCAGGCTCCTCTGTCTGTGGGATTTCCCAGGCAAGGATACTGGAGTGGGTTGTTATTTACTTCTCCAGGGGATCTTCCCAACCCGGGGATCAAACCCTGGTATCCTGTGTCTCCTGCATTGACAGGCGGTTCTTTACCACTAGTAACATCTTTTTGCCTCTAAGCCATCTTTAGTTCTCATCTTTCTAGAACACATTCATGAATGAATTTATTTACTCCTCAGGTTGTCATCAAAGGCCTTACTATATGCCAGGGACTGTGAGTCTCTGGGTTTGGAAAGATAAAGCCTTTAAGGAGTTAATGAAATAGTGGGTTCATTGGGAGGGGTGTCCCTAAAATCACCCCACATTGGGAGGTTTGCTAGGACTCAGCGTGGAGTTGTATTTTCTCATGGCTGGGATTCATCACAGAGGTTGTAAGGGCACCCAGACAGGCTATAAAGGAAAAAGACTCTGGCCGAGTCTGGAGAGCTCCACGTACAGGCTTCCTCGTGTTCCTCCTCTTGCGAGGCTCACACAGATCGCACTGTCTCAGCGACAAAAATGCAGCTACCCACGTGTCGTGCTTCTGTTCCGGGAAGCTCACTGGAGACTCAGCGCCCAAGGACTTTTCTGGGGGCTGGCCACATAGGCACCCTCTGCCTGGCACATACCCAAATCCCAGACTCACAGGAGAGGAGGTCTGTTGGTCAGGGTTCCCTGGAGGAACAGAATCATGGAGCTACAGAGTGAGATGGAAAGGAGACCTGTGATAGGGATTGGCTCGTGTGACCTCAGAGGCTGAGCAGTGACATGACGGGAGTGGCTCATGTGGCCTCAGAGGCTGAGCAGTGACACAGAGGTCCGAGAAGGGCCGGTGGGGTCAGGGAGGGTTGCTGTCGGTGTGTGTCCTGATCAGAGAACCAGGAGTACCAGTGTCTGAAGGCAGGAGAAGACAGACGACTTGGCTTCGGCCCAGAGGGTGTGTCCACCCTTCCTCGGCCTTTTTGTTGTGTTCAGATTCTCAGCACACTGGAGGATGTCCACTCACATGGGAAGGACCATCCTCTTTGCTCAGTTCTCCAACTCAAATGCTCATCTCTCCCAGAAACATTCTCTCAGAAGCATCCAGAGATAATGTTCTGCCAGCTCTCTGAGCATCCCTGAGCCCAGTCAGGTTGGCACACAAAATTAGCCATCGCAGCAGGTGGTTTGGCATCGATCGTGTTGTTTGCTCAAATAGTCTAGGCACCAACGTTAGACCAACCTTGTCAATTAAGCAGTGTTGGAAACGCTTCTGAAATTCACGTTCCCCAATGCCAGCCAAGGGCACAGCCTTGCCCGCAGGCCCTGGTAAAGGCAGCAGGGTCAGGCCTGTTGTGTCCTCCCCTTTGGTGTGCAGTGGGTAAGACAGAGTAGCAGGGAGAGAGCGTCAGTGTTAGGAGAGCACCAAGAGGCGGATGCCCCCAGCCCTCTCAGTGAGAGAGAGTGAGTGGAGTAGGGGCCGGGGGCAGTTCCTGGGGGATGCGGGGTTAGAATCTTGAAGGCAGGAGACACCTGGATGAGATGTAGAGGCTTACTGTAAACAGCTTCACTGAGAAATAATTCCCATGCCATGCACTTCAGCCATCTAAATGTGCAGTTCTTTGGTTTTTAGTATGCAAAACCATGATTTAACAAAGTTATATTGGCATTCCAGAAAGTTCTGCTGGCAAGTCTGGGCGGTGGGTTCGAAGATGTGGTAGCAGGTGGAATGAGAGCTGCCTGAGTCCCTGAGATAGAAGTGCAGGATGAGGACGGTGTTTGGGGGTCAGTCAGACTGAAAGAGCCAGTAGGATGGAGAGAGAGCACTGTGTGCTCAGTTGTGCCCGACTCTGTGACCCCATGCACTATATAACCCGCCAGGCTCCTCTGTCCATGAGTTTTTCCAGGCAAGAACACTGGAGTGGATAGCCACTCCCTCCTGCAGGGGATCCTACTGACTCGGGGATCCTGCGTTTGCAGGTGGATTCTTTGCCTCTGAGACAGAGACAAAAATAGGAATGAAAGCTCACTTTTAAGCTATGCTGCTGCTTCCCTGTCTGGGCCCTTTCACACTACCTGTGATTGCCCGTGGATGAACCCCAGGCACCTCAGGCTGCCTACAAGGCCCGTTATGACATGTGGTATTCCTGGGTTGGGAAGATCCACTGGAGAAGGGATAGGCTACCACTCCAGTATTCTTGGGCTTCCCTTGTGGCTCAGCTGGTAAAGAATCCGCCTGCAACTCGAGAGACCTGGGTTCGATCCCTGGGTTGGGAAGATCCCCTGGAGAAGGGAAAGGCTACTCACTCTAGTATTCTGGCCTGGAGAATTCCATGGACTATATAGTCCATGGGGTCACAAAGAGTCAGACACGATTGAGTGACTTCCACTCACTTTCACACTTACCAAAGTCCCAAACTGGCAGGAAAGCAGGTTTGTTATTCAGAGGTCCTCAGAGAAATAGAATCAGTGGGATTGAGCTGGGAGGGCCTGCTGTGCAGACATGTGGGCTTGGCTTTCTGTCTCTGCCCATCACCAGTCTGTGGCCTTGAGCAAGTTACTCAATCTGTCAGTGCCCAATCTCCACTCCTGTGGAGGAAAGGGGCAGTAGCAGCCACCTCAGAGAGATGTTGTGCAGATTGACACGATGATATGGAACATTTTCAAAGAGAGCCTGACACGCGGCAGGTGTGAGTGACTGTTGGCTGTTATCTCCTGCTCTTGCTTTTGGTAGCAGAGGCAACATTTCTCGCAGCCTCATGTCTTCTGTGTACACCTGGGTCAGTCACCTGGGACCACTGGTCTGAACCGGCCGCAGTTTGGGCCTCCTGCCTCTGGAGTTGCTGTCTGCTCTCCCTGGTTTCCCTTCCTCTCTTCCTCTGCCCAGAGGGTTCCAACACCCTTTCCCTCCATGCTTTATTCTGGATGTAGAATACCTTCCTCATACTTTGCAATTCACTGATTTTCTCTTCAGCTCTTTATTCTGCTTAAAACTCATCCACTGATTGTTTTGGCAGTAGAATTTCCATTCATCTTTTATCTTTCTTCCTTTCTTTCTTTTTTTTTACTGTTTCCAGTCCTCTGCCAAGATTCTGGTCTTTGTTGTAGCTTCTGCAGGTCGAGGACTTTGTCTTTTCCCAGCCTGTGACATCATGCTCAACCCCTTATACATGATCATTGAGCAGTTATTTTTCTAGGTCTAGGAAGTTGAGCCCTTGCATGTAAAGTACACTGGGCCCAAATTAGTGCCTTCCTGTTCCCTGCTCCCCACATCTCCTGAGAGTCGAGCATACGTATGTTTGTCTTCCCAGCTTGAATATGCTGGCCTGAAGGTATGAGAGTCTATCCGTCTTGTCAGCAGCGAGCAAGTCTGCTAACAGCATGCAACCCCAGGAGGGTGCTCAGTGCAGACTCACTGATTCCCAGGGAAGCGTCTCCCCCCTTGGTGCGTGGGCAAGCACTAACTCGGGCAGACGCTCAGGAGAGGCTGCTCTCCTTGAAAGCCTCCAGCCTAGGGAAGGGTGTCCGCCACCCTCCTGCCCATGCTCTGCTTAAGTGCTGTGGCCTTTTTTTGGCCCAGTGGTAGATCTTTCACCTACAGAATGAGGCAGAAGAATGCTTAGCTTGCAGGACTGTTGTGAAGGATTAAAGAAAGTGAATATTTGTGATGTGCTCAGTGTGGGGTCAAGGAGGTGTCAGCTGTTCACAGCTTGCTCCTCTTCCTCATCCAGTTTAGTTCAGTTCAGTTGCTCAGTCATGTCCAACTCTTTGTGACCCCGTGGACTGCAGCATGCCAGGCTTCGCTGTCCATCACCACTCCCAGAGCGTGCTTGAACTCATGTCCATTGAGTTACTGACGCCATCCAGCCATCTCATCCTCTGTTGTCCCCTTCTGCCCCCGCCCTCAACCTTGCCCAGCGTCAGGGTTTTTCCAGTGCGTCAGCTCTTTGATCAGCTGGAGTTTCAGTGTCAGCATTAGTCCGTCCAGTGAATATTCAGAACTGATGTCCTCTATGTTGACTGGTTGGATCTCCTTGCTGTCCAAGTGACCCTCAAGAGTCTTCTCCAACACCACAGCTCAAAAGCATCAATTCTTTGGCACTCAGCTTTCTTTGTAGTCCAACTCTCACATCCGTATGGGCTTCCTTTGTGGCTCAGCTGGTAAAGAATCTGCCTGCAATGTGGGAGACCTGGGTTGGGAAGATTCCCTGGAGAAAGGAATGGCTACTCACTCCAGTATCCAGGGCTGGAAAATTCCATGGACTGTATAGGCCATGGGGTCACAAAGAGTTGGACATGACCGAGTGGCTTTCACTTTTTTTCACATCCATACATGACTACTGGAAAAACCACAGCTTTGACTAGACAGACTTTTGTTGGCAAAGTGGCATCTGTGCTTTTTAAGATGCTGTCCAGATTGGTCATAGCTTGTCTTCCAAGGAGCAAGCCTTCCTCATCCTCATTTGTGCTTTTGGTGCAGGTTTTGAAGTGAAGGATCATGCCTCGAAACCGGAGACCCCCAGCAGCCTGCCAGCTCCCCCCCAGATGCCTTTGCCCGAGATCCCACAGCCGTGGCTGGTGAGTGCAAGACCCACCACTAACTTTGTCAGAGTCCACATGTACGCGTTAATATATAGTATCTGTTTTCCTCTTTCCGACTTAGCCACAGACTCTGAGTTCATCCATGTCTCTGCAAATGGCCCAGCTTCGTTGGTTTTCGTGGCTGAGGAGCATGCCACGCTCTCTGCATACCACTTTGGTGCAGATGGTGTGACGCATGAAGCAGAAGCAGAGCTGCAGGCTTGGAGAACAGGCGTGTGGACAGCAGGGGGAGGGGGTGAGTGAGCTGCGAGGCTGGGATGGCCACGTGCACCCTGCTGCGTCCCTGCTGTGGAAGTAGGTAGCTGCTGAGGAGCTGCTGCGCAGCACGGGGAGCTCCACTCAGCGCTCCGTGGTGACCTGAAGTGGGAAAGGAATCCAGAGAAAGAGCGGCTTCATGCACACACAGCTGGTTAACTTTGCTGTGCACTGGAGACTAACAGCATGGCAAAGCAAGTGCACTGCAGTAAAAATGGAAAAAAAAGAGTCCCACCGTCAGCGGGGCCGAAGAGCCACCAGACACCTGGGCTATTGGTGGTTCCAGGGCAGGCGAGAAAAGCCTGATTCTGCAAGAAGAGAGGCCTTGGTTTGCCCAGGGCACGCCTGTGAGTGTGTTTTGGGGAGCTAGTGGCGGTTAAGGGGGAGGCAGTAGGGGTGGCCATCCCCTAGGAGGCTGCTGGGTCTCTGAGAATTGCTGGAGCTACAGGTCCATGGAAATCTGTTCTTAAGTCAGATCTTTTAAAAAAAAATCAGATGATTTATCAGCAAAATAATAGCAGTAGAGCCTAGTGACATGCCTGTCTCTCTGCGTTAGCTCTGGGTTTGAATAGCTGTAGTCTGAAGCTTCAGTATTCATTGTTATTCTTCTTTCTGGGATTAAATATCCTTTTTTTGTCCTCCAGAAGAAAAATATGTACATAGTCCAGGAATGTGTATTTTATTTGGTTTTCTGCATTCAAAATTTGTTTTGGAATTCTCTGGCTATTTTTGTGATCTGGGGATATTCATGTTTGCCATTTTTCATGGTCCACTCAGCTTTTTCTGCCTTTTGCTATTTTCTAATTTGCTTACTCAGCAAAATTAGGCTCATTCATAGTTAGAGCAGTGTCAGTTGCCTAGCAGCTCTCTTCCTGGTGCTTGCTCTCTGTATGGATCGTCTCATCTGTCCAGCCGGAGAAGAGCCGCAAGAAGCCAGGGCCACAGCTGTTCGCTCTGCCCCTGCCAGCGTCCTGTGGGCGCTCCGTGATGGTCACTGGAGAGGGGGCTGAAGGAGCTCAGCACTCACTGGCCCTCTACGACGTGTCATAGGGCACGCTGGCTCCTTTTCCACTTATAATTTCACCGAATCCTCGCAACCTGACCTCAGAGAACCCTGCAATACCTCTGAACACGTGAACAGTGTGATACCCACTGTATAGAAAAGGAAATGTGGGTCCACTGGCAAGGGGACAGCCCAAGGCTAGGAGGGAAGGCAGAAGCAAATTTTTATAGCCTACTCTTTTGATTTCAAATCCAGCCTTTTCTCAGCAATGCTGTCAGTATTTGTGGAAGTGAGGCAGCAAAACCAACGTGAGCACTCACAAGCATTCAGAGACGGGAGAAGGTTTTGTCAGGAACCACGAGCCTGTTTCTGCATTGGGTGCTGAGGAGGCAGCAGGGTCTAGGGTGCAGACGGGAGCGTGGCTGCCTGCTTCCAGGCACCAGCTCTGACACTCGCTGTGTGGGTTCAGACTGTAGTTTTCACGTCTCTGTGTCTGAGAGGCCTCATTCTAAAACAAGTGTGCTAATGGCATCACCAGCTCGATGCAGATGAGTCTGAGGAAGCTCCTAGAGTTGGTGATGGACAGGGAAGGCCGCTGCGCTGCAGTCCATGGGGTTGCAGAGTCAGACACGACTGAGCTGCTGAACTGAACTGAACTTGAATAGTACTTAGTGAGACTGTTGTGAAACTGAAAAGAGCTGGTGTGCCTCAAGCTTGGAATATCTACGTTGCATCTATTAAGCCCTGTGCAAGAACTGGCTGTTACTAAGTAGGGCAGTGCTTCTTAAAATTCCGGGGAACTTGTTAACGTGAGCATTCTGGGCTTCCTTGGTGGCTCAGTGGTGAAGAATCCACCTGCCCAGGGCAGGAGACCTGGGTTCAGTCCCTGGTCTGGGAAGATCCCACTTGCCGCAGAGTAACTAAGCCCGGAGCCACGACTGCCGAGCCCGTGCTCCAGAGCCCAGGAGCCACGGCTGCGGAGCCTGTGCTCCAGAGCTGGGAGCCATGGCTGGCGCGCTCCGGAGCCTGGGAGACACGGCTGCCGAGCCCGCGCTCCAGAGCTGGGAGACACAGCTACTGAGCCCGTGCTCCGGAGCCCGGGAGCCACGGCTGCCGAGCCAGAGCAGCAACTACTGGAGCCCGTGTGCCCTAGAACTTACGCTCCACAACATGAGAATATTCCTGGTACTTTCTCAGGGCATTTGCTACTCAGCAAGTAAGCTCGTCATTCTGTAAACCGCCTTTGGTGGGCTGGCTTCTGTCCAGTTGGTCATGTGCTGTTGACACGCTGACTTCCAGGAGATTTGGCTGGTGGTAGAGTAGATGCAGTGGGTAGGAGCCTATGCTAGGCAGAGAGTGCATCATAAATTAAAGCACAAGCCCAAGGAAGACCCCGAAGGACTGGAGCCTGCAGGCCCCCCTGTGTGGCTGAGTGATAGGGTTTGGGTGGCTCGTCCGCGGGTGAGGCTGAACACACCGCGGCGGGGGTTAAACCTCGAGGGGCTGTGGGCCTGCCTGCAGAGCAGATGGGACCATCTTAGAGCAACTCTAAGTGACCGAGGGGGTTTGTTTCTAATGTGAGACTTAGGATGCTCCAACCTGGTGTTATTTCATTCATTTGAGCCACAGTTGCATTTTCGACTCTTTTAGAAATGGCACGTATCAAAGGAATCCTGCCTTTTATCACAGCTCTGCATGTTCCGAGAAATGAGTCCTTTTCTCTTTTTAGCCCTTTTAGTGTTGAGCATCACTTTTTGCAGTTGTTACTGAGTGTCTCTTGACGTCCTTTTCTCCTGGACACTCAATAGGCTGGGCAGGCAGGTGGGGTCACATTGGCCACTTTTTCCGAGTACACTTAGCATCCCGTCACCCCCCATTTCAGGCCTGACGGGCCCCTGACTGAGGGCCCTCACCTGGCTTTGTGAGGCCCTCTTGGCCCATCAGTGCTCCTCTTTGGCTGGCTGACACCTAAGTGGGCACCACCCTCCCCAGCAAAATGTGGCAGAGACCAGATTGGCCTCTATGCCCCACAGCTGGTGCGTTACACTCAGGTGATAAGTGAAAGGGAGGATCCAGTGGGCCTCTAAAGTGTATCCATTTGGGTTAATTGCAGCTTTATGCCCATTGGTCAGCAGTGCCTCTTTTTGGCATTCTCCTCACTGTACTAGATTTTAACCTTCTGAAGATGGTGTGTGTTGCTCTCCTTTGTGTTCCTCACGTTGCAAAGCAGAAAACACCTGGACAACCACTCAAGGTCAGAGCTGCATCAGAAAGCCCGCCTTGTCACGCTGATGACCCTTCTGTACAGGACGGGAACAGTGGGCGTTTCTGTTTCACCCTTAGAGCCAATGCGGCTGCAGCCCAGGGCCCCTGAATGAGCTAGCGACCCCTGCAGCGTGGCCTGTAGGTCAGGTGGTGGGCGTGTGGGCGTGTGCTCCTCGAATTCAGAACTGCTCTCAGCCCTTGAGGTCACAGGGTGGGGTGCAGTGTCTTTACAGCCCCTCCAGCTCCCTTGCTCTCCAGGCGGGGCGGCGGGGGGGTGGGGGACTGGAGCAAGCCAGAGTGTGCATATGCATCATGAAAACATTTCTGGGAAGGGCCACGCTTTTCAACAGATTCTTGGTTTTGTTTCACACTGAGAGCTGTGCCGCTATCAAAGGCCTGGTCCTTAGCACGCAGCCGGTGCAGAGGGAGCATTTGTGAAGGCAGCCGGCTCATCCGGAAATCGGTCCCATCTGTGTTGACATTGGCCGCCCGGCCCTGCCGCCCAGCCCGCCAGCCGGGGCTGATACAGACCACTGGGGATTGTGCTTCCTGCCCTCCCCTTCCTCGGACAGGGAGACCTCACACCTTCCTGCTGAGCGAGGAGAGCAGGGACGTTCCTCTGGGGGCTGCAGACGATTCAGACGATAACCTCATCAAGGCATTTTCCAGAAATGTTTTTATTTGCTCACTTGAGTGGTCTCTCCAGTGTTCTTGCCTGGAGAAGTCCACGGACAGAAGAGCCTGTTGGACTACAGCCCATGGGGTCGCAATGAGTTGGACGCGACTGAGTGACCACATGGTACTGAGATGGGAGTGTGTGCGTGTGTGCTCAGTCGTGTCTGACCTGTTGTGACCCCATGAACTGTAGCCCACCAGACTCCTCTGTCCGTGGGATTGCCCAAGCAAGAAGGCTGAACTGAAAGAGACGTGTGGCCCAGTGTCCACCGCAGCACTGTCTACAATAGCCAGGACCTGGAAGCCACCTAGATGTCCATCGGCAGATGATGGATAAGAAAGCTGTGGTACATACACACAACGGAGTATTACTCAGCTTGAAAAAAAAGAGTACATCTGAGTCAGTTCTAGTGAGGTGGATGAAACTGGAGCCTATTATAGAGTGAAGAAAGCCAGAAAGAGAAACATGAATGCAGTATGCTGCTGCCGCTGCTGCTAAGTCACTGCAATCGTGTCCAACTCTGCGACCCCAGAGACGGCAGCCCACCAGGCTCCCTGTCCCTGGGATTCTCCAGGCAAGAACACTGGAGCTTGTTGCAGTTTCCTTCTCCAATGCGTGAAAGTGAAGTCGCTTAGTCATGTCCGACTCTTAGCAACCCCATGGACTGCAGCCCACCAGCCTCCTCCATCCGTGGGGTTTTCCAGGCAAGAGTAATGGAGTGGGGTGCCATTGCCTTCACCCCAATACAGTATATTAACGCATATATGTGGAATTTAGAAATACGGTGATGACACCCCTATATGCAAGACAGCAAAAGAGACACAGATGTAAAGAACAGACTTTTGGGCTGGCGAGGGTGGGACAGTATAGGAGAATGGCATTGAAATGTGTATATTACCATATGTAAAATAGGTGATCCGTGCAAATTCGATGCATGACGCAGGGCACCCGAGGCTGGTGCTCTGAGACAACCCAGAGGGATGGGGTGGAGAGGAAGGTGAGAGGGGGGATCGGGATCGGGATGGGGGGCACATGTGCACTCATGGCTATTCATGTCGATGTATGGCAAAACCCACAATACTGTAAAGTAGTTAGCCTCCAATTAAAAAAAAAAAAAGGCTATTGGAGTGAGTTGCCATTTCCTCCTCCAGGGGATCTTCTTGACTCAGGGATTGAACCTGCATTGATTCTTTACCACTGAACCACTGGGAAAGCCCCATTTAGCCCGGGTAGAAGATAGCAATTTAGTGTTTTGATGTTTTTAGGCCAGGCCCTGTGTAAACATGATGACTTATTTTGCCAACACGTAACAGGTCATTTGTTTTTTTTATTATGGTAAAGCATACGTAACACAGACTTTATCATTTCAGTCACTGGTCAGTATCCCATTTAGTGGTGTCGGACTTTATTTTCTTGGGCTCCAAAATCACTGCAGATGGTGACTGCAGCCATGAAATTAAAAGACAGTTCCTCCTAGGAAGAAAAGCTATGGCCAACCTAGACAGCATATTCAGAGACATTACTTTGTCGACAAAGGTCCGTCTAGTCAAAGCTATGGTTTTTCCAGTAGTCATGTATGGATGTGAGAGTTGGGTTGTAAAGAAAGCTAAGAACCGAAGAATTGATGCTTTTGAACTGTGGTGTTGGAGAAGACTCTTGAGAGTCCCTTGAACTGCAAGGAGATCAAACTAGTCCATCCTAAAGGAAATCAGTCCTGAGTATTCATTGGAAGGACTGATGCTGAAGTTGAAACTCCTATACTTTGGCCACCTGATGTGAAGAACTGACTCATTGAAAAAGACCTTAATACTGGGAAAGATTGAAGGCAGGAGGAGAAGAGGGTGACAGAGGATGAGATGGTTGGAGGGCATCACTGACTAGATGGACATGAGTCTGAGCAAGCTCCGGGAGTTGGTGATGGACAGGGAGGCCTGGCGTGCTGCAGTCCATGGGGTCACAAAGAGTTGGACACGACTGAGCGACTAAACTGAGTTTAGTTGTGTAAAGTACATACATATTGTTGTGCAGCCCTTAACACGGTCTATCTCCAGAACTTTTCATCTTTCCAGATTGAAACCCTGTCCCCAGTGAACAGGGCTCCCCTCCCCCAGCCCCTGGAGCCAGCATTCTACTTCCTGTCTCTCGGAAACTGAGGTTTTGTTCCCAGCCCCTACCACCTGCCTGGATGGCATTTCGTCCTTCCTGAAGTACTTTCACAGCGGCTTCATTTTCTGTGTTTGACAGATGGGATCATGAGATTCTTTGAGATTATATGACAAAATTAGTTATTTTACCAGTTGCTGAGTGGAGACTAAGCCTGAGATTTAAAACGAAATCATGTAATTCCCAGGGAAATCAGATGGGATCCTTCTTGTGGATGTGACGCATCCCGTTTCTTCTCTGCTTGTCTCTTGGAACCCTCAGAGTCTGGCGTCGTGGCTCATCCCCATGGCGTCTTCATCATGCGTCTATCCTGTGTCCTGTTGCCGTGGCCATGGGACTCTTCCCCCTCCCTGCCTCCTGGCGGAGGAGGAACGGACGAGAAAGTGGCTTCACGGTCTCTCATTCTGAGTTGTGTATAAATCAAACTTGAGAAAATATGCTTGAATGATTTCCCAGTGTTTTCTCAAGTGCTGTTGGAATGCAAATAAATAGTGATCAGAAGGGAATGGGTTGTCATTTGGATTAAAAACAAACAAACAAAAAACTTTTACTTTACCAAGAAGAGTATCTACTCAAAATTCTTTTTTTTTTTTTTAAATTTTAAGTTGTTTTGGCCCCGCTAAGCAGCGCACAGGACCGTGGTTCCCTGAGCAGGGGTCGAGCCCGTGCCTCCTGCAGCGGCAGCATGGAGCCCTAACCTCTGGATCGCCAGGGAGTCCCAGACTCGGAGTTCTTGACGTGGGGGTTGAAACCACATTTTGCAGTTTAGACCTTAAGCTTTTGTCCCCTGTTGACAGTCAAGAAGCTTAGCTGATGCTGTGGGGTGCTATCCTCATGCCAGCAGAAGAGGGTTCTGCCAATGCATGGCAGAGCTAGAGCCGGGCCCTCTTCTCTTCCATCGGATCCTATCTTTCGGCCGCTGCTAGAGTCCACCTGCCAGTGCAAGAGATGCAGGAGACTCGCCTTCAGTTCCTGGGCCGGGAAGCCCCCCTGGAGAAGGAAGTGGCAGCCTCCTCCAGCATTCTTGCCTGGGAGATCCCACAGACAGAGCAGCCTGGGGGGCTACAGCCCATGTGGGGTCACAAAGAGCCGCACACACTGCGCCCGCACGGCTCACGCACTTGTTCTTCCTAACTGTGCTGGGCCCATCACACAGCTTCCCTGAAGATTTTAATCCCCGTAACCAGAAAGCCAGAATCTGGACGTACCCCTGTGTGTATAGAATTAAAGAGATTCCACATTCTCGGCTGGGGTTTTTCTGCTGAAGTCAGGTCTTCTGGTTCACCGGCGTGTCTGGTGCAAGGGCCTGAGTGATAAACTGAGGCTGGCGGAGGGGAAGGTGGTGGGGCGGGAACGTGCAGTAGGGGAGAGGGGGGAGAGGAGAGCGGAGGGTGAGTGGAGACAGAGGCGGTGCGGATGCGCCTTCCTCCCGAGGGGACGAGGGCCGATCCCACGGAGCTGCAGGGCCCGGGAGCCTCGGGTTGCACCCAGCGGCCTTGAAGACCGGGAAGATGCTTTCCCTGCATCTTACCTGGCTCTGCTGCCGGGTGCCCAGGCCTCAGTCCTGGCACCGGGATGCATTCTCACGGCTGCAGTGCCCACCCAGCTGGCTCCTCCTCCTCCACGAAGCAGCTTGGCCACACCAGGGGCGCTGGGCGCTGTCTATCATCCCCTGAGCCTCAGTTTCCTCGTTTGCAAAATTATATTTAGAACACTAACCTCTCAGAGTTGTCTTCTGAACAAGAAAAAAGATACAGAGAGTCTTCGAGAACAGTGTGTGGCACACGGAAGGCAGTCTGTGAAGAGTGGTTAATATTGTTATTTTGCTGAAATAAAAGCAAAGTAATCATTGTATTTGTGCCGTCTTCTTGTTGTTCAGTTGCTCAGTCGTGTCCAACTCTTTGCAACCCCATGGACTGCGTGCAGCACACCCGTCTTCCCTGTCCTCCACTGTCTCCTGGAGCTTGCTCAAACTCATCTCCCTCGAGTCGATGATGCCACCGAGTCATCTCATCCTCTGCCACCCCCTTCTTCTGCTCTGTCTTTCCCAGCATCAGGACTTTTTCCAGTGAGTTGGCTCTTCACACCAGGTGGCCAAAGTATTGTAGCTTCAGCCTCAGATCAGTCCTTCCGGTGCATATTCAAGGTTAATTTCCTTTAGGATTGACTGGTTTCATGTCCTTGCTGTCCAAGGGCCTCTCAAGAGTCTTTTCCAGGAAGTCCAGTAACTTCTGACCTACTGGAAGGATCTGAAGGAAGCTTTCCCTTTGAAGGCAGTGTTGCTAAACCGTGGTCCTCGTATTCTTTTCTGTCTCTTCCTGCATCTGCGCTTTAACAAACCGTCAGCTCTGCCCGTGTCTGTAACCCCTGAGGCAGAAGTTCAAGAACGACTGGCATTTGGGGGTGGAGTGGGAGATCTTCTTTGGAGAGGCAGGGTGCTTCTCTAGAAATATTATTTTTTGAGGCGTATGATTTCAAAATGAAAGTTTTTTTTTTTTCTTTTTTAAACAATATTATATATAAAATTCAATGGACTTCCCTGGCCAGCCAGTGGTTATAAGGCTGTGCACTTCCAATGCAGGGGTCAAGGGTTCTGTTCCCGGTCAGAGAACGAGGATGCCACATGCCGCAGGCACTGCTTAAAAAACAAAAGCAAGCGAACAAACAAAAAACCCAAGAAGAAAGTTCAAGCTCTGCAGATGTGCATAGAACAGCCGTGACCTTGTGTGAGCATTTTGGGGAGTGACCTGCCTTTGTGTAGAGGTCCGCATAAACACAGCTCCGATAGGCTAACAGGCGCCTGTTTTCTTTCATGTGACGGCGTCTAGTAGAGATTTTCAAGTAAATGACTGCAGGTGTGCATTGTCTTCCTTTTAAATGGCTGCGCGTGGGTGTGTTGGAACACCCGAATAGTCTCACCTCAGGGAATATTTTGATTGCTGTTAAATTTCGAGGGAAAAACTTTTATTGAACATCCTTATATATTTTTGCTCATGTGACCAGTTGACCTTCTTAGCATGTATTTCTAGAAGAAGAATCGTGGATTTAGGGGCATACGTGCTGAGAGCTTGTGTGGAGTGCACAGCAGCAGGGTCTGAGAGTCTGCTGAGAAGTCTCGTTAGCTGAGCGCCGGCTCCTATCTCACACACCTTAGCAGCCCTGGAAAGGAGGAGTGTGCTGTGCTAATTAGCGAGTGTTTGTTTGATTCAGCCATTGGTAATGCTTTCCCAGAACATGAATAATTCCACTGTTTCAACACACTAAGAGGAAGTTGAAGCATTCTCATTTCATTAATAAAAACACTCAGGGACTCAAACAACCATCTACCAAAAGCACCGAACGGAGATTTTTAACCCCCGATGTGGACTTCTGTCCTGCCTCGCCCAGGGAGGATCGGGCATCAGGTTCCGCCGTCAGCACCGCCCCTCAGGGGGACCTAGATGCGGTCCAGCATGAGAGCCCAGGGCGGCAGCAGGTAGGCAGCAGCCTGGGGAGGGGAGTGCAGGGGAACCAGGGCCAGGACGCTGGCTTCAAGGACGGGGCGGGGTGCTGCGCAGATGACCTGGAGTGAATTATCTTTCTTCATCTCTGAGAGGAAGGAGTGGGTTGAGCCCACAGTGGCGATTAGTCATTCGCAAAGGGCTTCTTGGCTTCAGGCTTGAGTTACAGGGGAAAAAAAATGTGGAGTTTCATGTTCTATAGGTCATTGTTCTCCTTGGAAACTGAACTTGGTTGCTCTTCATCTGAGGGCCTCTGTTCTTGTCCATTCCCAGCGACATCTTTCTTGTTTGTTTATAGGAGATGGGTGGTGTGAACTAGTTAGGAAAAGGGAAGAGAGGGAATATGAGAGAATATGAATCAGAAAAAGGTCACTGCTGGGCAGACCCGGGCTTGAAGACCCCAGCTTGTCACGAAGCAGCATCTGATTTTGAGCAGGTGTTTTTAGATGCCGAGCCTCCCTCTCGGTGTCTGTGAAACGTAAGGTGAAGTAGTGTAGACCTTGCAGGGTCCCCGCATGGGTGGCTGATGCAGCTTATAGCCAGGGCCTCGGCTGCTCAGGGTCTTGCCAGCAGGCAGCAGGTGTTGCTGTGTGCTGGCTTTCCAGCCCTTCTGTCTCTGTCGTCCTGAGTTTCAGGAGGGAGGGATGGAGCCAGCAGATCCTGCATGCGTTCATGGGAGGAAGAGCTGGGTCTGCTTTACTGTCGCCGGGAACGTTTGAGAGACTGGTGCTTCAGCTGGTCTTGCTAGAATTTGGATGGACCTGAGCCTGCCAGCTTTCCACGTTGTGAAATTACGGCTTCGAAACCAGCCGGCTTGTCTCAGAGTCTGTCAAGGAACTGTGATGGGACTGAGTTGAGTGATGAGCAGATTCCTGCTCCAGAGAATAACGTGCAGTTTCTTTTAGAGCTGGCCCCTGGGTGATTTCCTCTTCTCTTTCTTTGTAAGTTACCCTGACACACAGGAGGAGTTTGGTGAGATAGAGGGCACACGCACTCATCTCTTCAGTTACTATGTAATGAGCACTGCTCTGAGATGTGCACGGGCGATCTGAATCGTCTCTGTGCCCCCCCCCCAGGGGTCTCCAGTGTGGGGTGTGGTCCTAGGAGGGGGGAAGTCAGCCTGGGGACCTGGGAGGGTCAGTGGTGTGGGGTGAGCCATTGGGTGGAGGGGAGGAGAAACACCCGTCTCTGCTCTGGGCCGGGGTCTACGAGGGCCAGTGACTGCAGCCTCTGCCTGCATTTGTGTCTGGTAATAGCCGGCGAGTGGCATCGATTGAGCAGCGTGGCCAGGGCCAGGCAGAAGGTGGTTGTGGGCAGCCGAGCAGTGGAGACCCCGCCAGGAGCCGAACTTCGGAAGCTCTTTGTAGGCTGGTGTTATTTTTCGGTGGAGACGTTACAAAGGAGAGAGGACTGTGCCCGTAGACACTGTTAGGTGAAACTCCAGAATTCTCTGCTAACGCTGGTGCTCTGCTGTTTTTCTTCCCTTCGCTCAGCCACCCGACAACGGGCCGCCACCGCTCCCAACGTCCTCTCTCCCGGAAGGCTACTACGAGGAGGCCGTGCCCCTGAGTCCCGGGAAAGCTCCAGAGTACATCACCTCAAGTGAGTGGCCTCCTGTCCAGCCGGGCTGTTAGGGAGCCCCCCATTTCCTGGGGTGAAGGGGAGTTGGAGCATACTCAACAGCATGGAAGTTTAGAATCAGGAGATCCTGAACCCAAGGGAGGGAATATAGGAAGGGCTTTGAGAAGTCTAAGGTGTCCTCCACAAACTTGGGTAATTTCAGATGGTTGTCCTTTTTTGTGACTCAAAATTAGTGAAATCCCATTGCCATGGGAACATGTCTCCGCTAGTGAAATGCGTTCCCTTTGGTCAGGAGGGGATGGCCTTTTGAGGCCTGTGCCCTCCCCGCTGGCTTGACCAGGGCGCATCCCTTGGAGGCTGCATTCATGGTGCCGCCAGGAGGGCATGTCTACAAGATATATACAAAAAAGCAGACATACCATAGCTGTTTGTTTCGTTTTTAAATTTATTTCTTATTCAGGTATGCTCAGATTACAGTGTTATGTTCACTGCTGCCAAGCAGCAAAGTGGCTCAGCTATATCCTTGTTCATACTCTTTCCCATTATGGTTTATCACGGGATGTTGAATAGAGTTCCCCGTGCTGTGCAGTAGGACCTTGCTGTTTATCTTCTCCATGTATAACCCGTTTGCATCTGCTAACCCCGAACTCCCAATCCAACCCTCCCCCACCCCCACCCCCTTGGCAACCACCAGCCTGAGTCCCTGCTTCTGTTGCTGTTTCATCGAGAAGTTCATTTGTGCCATATTCTGCATTCCACATGTAAGTGATGTCGTATGGTCTTCGTCTTTCTCTGACTTAGTTCACTTAGTAGGATAGTCTCTGTGTCCACCAGTGTTGCTGCAGATAGTGTTGTTTTGTTCTTTTTATGGCTGAGTAGTGTTCCACTGAATGTATGTGCCGCAGCGTTCTGTCCACTCACCTGTTGACCGACGTTCGGGTGTTTCCTGTGTCTTGTCTTTTCCTTCATTTATATAGGTTTTACCAGAGTGATTTTGCCTAAGTTAGGGCTATCATGACATGGCTGTTCTCTTCCTGCTGGGGACTCAGAAGTGCCCCTTTATTGGCAGCCAACTTTCACATTCACAGAAAGAAGGACATGCTGGCATGAACGCCTTTTTGTAGTGATGTCTCGAATTTGTTTCTAGAGCTTTGGCTTTATTTCTCCCCCTTATACTCTGGAGTCCGTATAGTCAAGGCTATGGTTTTCCCAGTAGTCGTGTATGGACGTGAGAGTCAAACCATAAAGAAGGCTGAGCGCCGAAGAACTGATGCTTTTGAACTGTGGTCCTGGAGAAGACTCTTGAGAGTCCCTTGGACAGCAAAGGGATCCAACCAGTCCATCCTAAAGGAAATTAGTCCTGGATATTCATTGGAAGAACTGGTGCTGAAGCTCCAATACTTTGGCCACCTGATGTGAAGAAGTGACTCATTGGAAGAGACTCTGGTGTTGGGAAAGATTGAACGCAGGAGAAGGGGACAACAGAGGATGAGATGGTTGGACGGCATCATCGACTTGATGGACATGAGTTTGAGTAAGCTCTGGGAGTTGGTGAAGGACAGGGAAGCCTGATATGCTATAGTCCATGGGGTGCAAAGAGTCAGACACAACCGAGCAACTGAGCAACAGCAGAAAGTACTCTGGTGGGCAGTATGCTTTTCCTCGTAATGAGGCAGACATGGCCTCTCCCAGTGTGCTGACTTAGGGAGCCCAACTTGCCTTTCCCATAAAACGTGGATAAAATGGGAGTGAGAGAGTATTCGCTTGTACCATAGAGACAGTCCCCGTGCCTGCCATCCCACTTCCTCTGTTTTCAGACACGTTCTCCTTCGTCCTCGCCATCCACCTGTCACCGGAAGTCTCTGCTTTATGCAGACTTGGGGTTTGCCACCTTTCTCTCCCCTGGCAGCACGCAAGCAGAGCTGTTAGAGCAGAGCGGAATCTGGCTTGCTTGTTAGCAGGAGATCCCCTTGGGATGTTTTGTGAACACGAACAGAGAGATGCAGAAGCCAGGCGGGCTGGACTCCAAGGCCCAGGGGCCTTTCCCGCTCACTCACGGCTGCTTTCTCTGGAAACTTCCTACAAAGGCTCAGCCTAGCATCAGTAGGTCCTCATTGTTCTGAATGAGGTCTGAGTGAGAGAAGGGATTGTTCTCATGAGACGGATGTGAAATCTCGGGTCTTGAGATCTGGGGATTAAATATTTTAATTTCTCTTTCATTTTAGAACCCTTTGGCAAAAATGCATTTAAATCAGTTCTTAAGCGTCGACTGCCTCAGGAGAGAGTAAATTAAGTAGAAAACACACAGAAGTTAAACGGCTTGTTCATTGGATCCCTTTCTTTCTGAGAGCCGAGAATAAAGAACAAAAACCTCTTGCTGAGGGTATTTCCCAGCTCTGGGGACATTTGGTCCCAGCCGTCTCCCGCCTCCACGGCCCCTTCCTCCAACATGCTTTCAGGACTAGAAATTGATAGTCTTCTTGTTTTACCTGTGGGAGCCTGTGGTTATTTTCAGTCCGGGAAGCCCCACCTGACTGGTGTGTCATGTCCTGAATCGCTGACAGGCAGGCCCCTTAGGCTGAGCTAATTCCAAGGAAACAGTCATGGAAGGACTGCTGCTTGGGGAGACAGCAGGTCAGGAGAGCTCACACTCTGAGCTTCTTAACCCAGGCGTCTTTGGCTGAACCTTGGCTGCAGGCTGGGACCCTTCGCAGTGGACCCGTGGCAGGGCCTGAGTCCGGGTCTGGCCAGGGTCACGCACGCCTCACTTACTGTGGACTTCGAGCAGCTTTGTTGAGCTCTATGTCATGTCCGTTAGTCAGAGAAGCAGGACCATGATAGGTGTCGTGGAGTGAGGGATGTGTGGCAGACATAAGACCCTGTGCAGTTGTGGGGACCTGGGAGGACAAGTGCCACAGGGCCAGCTGTCGTCGGGGAGAGCTGGGCGAAGCCTGGGCGGGAAGGCTGTGGGGCCTCCTCTGCCTCCGCCTCCCCACACAGGGCCTGCACGAGGGGCTGGGCCACGGCTCCTCAGAGCCGCAGGCCCAGCTGTCTCTCGACCTGCCCGTGTACCAGCAGCCGCTTCCTGCTTGCCTTCCAGGTCGCCCACAAACTCCCTGTGTGGCCAGTCCTAACCTAGAGGCATCCAGGGAAGGGAATTTAGGGGAATGCTGAGTTGATACAGTGTGAAAAGCACCACTGTTGGTCTTGGCTTGGTTTGGTATCCACGCACCCCTCTTCACCACGGTGAATTTCCAAGTAAAGACAGGAGCAGAGTCATGGTTCAGTCTAGCACCATTCAACTGCGGCCAGAAACTCCCCAGCTCCCCCAGAGGATACCGTGTCCTCTGTCCACTTTGGGTGACACTGTTCTCCTGCAGCCAGGTTACTCTCTCCCCCTTGAGTGACTGTAACTGTTAGGCCTGATGGAGCCCGATGGAGGTGATGGAGCCCAGTGGAGATGATGCAGTTTGATGGAGCCCGATGGGGATGATGGAGCTGGATGGAGGTGATGGAGCCCGATGGGAATGATGGCACCTGATGGAGGTGATGGGGATGATGGAGGTGATGGGGATGATGGAGCCGGATGGGGATGATGGAGCCGGATGGCGATGATGGAACCCGATAGAGAGGTGCCTGCTCTGGTTTGATGCTGTGTGCTCCTTGGTGGATGGGATCACCCAGAATCCAAGTGGGGCAACTTGCATTGGTGGGAATGTGATCAAACTTTTAGACTCTCCTGAGGGTATTAGAGAGACAAAGCCATTTCCTGAAAATGACCTGGTTTTCATCGGCGATTGTCGAAGCTGTGCTTCAAAATCCCCCCCAACCCCTACCCCGTGAGAGCGTGCCAAAGGCTTCTGTGTCAGTGTCTGAAACAGTGTTGAGCCAAGAAGCAGAAGCACCTCAAGATGGCACGGGAGATTTACTCCAGGGCCCGGACGCCACATGATGTGGAGCTGCTGAAGGAGTCAGGGGGAGGCTGTCCCCCGCGTGTGGAAGGAGAGCTGGACTCGGAGGCAGAGGTGTGGACGCACCGTTGGTGACTCTCTGCCCTCCTGCCCAGCTCCATGTCTGTCTTCACTTTGCACAGGGTCCTCATTACCTCCTCACCAAGTCCTCAGTCCCAGCGCCAGCAGCGGGCTCCTGGCTGTCCCGTTTCAGCCTCCAGGAGGCAGCCCGGCTCTGCTGGGAGGCCACCCCAGAGAATGGTGTGTTGTCCTGCGTGCTCAGACTCTTACTCCCAGCCTCTTGGTTTGCAAAGTTGGCTGACATTCTTCTAGCATGATTCTATCAGTCCTGCTCTCTCAGCAGAAGGTGGGTCATGAACTTACTGTCTTTTCAGTGAGTGGACCTCAACCCGGGGACCTCAACCCATCTTCCCCTTGATGCAAAGGGCGGCCAGGGCATGGTCTGCTCTTTCAGTTCAGAATCAGAATCAGCCCAAACCGTCTTCCTTCGTCAGGATGTGGTCTTGGATGAGTCACCTGCTCTCCCGACATCATCCTTCCCGGCCTCTGAGATAAGGACACAGCTGTGCACCCACCTCTGGGCAGCTGAGAGGACCAGCGAGGCAGGGCCTGTGACTGCGGAGCCAGCCTCCTCTTCTCACAGGTTTATCCCACAGCGTGCAAATATAAATATAAAAAGTGCTGCCCAGGGGCTTCCCTGGTTGCGCAGTGGCAAAGAATCCGCCTGCCAGTGCAGGAGACACGGCTTTAATCTCTGATTCAGGAAGATCCCACATCCCACGGAGCATCTAAGCCAGTGCTGAGCCTGGGAACCGCAAATCCTGAAGCCTGTGCACCCAGAGCCCTTGCTCCTCAACAAGAGAAGCCGCCGCAGCGAGAAGCCTGCTCGCCACAGCTGGAGAAAGGCCTGCACAGCCTCAAAGACCCAACAGGGCCACAAATAAATCAATAAAATCATTTAGAAAGAAACACTGCCTGACACGTGGGAAGCGCTCATTGACTATTTCTTGCATAAATGAAATGAGATTTTCCCATTGCTGGCTGATTTAGTCATTCATTCTTTTGTTCATTTGTTCACTCAGTGTTTAGTGAATTTGATATTCTAGAAAGTGAGTTAAGCACTGAGGGGTTCATGGTCCCCCAAGCGGCTATGGGCATGGTCTTTCTAGGATAAAATAGGACTTGATCCGCTGCCCGACTGAAATCTGTCAGCAAACCTTGGACCGTGGAGTAGCTTGTGGTCTTTCACAGGTTCATGCTTTCTTCCCTGGGCCCTATGTTCCAGCTACACTGAAATTTAAAAAAAAAAAAAACTTTTATTATAAAATACATTTGTCTAAAAGTGCATAAAATATGAATTTATTCTTAATGACTTTCTATAAAATGGGACACCGAGGTGTCACCACCGGGTCAAGAGGAGAACACTGTCAGCCCCGGAAGCCCCCTCCTTCCTCTCGACAGCCTCCTCCCCGCAAGGTCTCCCCTGACTTGGCTTCGGTGACAGTGACATAAATACTGTTGAAAAACACACGGCTCACCACTGTTTGCGCAGTGTTTTATGTTTTTCATTGCTTTTGCAAGTCATGTTCCTTCTCCTGGACCCTCCTGTCTGGCTGGTGCCGCCACACAAGCATTGGAGGCCGATGGCTTTGTCCAGCCTTCCCCGTGTACTGTGTGCACGGCCCTCTGGTCGTCTGCCTGTCTGAGTACTTGAAGTGTGGGTCTGGAGACCAGTTTTATTTAACTTGAGTTAGAATGTGAATTTAAACGGCCACCGTGGCTGCCCTGTGAACAGGAGCTGCTGGGGAGATGTAGATGCTGGCGTATGGGGGCTGGTGAGTGTGCGCTTGCCCATGCGTGTGTGTTGCTGTGGGGGAAGGCGTGCAGAGGAGGGGAGAAAGGCCTCGACTCAAGCAGCACAGGAGGGTAGCTGGACTCTTCTCTCGACAGGCGCTCAGATCCCCCAGCCCCACACGCCTCTTGGCACAGCATCCTTCCCACCATCACGGCAGACGCCTCGTAACTGTCAGCCCAGCTTCAGCCCGCTCTCCCGGCCAGAGCTACCTCTAGGGTCAGCTACCCTAGTCTAGGCTGGCCACCCTAGTCTCTTCCGTAAAACTCCCCCCGACTTCTTTAGTAGGATTTAAAAGTTAAACATCCATCACTCTGTTCCCCGCCTCCCTTATTAAATAATTCTTTGCAAGGAAGTTAACATACACACACGTCTCCTGACTGCAGATTACAGCCCAGGTTCCGGCGAGTTCTGTTCTGTAGAAGGTCGGCCAGTTCTCGTGTGTCCAGTTGCTTGAGCCACAGATACTCCTTTTCTGTCCTTCATTCCTCGTTGAGGTGTTCACTCCTCACATGTATTATGAAAAACAAAAGTTCCAGATGTGTCTGGGGTTGAGGGAATACCGAGGTGAATCAGACACTGCCTCCAGGACCTTTCGATCCAGCAGGGCTGAAGCGATCAAGATCCCTGACAGTCACTCGTGTTGATTAATCGTTTTTAAGATGCCAGCCATCCTTCTGAGGGCTTTGCATTTAAATTGATCTGACAGTTCTCCAGATGGCGATGGGAACATCGACTCAGTGGACATGAGTTTGAGCCGCCTCTGGGAGGTAATGAACGACAGGGGAGTCTGGCGTGCCCCATTTCATGGGGTTGCAAAGAGTCGGACTAAGCTACCGAACAGCAAGCAGCAGTTCTCCCTTCTGTGCTTGTGCATCGCTTGCCCTGTGCCAGGCCCTTTGCGAAGCATTGGGACAGTCACGTTCAGCAAGGGGGTCTCCCTTCCTGGAAGGGAGACAGCTTGATGTGGGACAGACAGACAGGGGTGACAACACGGTGGTCGAGTTACGTGCTGAGTGGCGTGGAAGCCGAGGGAGGGTCGTCTCACCTGACATCTTAGCTCAGGCTGCTGCAACACAATATCATCCACTGGGTGGCAAAACGATGCTTTTTATGTTCTCAGAATTGTGTAGGCTTGAAGTGCAAGGTCAGGGCTCCAACGTGCTCAGCTTGTGGTGAGTGCTGTCTTCCTGGTGTATGGGCGGCCGCCTTCTCCCCACGTCCTCACGTGGCAGGGAGAAAGAGCTCCAGGTCTCCCTCTTCTTCTCAGTGGATTCGGATCCACTCACATAACGTTGTTTAACCATAATTACCTCATAAAAGTCCTGTCTCCAAATACGGTAACATTGGGGTTGGAGCTTCAGCACATGAATGTGGGGGGCACCCAGTTCAGTCTACAGCCATCAGGGCTGGTGATCCAGGGAGGGCTTCATGGAATAGGTGCTCTGAGTTAAATCCTAAGTGATGAGCACATATCCAGGCAAAGGCAGGAGATGGAGTGGGATAAACAGGGAGCCTGGCTGAGAGCAGTGTGTGCACAGACCCTGAGGAGGGGAAAACGGGCTCCAGTGTGTGAGTGTTGATGCGCTGCAGTGTAGGAGGGGCGGCTGTGGACATCTGTGGCAACCCCCAGGGTGGTCAGACTGAGAGGGGTGGTCTGCGTCTGGATCTTGAACCTTAAGAAGGGTTGGTGTGTGTGGTGATGCCAGGAGAAGGAGGGCATTGCAGACTTGAAAGAACTTTTAAAAATGTATTTACTTATTTGGTTTCCTTGCATCTTTGGTTGTGGTGCGTGGGCTCCCAAGTAGCTAAAGGCTCCGGATCACGCAGGCTCGGCAGCTTTCCTGCTTGGGCTTGCTGGCCTCTTGGCACGTGGGATCCTAGTTCCCCAACCAGGGATCACACTCAGGTCTCCTGCACTGGAAGGTGAATTCTAAATCACTGGACCACTGGGGAAGTCCTGAAAGAACTTTCACATCAAGGCCTGGGTGGGAGTTTCCTTTGGAAAAACCCACTGTTGAGCAGGGGTCATGGCACCCAGCGAGAATGTGGCAAGGATTTAACAGTATGGGGAGGATTTAACAGTGCAGGTGCCGAAGTGGTTTTTATAAATGCAGAATTCTTGGTCACTTCATTTGAACACTCTTTGCTGAGTTTCTGCTACCCAAGTCTGAGTTATTTTCCCCCTAGTTTTGCCAGTTGATATTTTCCAAGCATCCTGAATGCAGAAACCACCCTCCTCACTTACAAATAAAATGATGGAGCCCACAGGTCGTTCTCAAGAAAAGGTTTTTGCAACCAGGTTTTTGCTCACTTTTATTTCTCATCTTTGACAGATTATGACTCGGATGCGATGAGTAGCTCTTACGAATCATATGATGAGGAGGAGGAGGATGGGAAGGGGAAGAAGACACGGCACCAGTGGCCTTCGGAGGAAGCCTCCATGGACCTGGTGAGGGACGCCAAGATATGTGCCTTCCTGCTGCGGAAGAAGCGCTTCGGACAGTGGACCAAGCTACTCTGTGTCATCAAGGACACCAAACTGCTGGTAAAGCCTCGCCACCCGGTTCTCTTGTGTCGAGTCGGCGAGGCGCAGTGGGCCATCTAACCAGGTGGACTCTGCACCCGGGCAGCGTTCACGTTGGCGGACACAGAGGGAGCGCTGAAGTGCTGGCCTGAGACCGGCCGTCAGCAAGCCTGGCTGAGGCTCCCGTGCCTTTAACGCCCATTTCTCGCCAGCTCCCCAAGCACTCAGCGGGCAAAACCATCCCTGCCTCGAGCCAGCGTCTGCAGCTCGTGTCAGTGGAAATGCACGCTGCCGGAGCTTGCCAGACGTCGCAGGACGGATTTTCTCATTTGTAGTGAGTCAGTGAATTCCTCAAAGCCAGGTCATCGAAGGCGGACGGGCAGGCCAGGCGAGGGCTGGGGGACAGTGCCCAGGAAAGGAAATTCTTTTGGAGAGCTAAAAGCTGACTCTTTTTCCTTTTTTTGTAACTCAGGGGGGCAGAATAGAAAGAGTAGGTGGCAGAGGAGCGGGGGCAGGAGGACACACACCCTTTGCTGCTGGCGCCACAGGGGAGCCTAGAGAGGAAGCAAGAGCCTTTGAGACTCATCCTCTGTCCCTCCTCACTCCCTCCTTCCCAGCTTCAGAAATCACAGTTGGTTGTTGGCAGTAAGAATATTAGACTATGTTTTTGTATTTTGTTTTGCCTTCAAATGAACCTTGGGGAACAAAAATCACTCAAAATTCCATCATTAAAACAGAACACGTGAGGGTGTATGATTCTGTGTCTCACTTTTCAGTGGAGCAGATAACCTCCCTTTTAAAAAAACAGTCTCATCTGTGAATTATGGGAATCTTATTTTACTAGATTCTTAGGACATAGTATGTTTTTTGATTCATGGTTTTGTAAAACAAAAAAACAACAAAAAACACTTTTTAAGCAGTGAGAGTACATGCTTTTTTCCACATGTGTGGCCTGAATTTCTCCCAAATTTAGACTGTGCCAAAAAATGATGATGCCACGGGGGAATTTTAAAGTAAAGAACGAAAGAAAAAAAGATTAAAAAGATTAATATGGTCCGTATTTACAATCTGACATAATGGCTGCAAGATGTGGATAAGTTATGTAAACGTTTAAAAAATACACAGTTGGCTCTTGTGTAAAGGGCTTCCCTAGTGGCTCAGCTGGTAAACAATCTGTCTGCAATGCAGGAGACCTGGGTTCAGTCTCTGGGTTGGGAAGATCTCCTGGAGAAAGGAAAGACTACCCACTCCTGTATTCTGGCCTGGAGAATTCCAGGGACTGTGTATATAGTCCATGGGGTCGCAAAGAGTCAGACAAGACTGAGCGACTTTCACTTCGCTTCTCCTGTAAGAAGCTTTGGAGCATGCTGTGGGAGCCTGGGGTTGGGGCAGGGTCAGCAGTTGTCAGTCTCCCCTGGTGGCTCAGAGGATAAAGCGTCTGCCTGCAATGCAGGAGGCCCGGGTTCAGTCCCTGGGTCGGGAAGATACCCTGGAGAAGGAGATGGCAACCCACTCCAGTGTTCTTGCCTGGAGAATCCCATGGACAGAGGAGCCTGGCGGGCTACAGTCCATGGGGTCGCAAAGACTCAGAAGAGACTGAGCACTTCACTTTCACTTTCAGCGGTTGTCAGAGGTGCCGAGTCCACCCTCTGCCCCAGCCCCTTCCCTTTCTGTCTCTTCCTTCCCTCACTCCTCATCTGCTTCTTCCATCACTTACCAGGTTTCCCATCTTCCAAACCAGGATGATGATACCATTTAGAGTAGCTGTAAATATTTAAGAAGGGATGAATGGAAAGCCATGCAAAAGCACTGTCTTTGATGAAATGCAGAATCAAAGTTTTGTTATGAAACTTTTTTCATTCAAAAATGACCTACGATCCAACTGCCCAGATTAATCCTGTGGACACTGAAAAAAAAATTTAACAGTGATAAAAGCAATTACTCTCTAAGTCTCACAGAACAGAAAGCTGTAAACGGAAAACAAAACAGCAGCCTTTTCCCCTCAATGGCCGCCATGAGGGGATTTTTTCCCACGGGCGACACCATGACTAGCTTCTTTGAATGTCTTTCCAGAACCCGTTTGTCTCTGTGCCCAGGCAGCTCTCTGGTGGGCACTGAGATGTGCCCAGACCCCTTCAGTGCTCTCCCGTGGACTCTGCACTCAGCTGGGAAGCGCACCTTGGCAGACATTTCTGTCTATTATATGCTGATATATATACTTTTCCGGAGAAGGCAGTGGCACCCCACTCCAGTGTTCTTGCCTGGAAAATCCCAGGGACAGGGGAGCCTGGCGGGCTGCTGTCTGGGGGGCACAGAGTCGGACACGACTGAAGCGACTTAGCAGCAACAGCAGCATACTCTTCATGAAATGATTCATCTGTGTTTCAGAGAGAGAGTAGGGATGAGATAGGTAGACATGAAACGACATAAATTGTGGGGTCTCCGAGGTGCTGTACGCCCACGTTAGAGAAAATCTAACACATTCATGTCACCTGCAGAGGAGGCTCCCCTGGAACGTAAGACCCATCAGGACTTGGCAGCCCCCCGAGTCATGTCTCTGCGGGCTGTCTAGTCCTGGTGCTAGTTAGCTCTGCAGAGGTGCCAGCAGGTGTGTTTGCACGTGCACAGAGGTGAGGTGTGGGTGTACAGCAGGGCTCTGTGTGTGAGTCCCCGGATCTTCAGGGACTCCAGCCTCTGAGCATCTGTGCCCTCCAGCCGGACCTCCAGGTCTTCTCCAGCGCTGTTTTCACTGTGCCGTGGCTTCGTCCGTGGTAAAGGACTTCCGTATACCCTTACTCTGATCTCTCCTGTCCATCACAGTGCTACAAAAGTTCCAAGGACCAGCAGCCCCAGATGGAACTGCCGCTCCAAGGCTGCAGCATCACATACATCCCCAAGGACAGCAAAAAGAAGAAGCACGAACTGAAGATCACCCAGCAGGGCACAGACCCGCTTGTCCTTGCCGTCCAGAGCAAGGAGCAGGCTGAGCAGTGGCTGAAGGTAACTTGTGCTGCTTTCCTTTCTGAGCCAGTTGCCTTCCCAGACCTCTTCCTGAGATCCGTGTTCTTTGTTTAATGTGTGTGTTTTTATGCGAGCACAGGCAAACAGTGGATTAGCCTGTCTTTGATGTCTTGAATATTCTGATTACTTTGAGGTTAATCATTTAAAATTGCGTCTTCAAAAGGGCATTCTGCCTCCTGTTTGCAGTCTACTTCTAGAACTTTCTTTTTTGGCTTGATCTTTATCATTTTGCTTTGTCATGTGCGAAGTGAAGTGTTAGTTGCTCAGTTGTATCCAACTCTTGCGACCCCACGGACTGTAGCCTGCCAGGCTCCTCTATCCGTGGAATTCTCCAGGCAAGAATACAGGAGTGGGTTGCCATTTCCTCCTCCAGGGGATTGAACCTGGGTCTCCTGCATTGCAAGCAGATGAGCCTTTACCGTCTGAGCTGCCAGGGAAGCCCATCGTGTCTGGATGTATTTTTTTTCCCCCTGCTCAGGTTTCCCTGGGCCTTTTAAATCTTGGATTTAAGGGTTTTTTTAAAGTTTTTTCTAAGTCTTGGGAAAAGTTTTCAAGCATTTCCCTTAAAATATAACAGCTCCATTCTCTTGCCTCTCCCAAATAATTTAAATATATGTTAGACTTTCCCACTATTTTCTACTTTTATCTTCTCTTTTCATTTCTTATCCTTATTTTCTCCCTTTAGTCTTGTTAATTTTTTTCCTGTTACTTTCCCGATCACTGTTTCTGTCTTCAGCTGTGTCTGATCTGCTAATAAGTTTGCTCTTGTTCACTGGGTTCTTTATTTTGTCTGTGGTAGTTTTCAGTTCTGGAATTTCTAGTTGTTTCCTTTTAGGAACTTTTGTTTGGCTTTTGTCTCCATGACAAGCACATACAGGCATGCTTCTTTTGACTGTGGTTTCTGTTTAGTTTGGATCTGGGTCTGTAACCTACGGTTCCTTTTCTTGTGTATGTCGTTTTGTCTTCTTGTCAGGGTATCTGATGATCACGCTGGTCATTATATTAACATTTGGAAAAAAATGTTATAGTACTTTTTTTTTTTAAATAGTACGTTTTGATGTCAGTTCTGCTGCTACTGCTAAGTCGCTTCAGTCGTGTCCGAGTCTGTGTGACCCCATAGATGGCAGCCCAACACGCTCCGCCGTCCCTGGGATTCTCCAGGCAAGAACACTGGAGTGAGTTGCCATTTCCTGCTCCAATGCATGAAAGTGAAAAGTGAAAGTGAGGTCGCTCAGTCGTGTCTGACTCTTCGCTACCCCATGGACTGGAGCCTACCAGGCTCCTCCATCCATGGGATTTTCCAGGCAAGAGTACTGGAGTGGGGTGCCATCGCCTTCTCCGGATGTCAGCTCTACTGAAGTATAATTCAAATATCCTACAGTTCATCCTTTTAAAGTATGATTCATTGGTTTTCAGTTGATTCATAGAGTTGTGCAACTATCAGCATAATCTAATTTCAGAACGTTTTCATCAGCTCAGAGAGACGCTGTCCTTACTGTGTTAGCAGCCACTCCCCCAGTTCCAGCCCCAGCCAACTACTCAGCCGCGCTCTGCCCCTATAGATTTGCCTGTTCTGAGCATTTCCTGTAAACATGCTCATACAATATGTATCCTTTTGTGACTGTCTTCTTTACTTAGCATAATGTTTTTAGATTCATCCACATTGTATCTATATCAGTCTGTCATTCCTTTTTACTGCTTTTTGTGTCTTTGCTAAGAAACCATTGTTTAATCCAAGGCCTGGAAGATTTATAACTATATTTTCCTCTAACAGTTTGGTAGTGTTAGCTTTTACGTTTAGTCTGTGATCCATTTTGATTTCACCTTTGGTTATAGTGTGAAGTAGGGGTTTAGTCCCATTCTTTCCTGTGGCATCCAGTTATCCCTCTAGAAATAATGTGATTCTTAGCACAGCGGCTTCATTTCTTGGACAGCATTTTCATTTGCCTATGGCACAAGCTTTCCTAGGCACTAGGTCTCCAAAATCAGTTTCATCTAATTTCAGAGCCTGAGATTTTTCAGAGCCCTCCAGATGACCAGGCTGCAGAGCCCTCCACATGAAGTCAGGCTGCAGTCCATTAAAGGGCAGGCTTACACTTATTAGAGTCTTATTCCAGCTCCTAATCTTGCGGTCCTACTCTTACAGGCAGGGCTGCCCAGGTGACTCAGTGGTAAAGAATCCACCTGCCAAGGCAAGGGGTGCAGGTGTGACCCCTGGATTGGGAAGACCCACTGGAGAAGGAAATGGCAACCCACCCCAGTCTTCTTGCCTGAGAAATCCCAAGGACAGAGGAGCCTGGCAGTCCATGGGGCCACAAAAGAGTCGGACATGGTTAGCAACCAAACGACAACAAAAGTGTGGGGTTTTGCCAGGAGCCTGTCTTNGTGGCCTTGAACACCTTAAGCCCTGTGGCACCTTCACACCCCTTTCCTGCATCCACAGCTGGAGAAGATGAAGACCACGTGGTCAGTGGAGCAGCTGACCCACGCTTCCTACCGGGCAGGCAGAGGTGCAGCAGGGGTGCATCGTTTTTTTGTTTCTTTTTGTTTTTCAACTAGAAATGCTGAAATTCTCAGAGGTGCTGTTAAAACCTCTAGGAAGGCCTAAATCAGCTGCAAGGTGAATTCCGGAAAGAAGCGCGCCCCTTACCTTCTCCAGCTCCGCCCTGTGCACCGGGGAGCTCGGCGGGGGAGGGCACTCCGGCTCGGCCGGCCCGCTGCAGCCACTGTAGATCTCTCTGACCACCTGTGGCAAGTGCAGAACAGCAGAGAGCTCACACGAGGGTCGAGACGGAGGCAAGAGGCGCGGCGGGAAAACCCGAGGGTCAGAGCCATCTGGAGCTAAGCCTCGGGAGGCCAGGCATTCATTTGTTCATTCTCTCACGCATTCGTCCTGCCCCTGGAGATTCTCCAGGCAAGAATACTGTTGGGGCTGCCATTTCCTTCTCCTCTGGATCTTCCCCACCCGTGGATCGACCCAGGTCTCCTGCATTGGCAGGCAGATTCTTTATTGACTATGTCACCAGGGAAGCCCCCCGCATTCACTCAACATTTGCCAAATGTCTAGGCCATCCTGAACACAACAGAGGTTCTGGGATACAGAAGGGAATGATGTATGTAAGAGTCCTGCCCTCATGGGGCCTCCACTCCAGTAAAAGTTAGATATCACGGCAAACTATGAGTATTGCCCAAGAAACAAAGGTGATGTACGACAGTCGCCAACGCTACAAAGAATAGAAAAGGGTCTTTAACAGGAAGGGGCGGCTGATTCAGATCAAGGGAGGCCTTCCTGGAAAGACATGTGAGTGAGATGCAAGCTGAGCTAAAAGGCCAGAGGATGTGGCCATGGGAAGAACCAGTAGAAAAGGTTCTAGGCAGCAGGAACGAGGTGCAAAGGGTAGATGTGAAGAGTTTGTGGAAAACCCAGAGTGCTGTGTGGTGAGATGGGCCAGGAGAGGCCGGCGGGACCCCGAGAGCCATTGCTGAGGCTGATGCTCATGGGTCTAGAAGAGGTACGTCTGGGGTGGGGCGGGGAGAGACAAAGCAGGGCAGAGCTTCGGGGAAGATACACGGTCAGTACACAGGATGGAGCCAAAGGAGGGGAGTGGCTACAAGAGTCCAGCTGCAGTGAGCACGGAAGCCAGAAGCCAAGCAGGAAAGCACACTTCCCAGGAGCAGGAAGCAGGAGGGAGGGAAGGAGAAAGCTGAGCGGGATGGCCCAGCAAAGGCTGCCTGGAGAAGGAGTGTCTGTATGAGAGGTGGAGAGACTGGGGGGTGGGCATGGCTGAAGGGGACCCCTGGGAAGGGGCTCTGCAGAGCCAGGAGGGGGCTGGGGGCTGGAGAAGCAGGGAATATAAGCACTGAGGGTCTGAGATGGCGCCTGCAGACCCATCTGCGAGGCAAGCACGTCAGGAGTGGCCGAGTGGCACCCTCTCTGACCTCAGGGTCCTCACTAGCAAAGAAGTGCGTGTCAACATGACCTGTCTTGTATTTGCAGTTGAATTAAGAGAAACTGTGACCCTGTGTGCAAAATGCCTCAGCCAGCACCTGCGTGTGTACCAATACAAGGAAGACAGGGTGGCTGCGGCCACCGGCGCCCATCACTGCCAGCACCCGTCCTGTTGACGCTGAGAGCTCCGGAAGGGCTCCCAGCTCAAACCCTCAGGTGTGAGGACCACCGTGTGGCACCCACTGCCGACCACAGCCAGCCCGCAGCCACCCCCATCCCTTCCGTCCTCCCTGAGCTCCCAAAGGTGCTCTGATCACCGAGTACAGCAAGAAACAGGACAGACAAGCTCCTGGCCTGGTACAACTCACACTCCTGTGAATGAGGAGCTAGCAGGCACAGCTTTCAAAATGGAACTAAGATGCAACCTGAGTTCAACCCAACTGCCTTCTGAGCAAAAAAAGAGAAAAACAGCAATGCCAGACTCCCAGCTATCTGTATAGGAACTCTGAAACAGGATCCCAGCAGACACACTCAGATTCCCTCGACTTGCTCTGGGGTTGGGACTGGAGCCAGGAGCTGAGAGGGTGCTGGGACGGTGTCTCCAGCCATTCCGCAGCTCAGCTGCTTTATGAAAAAGCAACGGGGGTGAAATCCACACCGGAGACTAAAACAGGAAAACAGAAAGAGAAGAAACCCAGAGAGCTCGCTGCCGTTGTTTCCCCGCCGAGTCTCACGTGTGAAAGCCAGCAAAGGTACACCAAGCAGCTGACGTGTCCCTCCTGAACATCTCCGGCGGGAAGTTTCCCTCAGCTTGGCTGCTTCATGCTAACTTCGCTGCTGTCTTTGCACTGAGCCTTTAGCCCCCCACTTCCTTGTGCTTATCACGCCTTCAGCTGACAAGGAACAAGCTCTCTTGATCTAAGGATGAGACTTTTTCTTTCTTCTGGAGAAAGACAACCTCTCTTGTCCTTATGGTTGGATTAAGAGGAAATGTGACCCGGGTGCCCAGCCAGCGCCTGCACGTGTATTCATACACACTGAAGACGTGACTGTGGTCACCAATGCCGACATCACTACAGCAACGGAAAACTCCCGGGCTCCTGTCCGACAGGAGCCAGGGCTGAGCCCCAGCCCACCCCCACCCCCAGTGGGCTCCACACGCATGGCAGAGCCTCCCTGTGAGCCTCACCCCCCACCTAGAATGTGCGCAAAGTGATGGCCAGCACAACAGCTCAGCGACACAGCCGGCGTGCACTCTCCCTCCATCTGAGTGGTACAGACGTGAACACGTGTCCATTTGTACACTCACCCTGAGGGTCTCGAGGGACTCAGTTCACACTAAAAGGCTAAACTCCACAAAGCATAACCTGTAGAAATCTATCTCTGGCAAAAGCTTTTATGCAAAACACAACTGTCTTTTTTTTCTTTCTCCTTTTTTCTTTTTTTTCCAAAGGTGGAGGATCGACACAGCTCCAGTCAGACCTCAGGGGTCTCCCAGGGAGGCGTGCTCCCCTCTTGGCTGAGCAGGACTCACCCTTCCAGGGCGGCCCAGTTCCCACGTGACCAGGAAGCCTGTTCGGACCCTCCTGCCTGGGACGCGGGGCAGCTGTGCCTGCATGGGCACGGGCGGGCATGGGCGGCCCCACGCTGCACTCAGGGCCTGGTCACGGGCATCCTGGGACGCGGGGCAGTTGTCCCTCCACAGGCACGGGCAGGCACGGGCGGGCACGAGCCGCCCCACACTGCGCTCAGGGCCCAGTCACGGGCATCCTGGGACGTGGGGCAGCTGTGCCTCCGTGGGCATGGGTGGGCACGGGCCACCCCGCGCTGTGCTCAGGGCCCGGTCATGGGCATTGTGGGACGCGGAGCAGCTGTGCCTTCATGGGCACCGGCGGCCCAGCACTGGGCTCAGGGCCTGGTCACAGGCATCCTGAACCCACCGGTCTGCTTCCTCTATTAAAGCTGGGCTCATCTTCAAAGAAGGGGCTCCGCCTCACTCAGGCTGGTTTTCCCAATGCCTAGCATGTAACAGCAACTGAAAAGAGTTTGATGAGAGGAAAAATAAGAGAAGGGAATGAAGAGATAAACTGGACTTGAAATTCTCTATGAGAAAAAAAAATTTGTGACTGAAAAACAGAAGGTAAGAGACTAGACCATCACAGGAGGCAAGGAGAGCCTCGTGACAGTTCTCCCGGTCCTCCACGCAGATTCCTGAGATCCTCAGGGAGCTGGGAAGTCTTTAGAAAAAGAGAGAGAGCTCTCACATCAGCTAGAAGCCACGCCTGCATCGCCAGCACCGCAGCCTCGCTGAATCCCTCCCTCTCTCTCCTGGTCCCTGGACCGTCCCCTCCTCTCACCCCTGTCCTGCTACCAGGCCCTGTTTCTCCATCAGATGGAGGTGTGGGGAGCTGAGGGGTCTCTGGGCCCCTGCAGCCCGGGGCGGTTACTGAGCCGCGGAAGGTAAGGCGCGGGAACCTCTGCTGATGAAGCGGGACCTGCGCGCCCACTACGCGCGCAGACCAGCTGCGTCTCTTCTGCTCCCCCTCCCTGAGCCCCCACTGGCCCCGCGGAGGGAGCAGGTGGAGGCGGCTTCGGCAGGCCGGGGGGGTCCTGGCACACCTGGGGCTGGTGGGATGACCCGGGGCCTCTCAGCATCGCCAAAGGATTTAGCAATAGGGAGTATCCGTGACTGCCCTCCCAGGCACAGAGGAAGACACTGCGGGAAAGACCCACGGGCAGAAGCCGGCCTTTCTTTCCACAGGTCTCATCGCGCGGTCGGATTCTTTCAGGTTGTACCTTCATGGAAGGAACTCCCTGCTCTGGTTGCTATGCACTGCCAGGCTGCCCCTGCAGAGTTAACTCAGAAGTTCTAAATAAAGGGTTTATTGACCTATTTTTTTTTAATAGCTGCAAAGGAGGTTTTTATATTAATATACTTCTTTGGAAAGAGCCACGTTTAGAGAGAAGTTCAATAAGTATTTAAGGGAACTGGATCCAAGTTCAGAATCACAAATCCTTCAAAAAAAGAAAAACAAATTGTTATATGTTCTGTGGTATTTTTTGTTTGCTTTTAACTTGAACCCTCATCTTCAGAAACACAATCTCTGCACATTTTTGTAGGAAACCTGACCACCCCATTTCTGGGAATATTGGCTCTTGTCTTCTGACTGACCCCTACAAGATGGCTCATATTTGCAACATCTGCACACACACACACACGCACACACACACACACACACACACACAGAGAGTTAACTTTGGCAAGAGTTGTCGGTAATGGAAGTTACAGACCGAAAGGAGAGAAACAGATTTGGCAGCTACCCTTGAAGAAGTTTCTGTCAAGTCATGTCCTGGTCAAACACAGGCCCTGGGCTTCTCATACTTGACAGAGGGGTGTGTGTGACGTACTGAAGAGATAGTTCACTGCTGTACTGAAGCCATGTTTCAAAATACTGAAGGCCTGGGATGAAAGGTTTAGGACAAGATGGGAGAATAGGAGTTTATATTAATAAGGGGACTTGGCATTTGTTTTATAAAGTAATTCAAGTTAGAGAGTTCTTAGAGCTTTTCATGCAAGGAATCCTAAGAGGTGATGCCAATAAGTCGTATATTTTAACTGTTTACTATAATTCTAAGGGGGCATTTATATACCTTTTCCATGCTAGCTTTTTGATCCTTCTGATCAGTATTACTTCCACTTGACAGATAAATGGGAAAACTGCGCGACTGAAAATATCATAATGAGTTAAAGGCATTCTTAGAATACACTCCAGATTTCCAGACTTTCCATTCACTCTTCTGTCATTCTAACAGGCTGCCATCAAGATTAATACGCCTCGTTCCTTTATGCCAGTTCTTTTAAGGAAAAAACACCTGCTTCAAGCACAAAGATGTGGCCTTGACAAGGTGACATTAAAAACTAGGATGATAGCACTGGCTTTTTTACATGTAAAAACATGATTTCAAAGTTTTTAATCATTTAGAAAAACAGAGAGCCATGCTGGAACCCACATGACAGCTGACTTCAGGGCTCTCTCTAAAGATGCAGCAAGACACTGTGGCCTGACCTGTGGAGCTGGGACACGGGGCCAGCGAAGGGCTCGCACGCAGCACAACCAGCACATTGCCCATCGCGGAAACTAGTGTTTCAGCAGTTCTAAGACAACTGACCATACATACATAAGAAAATGAACCTCGACTCCCACATCTCATTCTGTACCTGAGAACCAAAACGTATGAATCAGAGACCTAAACGGACAGAGCCAGAAAACCGAAACACAGGTTCTATCGTGATGACTTGGGATATGCTAAAATTTGGGGGGCAGGATGCAAAATGCACTGACTATACCCGTAAAAAAGGATTTACCCGGTGGCTCAGTGGTAAAGAATCCACCTGCCAACGCAGGAGACACAAGAGATGCGGGTTCGATTCCTGGGTAGGGAAGGTCCCCTGGAGAAGGAAATGGCAACCCACTCCAGTATTCTTGCCCAGGAAATCCCACGGACAGAGGGGTCTGGCACGTTACTGTTGGACAAAGAATCGGACGTGACTTAGCAAATAAACAACAAACATCAACAGAAGTAAAGGTGTGATGTGGTGGATCTCAGATTTAACAAGTTCTGTTCATCAAAAAGGTACCACTAGGGAAGATCATTAATCTACAGATTAATGAGAGAGGAATTCTTTAAGCGAGAAACACTGAAAGAGGGACCTTCAGGTTTTAACTCCCAGTAAATCCAGCCATTTAAATTCTGTATGTAACAAAGACCACAGGCTCAAAAACATTAAGCAAAAACTGAAGGAAATAATAAAGACAAATAGATAAATTCATAATCAAAGTGGTAGATATTCCCACGTCTCTCCCTTGGAGTAACTCATAAAATAAATAAATTAGTAAGGATGTAGATGACAATTCATGACTGTGAGCGAATAGCCATCTACAGAAGAGGACACCCAGCAAATGCACAATACACACCCCTTACGAGTAGACACAGAACGCATTCCGAAGCTGACCACATGTTGAGCAGTAAGTCAAGTCTACAAAACGTCTGCTTTGTGAGACCATGTAAAGTGCTGTGACTAGAGTGGAATTAGACTAGAGATTTAGAACAATCAGACAAATTTTTTTTTTAAATCACTAAATACTTGGAAACTCAGCAATATATTCCCAAATAAACCATTACTAAAAAGGGGACTCATAACAGAAATTAGAAAATATTTTAAATTAAATGACAAAAAAAATCAAAATAGAAGATGTAGCTAAAATTGTGCTTAGAGGGAAATGCATAGCTTTAAATATATATATATATGTAAAAGGCTAACAATTAATTATCTAAGTATACTATTCAAGAAACTGGGATAATTGTAGAAAATCAAGCCAAAACAAAGTGAAAGAAGAGAACTTAATAAAATAGAAAGCAATAGTACCATAGAGAAAAATCAACAGTGGAAAAATTGGGGGTTTTTCTGAAAAAACTAATAAAATGGATAAACTTCTGGCAAGACTGAGGAATAAAAATGCAGCACAGGGTCTCCTGAGCGCTGTTGCCACAAAACAGGCACACGGGCCATCACTCTCACTTTGACAAAGCAGTGTGGATAATGTTTCCTAAAAAACTTGTAGCATTTTTTCAGCTCATTAAAGCACTGAGGATGCACAGAAGCCTAAGTGAGATAAGTTCTCAAAAGTGAGAGTCCTTCTTGAGAAGGGAGTGACCCCAGCTGCCTCACGAGTGGCAGAGCAGCAGGAGGAGGAGACCCGCCACGGAGAGCTGCAGAGAGACCAGAAAACTCCCAGCAGCCACTCGGCCGAGTGAAGTCAAAGCTGCTCAGTCGTGTCTGACTCCGTGAGCCCATGGCCTACACACGCCAGAGCACTGGGGTGGGTGGCCAGGCCCTCCTCCAGGGGATCTCCCCAACCCAGGGATCGAGCCCAGGTCTCCTGCACTGCAGGCGGATTCTTTACCAGCTGAGCCACCAGGGAGGCCAAGGAGCCACATGAAGGCTGTCATAACCGTTTAAAACTCAAGGAGACGCAGTGACAGAACGAGCCTATACCCACCCACCACTTCTTTCCCTTGCTTCTGTCCTGAGTGTGTAAGAACAGCCCGGAAGGCTAGAGCCAAAGAAGCTGAGCTCAGGGATGTCCCCTGAGACACACGGGACTTTGGCCAAGTGCGAGGCAGCTGCCTCACAGCAGCAGTGAAGACGATCCCCTCCTCCAGAGAGACCTGGGCTTTCCCAGAGTACAAGGTAGCCAACCTGCAAAGGCTAGAGACACACACCAGGACGGAAAGATTTCTCCCCAGGCATGGGAGGCCAGACGCACAGCTGCAGAACAGAAGGGAGACCCCAGCACACCAAAGAGCCAGCCTTCACCAAGCCAGAAAGGCAAGCACACAGAGAGCTCCAGACTCCCACGACAGCTCAGAACCCGAGGCACGCTGACGGAACATTCCAGAGCCAGCCCTGAAAACATGCGACAATAGCAGCAAAGTGAGTTAAAGTGAAGCTGCAGCCCCCAGCCCAGACCTGCGTCCACTGCGGGGAGACTGCGGCAGCCCACCGACGAGCAGCAAGCAGAAGGGACACACCCTTTCCTGGAGGAAACAGATTTAACCTGTCTCTACTGCTCTTTTACACAAAGCACGTGAAACAGGATGTAAACTCAAGAGATAATTTCCATACAGGCAGTCCTGGAGATGAACCAAACGTTAAACTTACAAGAGACTTTAAAATAACTATGATAGGAAGTCAAAAGAGATCATGAAAAAGGTAAACAACACGTGTGAAGAGAGGGAATTTCAGAAGAGAGACGAAAACTATTTTTTTTTTTAAAAAAAGAGAAATGCTAGAAATGAAAAATGGGACGTTACAAAAGAATACTTCATTAGATGGGCTTAAAGGCACGCTAGACACAGAGGCGGGAAGGACCAGGAGTCTTGAGGAGAGGTAAAGCTCAGTATCCACCCAAACTGAAATGCACGGGAGAATGAAGAGAGGAGAACAGAGCATCCAAGAGTCCCTGGGCTACTCCAAGTGACCGGACACATACAAGAAGAGGAGAGAAACACATGAGGGAGAAAAATACTTAAAGAGATATAGCCCCCAGTGGTGCAAGACTGCTGAAAGACCTCAACCCACAGAACAGAAAAGCCAAACACTGAGAAAGAGAAAAACCTATAGGGCTACACTCACACACATCATCATCAACTGATAAACAGCAAAGGTTAAACAAATCTTAACAGAAGACACAGGAAAAAATGACATTGCACTCAGAGGTGCAACTGATACAAGTGGTGGCCAACTTCCCACAGAGTTAACGTGAACAAAGGCATCGCCAGTCAAAGCTGAAAGGAGTATTTCAGGACGGTCTGCTCTATTAGAAATGATTTTCTTTTACTAATTTCTTTAGAGTGAAAGTGATGACGGAGGCCCTACTTCAAAAAGAAAGGAAGAAATAAATTAAAATAAATAAATAAATAAATAAAATAAAAAAATTAAAAAAAAAAACAAAAAGAAAGGAAGAAAAGGGAGATCCTGGGTGAACACAAAGACTTTTCTTTTTTTCATTTTTTTTTAAATGCTACATTTTTCAACTTTTAATTTTACTTTTCATTTTTTTAAGTCTCTGTTGATGTGAACGGCTGACTCATTGGAAACGACGCTGACGCTGGGAAAGACTGAAGGCAAAAGGAGAAGAGGGCAGCAGAGGATGAGATGGTTGGATAGCGTCACCGATTCAGTGGACACGAACTTGGGCAAACTCCAGGAGATTGCGAGGGACAGGGTGGCATGGCGTGCTGCAGTCCATGGGGCCACAAGGAGTTGGACACAACATAGAGACTGAGCAACAGCAAATGAATTTCTTACAATATTGCTCTGTTGCTTGTTTTGGATTTTTGACTGAAAAGCATATGGGATCTTAGCTTCCTGACCAGGGATTGAACCCACACCCACTGCAGTGGAAGGTAAAGTCTTATCCACTGGACCACCAGCAAGTCCTGAAAGACCTTCACCAAAGGACAAACAGGATGGTGTGCTCTGAGCTGACGTATGCAATAAACCATGCTGTGATTCCCATGAGAGCTCCGGCAAAACCACAATGCTCTCAGCACATTAAACCATGGTGAGAACTCTTCCCAACTGTGTTCCTCCAAAGCAGCCGGAGATCAGGAGATGCTGTAAGAACAGGACAATGCTGCCCAGCTGGGAGTGGGGGAAAAGAGCAAGAAAAGGGTGGATGAAGCTGATACTGAATTTATACCAAAGCCAGCACTAGAACGCGCACAGAGCCTCCTCAGGAGAGGCCAGCGGTGTCTGCAGTGCAGACAGCCCCCTCTGAGCATTCTCTTTCGGGACTTCCCTGGTAGTCCGGGGGCTAAGACCTCATGCTCCCAACACAGGGGGCCGGGGGCTCCATGCTTGGTCAGGGAACTGGACCCCACATGCCACAACTCCGAGTTCATATCCCACAACTGAAAAAAGATCTCACACGCTGCAACCAAGACCCAGAGCAGGCAAGTTCTGAAAACTTATCTTTGGTATAAACTATTTACAGTTGTTTGGGATGCTTATTAGTTTACTTTGCAACAGGGGATATGGCAGATGATTAGCACATCATGTCCCATCTGAGGGTACACAGGAGGACAGTGCTTCCCGGCCTCCCTGCAGATCTGGACAAAGGAGGGCAGGAGGAAGGCAGGTGGACGCTTGCTGCTCTGGCCCCTGAAAACATCCTCTGTAATCCTGACTTCCAAACTGACGTCAGCAGGAGCTTGTAAATCGATTAATACCACCACCAACAGCAGCTCGCACGTACATACGTGCTCATACAGGCGAGGTGCTCTTCTAAATGCTTTAGGTCTTAAGCTGGCGGCTCAGACAGTAAAGAATCTGCCTGCAATGCGGTAGACCTGGGGATTCAATTCCTGGGTTGAGAAGATTCCCTGGAGAAGGGAATGGCAACCCACTCCAGTGTTCTTGCCTGGAGAATTCCATGGACAGAGGCTATAATCCATGGGGTCACAGAGTCAGACTAACACTTTCATTTTCATATTGCTGTATCCTCACCACAACTCCAAAAGGAAATACTCCTTTCCACCCCTTTCATTTCATAGATGAGAAAACTCTATGCTTTGAGAAGTCAAGTAGTTCATCTGAGACATTCAGTAAGAGGCTTCTGGAGCTGAGATCACAACTCCGGGTCAGGCTCCAGTCTGCCCTCCAGTGACACGCTGTCTACGCAGGACTGTTGCGGCTGCTAAGTCACTTCAGTTGTGTTCGACTCTGTGTGACCCCATAGACGGCAGCCCACCAGGTCCCCCGTCCCTGGCACTCTCCAGGCAAGAACCCTGGAGTGGGGTGCCATTTCCTTCTCCAAAGCATGAAAGTGAAAAGTGAAAGGGAAGTCACTCACTTGCATCTGACTGTTCGCGACCCCACGGACTGTAGCCCACCAGGCTCCTCCGTCCATGGGAGTTTCCAGGCAGGAGTACCAGAGTGGGGTGCCATTGCCTCATCCCCTTCTCCCTCCTGCCCTTTTTATGTTTATTATGATGAATTTCAGAAGCAATTATAAGACCCAAATATAACTTCAGTGAAAATGGCTATGGAATGCTATTTACCTTCGCAGCCTACCTGACTGAGAGCTTACTTGTGGACTCAAACCCTGGTTCTTTCATGAGAACTTCTATCCAAGTGGAAATTAGCAGGCTGAGCTAGAGCTGTGACTACCAAACCTAGCTTGGCCTCTGGAACTGGGAGTTTCCTTAAAAAGAGATTTCTGAGCAGGATATCTACAAAGAGGCCCAAGGATATAAACAGACAGCTCACAGAAACAGTAACATAGCCGTAGGCTCTTAAACTCTGTAAAAAGATGCTCCATGCCATTCATAAGATGATAAATGCTGATTAAAACTAGATGAGATATCATTTTCCCCTCCTAGGCTAGCAAAAATTCAAAGGGTGGTAACATGCTGTCTCTGCTGGCAAGACAGTGGAGAAAGAGGCACACACATACTGCTGATGGGAGGCTGAACCACTCTTCATGAGTAGTTCATCTATATCTCAGAATTACAAATGCTTGTAACCTTCATACAAATAATTACTCTCTCTGGAAATTTAGCCTACAGACTAGCAGAAGTGTGAGATGCTTTGGACACAGGTTAAATATTACAGAACTCTGTCACATCAAAAGATGACAACAATCCAACATCCATAAATAGGAGGCAGATTTTCTTTAAGCATATTCTATTTATAAAGCGAAATGCCATGTAGTGTAAGAGAGAAAAAAGGAAGTGTTGTATTCTTTAATTTGGAAAAAAAATCTCCAAATTACTCTACTTAGGGGGGAAAAAAAGACTAGGTGCAGAATATACCCTTTTTATGAGGGTGGGAGGATGGGAATTGAAATCTGCTTTTCTGTTTGCTTGCACATGTACAAAGAAACTCTGAAAGGTCACACACAAAATGATTCCTCTCACACATTGCTGGAGGAGGGTCAGTTACACAAAGGAGCCTGGAAAACAATCTGCCAAGTTCCAGTAACAGTGAAGATGAGCACATACCAAACTCATCAATTCCAACAGATGGTCCCCATCCTGAAGAAACCAGGACACCCAGACCAGGGGACACGCGTGAGAACACGCAGTGAACACGGCCCAAGAGAGCGAGAGTGTGCAAACAGCTGAGTGAAGAAAGCTGGAGGCAAGACATGTACAGGCTGAAGCCATTTACACAGAAAGTTTAAACATGAAAAATAATATTGTCCTTGTTTATGAGTATATACATGTGTAAGTAAAAAGTATTTCTAACCATACCTAGATAATAATAATAAGACCAAATTCTAGATAAAAGTTATCTTGGAAGAGGGAGAGAGAATTAATAGGGGAGGCATGCTTCAAGTATACCTGTGGCTTTGGGGACCTTAAGAAGGGTAAAAGACATAAACTAAGCAAACAAACAGAAAAAGCATTCTTAGACACCAAATCGTCAGAAATCTCTGTTTTATATTCCAGATGATTCTGAAAAGGCAGCCAATCTAAAGACAGTATCTGGATGAAATTAAACTGAAACATCCCAGATCTCTGCTGGGTTTAAAAAATTAAAATTTTGTATCTGATTGAAACTAGCTTTGTCATCTGACCTTCCTTTCTGATCAAGACTTCTTAGATTCCTGTATCACAGCATGCAGTGGGGGTGAAGCACAAACGTTAACTGGAGTAATGAAGGCAAACCCTTCAGAAAAAGGTAATCTACCACGTATTTACTTCTTTTTAAAGAAATATAAGCAAATGCTAAAAAGTTCTTGCAATTCAACGTCCACTGACAAAGTCATCACTCTGAAATTGGCTAAGTACCCCTGAACTGTATCTCACATTTGCTGAAATAGATTGGAGACCGTTTCACTCCATTAGCACCTGACTTCTTGGGAAAGTTTTGTCTTATAGCTGCGTGTTTGTGAGCAACACGGTCAGCTCAATATTATTTCCCGATGGAGTAGTGAAACCCAGTGAGTCTACATGCTTTCCCATCAGAGCAGTGTGACTAAGAAGGGAGCTGTGACTCCGCGCATTAAATAGTCAACAAGCTGTGAGCATAGAGAGAAGAAAGCTTAGGTTTCAGCGCATCCTTTCCCGGTTCTCCCCTAAGAAACAGGTAAACACAAAGATGCAGAAGGCCAGATACAGGTAACCAGGTGGAGAAAACAGAACCATAAATAAGGCTTTTCATCTATTCCCTTATTCTTTCCCTCTTTAATGAAGGAATGGTGCTAAGAACCCAGAAGTCAGGAATAAAAAGAGAAAACGGCAAATTGTCAGACAGCCCAGCAGCATGAAGATGAACATGAAGTCAGGAAATTCTGAAGTCCACTCCTGGCTCCATCACAGGTTGACTGGTGTGCCATTGTGTCTATCTGGGACTCAGTACCTCACCTGTAAAATGAAATGGCTAATAGTAACAACTTTTGGGGGGCAGCTTTGTTGACAATGGAAAAGTACTTCGGTAACAGCAGGGGTTGACACGTGACATATTAGGTTCTGTGTCTGGAAGGAGAAGCAAACTCAGCAGCCGGAACTCTCGATCACAGGACTCCCATTAAAAAAACAAATGCTCTGCTCCATCCCCAAATTACAGACATGCAAAAAGCCACATCTGTGTGCTCTGCCCCAGCAGAAATGATCACTGTTGTCATAGCAGAGTCTGGCCCTGTGCTTTTCCAGGGGAGGAGAGGGAAGTGGGGCTCTGGGTTTAACAGGCGCTGGCATCTTATTATAAAAGCAGCATTATAAAATGCCTCCTCAAGCTTTCCCAGCCCATCCCAGTCTTTTTCTTCACAGCAAGTACTATTAGGCAATGACAGACTAGAAGGGGTGGACCAATCCCCCTGATAAAGACCATCAGGAAAGCAAGATGAAATACACACAGCGTCTTCCTAAAAGCAGAGAACAGCTAAGAGCATAGTGTGGAATTACCCGGCCGTGATCCAGAGGTAGATGGAAATACTGAGAGGCAGGCCAGCAGCTAGGGCTGCCTTTGCTGCTCCCCAGAGGAGGCAGCGGAGAAGCCAGCTAGCACTCTGACAGGTCTGGAGGAACGGAAACCAAAAGCTTGGGTCTAGGGCGCAGAGAAGACAGGCTCCTGGCAAAACCCCACGCTTTTGTTGTCGTTTGGTTGCTAACCATGTCCGACTCTTTTGTGGCCCCATGGACTGCCAGGCTCCTCTGCCCTTGGGATTTCTCAGGCAAGAAGACTGGGGTGGGTTGCCATTTCCTTCTCCAGTGGGTCTTCACAATCCAGTGGGTCACCCCTTGCCTTGGCAGGTGGATTCTTTACCACTGAGTCACCTGGGCAGCCCTGCCTGTAAGAGTAGGACCGCAAGATTAGGAGCTGGAATAAGACTCTAATAAGTGTAAGCCTGCCCTTTAATGGACTGCAGCCTGACTTCATGTGGAGGGCTCTGCAGCCTGGTCATCTGGAGGGCTCTGAAAAATCTCAGGCTCTGAAATTAGATGAAACTGATTTTGGAGACCTAGTGCCTAGGAAAGCTTGTGCCATAGGCAAATGAAAATGCTGTCCAAGAAATGAAGCCACTGTGCTAAGAATCACATTATTTCTAGAGGGATAACTGGATGCCACAGGAAAGAATGGGACTAAACCCCTACTTCACACTATAACCAAAGGTGAAATCAAAATGGATCACAGACTAAACGTAAAAGCTAACACTACCAAACTGTTAGAGGAAAATATAGTTATAAATCTTCCAGGCCTTGGATTAAACAATGGTTTCTTAGCAAAGACACAAAAAGCAGTAAAAAGGAATGACAGACTGATATAGATACAATGTGGATGAATCTAAAAACATTATGCTAAGTAAAGAAGACAGTCACAAAAGGATACATATTGTATGAGCATGTTTACAGGAAATGCTCAGAACAGGCAAATCTATAGGGGCAGAGCGCGGCTGAGTAGTTGGCTGGGGCTGGAACTGGGGGAGTGGCTGCTAACACAGTAAGGACAGTGTCTCTCTGAGCTGATGAAAACGTTCTGAAATTAGATTATGCTGATAGTTGCACAACTCTATGAATCAACTGAAAACCAATGAATCATACTTTAAAAGGATGAACTGTAGGATATTTGAATTATACTTCAGTAGAGCTGACATCTGGAGAAGGCGATGGCACCCCACTCCAGTACTCTTGCCTGGAAAATCCCATGGATGGAGGAGCCTGGTAGGCTCCAGTCCATGGGGTCGCGAAGAGTCAGACACGACTGAGCGACCTCACTTTCACTTTTCACTTTCATGCATTGGAGCAGGAAATGGCAACTCACTCCAGTGTTCTTGCCTGGAGAATCCNAGGAAATGGCAGCCCCAACAGTATTCTTGCCTGGAGAATCTCCAGGGGCAGGACGAATGCGTGAGAGAATGAACAAATGAATGCCTGGCCTCCCGAGGCTTAGCTCCAGATGGCTCTGACCCTCTGGTTTTCCCGCCGCGCCTCTTGCCTCCGTCTCGACCCTCGTGTGAGCTCTCTGCCGTTCTGCACTTGCCACAGGTGGTCAGAGAGATCTACAGTGGCTGCAGCGGGCCGGCCGAGCCGGAGTGCCCTCCCCCGCCGAGCTCCCCGGTGCACAGGGCGGAGCTGGAGAAGGTAAGGGGCGCGCTTCTTTCCGGAATTCACCTTGCAGCTGATTTAGGCCTTCCTAGAGGTTTTAACAGCACCTCTGAGAATTTCAGCATTTCTAGTTGAAAAACAAAAAGAAACAAAAAAACGATGCACCCCTGCTGCACCTCTGCCTGCCCGGTAGGAAGCGTGGGTCAGCTGCTCCACTGACCACGTGGTCTTCATCTTCTCCAGCTGTGGATGCAGGAAAGGGGTGTGAAGGTGCCACAGGGCTTAAGGTGTTCAAGGCCACCTGCTGTAACACAGCAGCGTGCGATCAGTGGGCAGCTATGTGTTCTTCTGGAATACGGCTTGTGCTTCCCGAGTGTCCCTTCCCAGAGGCTTATTCCCCACAGACAGGCTACAACCTGCCATGCCTGCTGTCTTTCCCCGATGGTGTTCTGACAACCTCTTCACCACCCACAATCTCAGTCTTCCTCTCAGCCCATACAGTGCGAAGGAAACCAGAAGTCAACCCGTAGACTGGGGTAAGACGTGTGCAAAAGACGTCCGAGAGAGGATTTGCGTTCAGAACAGATAAAGAAGTCTCAGAAGTCAGTATGAACCAAAAATCCAATAAGAATACAGATAAAGGTTTTAATAGCTGTTTCCCTAAGAATGACTCTTCAGAGTCCCTTGGACAGCAAGGAGATCAAACCAGTCAGTCCTACAGGAAATCAACCCTGAATATTCATTGGAAGGACTGATGCGGGAGCGAAGCGCTAGTACCCTGGTCTTCTGATGGCCACAGTTTGCCCGTAGGTGCAAAGATCCCGTTTCCCTGGAGAGCCCTGCTTCCTCCCCGTATCTGCAGCGAGCCCCACTTCCTGCCCCGTTTCCTGCCGGGTTTCCCTGGTGAGCCCCGCTTCCTCCCTGTTACCGCTGCGAGCCCCGCTTCCCGCCCCGTGGTGGTCTGTTGGTGGCCTGTCTCCCGGGAGCGTCCTGAGCCCTCCCTGTTGACCCCTGCCCCACCTGTGGACAGTTCCTTTCCGTCTACTCTTGTAGCCAGGGCTCTCTAGAGAAACAGAAGAGCCTGTGTATGTATACATACACATATTTTATATGTATTATAAAATATAATTTAAATATAAAATAAAATTCTCCATGCAAATGAGAGACTCACTGTGAGCAGCTGGCTCAGAGGATGATGGAGCCAGGTTAGGGTGGTGTGGCTTGGTGAGGGAAATAGTTTGTGTGCTCCTGATATTTTTTCAAAATTATTTGCCAGAAAAAGTGATGTAGTGATGTAACATGTGTCAGTGTAAGCTCAGTGAGTTTTTCCTTTGTTCTTTTGATGTTTTTAAAGCTTTTGGGGCAAACCAACCAGATAGTCTGTGTTCTAGCTGAGCCCTAACCACCTCCAGATTACTGGAACGTGGCCCAGGTTTTCTTTCATTTTTGAGATAACATATGGCTGATCCATGATACATCACTTGGTCAGTGTGGCCATGGTAAGGTAACTTAATCTTTTTATCCTCACAGAAACTGTCTTCAGAGAGACCAAGTTCAGACGGTGAGGGTGTTGCAGAAAATGGAATTGCTGTGTGTAATGGAAAAGAACAAGGTGAGTTCTGCTCATGCCAAAAATATTAAACCAAAAAAAAACCCAACTCCAAAACAGAGGCATGACGACTAGGCCTGTAAACCCTGATTGTGCAGCAGATGCCCCGAGTAGTTCAGTGAGGCAAGTATCACCGTCCCATGTTACACAGACAGAAATCCAGAGGTTAGCACTGTCTCTCCGGGTCTTCATTTTAGTGCCGCCAAGCCTTGGTCTAGGCTTTCTCTTTGTCTGGGTATGTTCCCTGCGTGAATGTATTGTATTTCTTTGTGTGGGGTTTGGGGGTTTTTGCTGTGCCTCTTGGCTTATGGGCTCTTAGTTCCCAACTGAACCAAGATGGGCGCCTGGCAGTGAAGGCTCCCACGTTCTAACCAGTGGGCGGCCAGGGAACTCCCTGGTCCTCGTGTTTTACTCACAGCAGGCTGCTTCCTCACCTGATTTATCACCGGGACAGATTTGCATCAGGGGTGGGGTGCCAGCATCTCGCTGGGAGACGTGGTTGGGGGGGTGGGGGAACCTCACGTAAGTGGAATAGTCTAGTGTTTGTCCTTTTGTGGCTGGCTAATTTCGCGTGGCATGCCGTCTTCAGGGCTCATCCCCGTTGTGGCAGGCGCAGGACTCCCTTCCTTGTTAAGGCTGGATAGAGTTCCCTTGTGTGGATGGACCACGTTTCTTCTCTCTTCATTCACTGATGGACATTTGGGTGGCCTCCCCTTTTAGGCTATTGTCAGTAATGCCACTGTGGGCGTGGGGGTACAAATACTGGTTTTTATTTTTTCCCTAAAGTCAACTTTATAAAGGTGTAAGTTACACATTGACATATTCCGCCTTTTTGGCATATGACAGACACATACATGTAACCTGCATCGCAATCGAGACGTAGACCACTGCTGTCACCCCCAAGATGTTCCCTGGCGACCACTGACCCGTTTGCTGTCCTGGAAGTGGAATCGCACAGGGCGCAGCCTCCGGGTCTGGCTTCTCACTGCATGCCTTGCGCATCCACGTGCTGAGTCAGCTGTCCGTTCCTTTTCCAGGCTGAGAGGATTCCAGTATGGACGGGCCAGTTAGGCATCCACTCCCCGACTGGAGAGTAGCTGGGCTGCTTGCGGGTCTGAGCGGTGCATGAGTGAGGCTGCTGCAGGCGCCCATCGCGGGCCTCTGTGTGGGCGTGCGGCGGCTCCGTCTCTCGGGCCGACGCCTCAGGGCGGGGCTCTGGGCTGCGGGCGCTCGTGCCTCCTCACCAGCCTTCTCTCGTCACCTTTGTCTCGCTCCTTTCACTTTGGCCGTTTTAATCCGTGCTCCGTGATTGTGCCTTTAGGGTGCATGTTCCTGTGACCAACAGTGTTGAACATTTTAAAATATTTTTTTGCCAACCGTGTATTGTCTTTAGTTGCTGTTCAGTCGCTCAGCCGTGTCCAACGCTTTGCGACCCCGTGGGCTGCAGCACGCCAGGCTTCCCTGTCCATCACTGTCTCCTGGAGCTGGCTCAGACTTATGTCCACTGAGTCAGTGATCTCATCCCCTGTCGCCCCCTTCTCCTCCTGCCCTCGGTCTTTCCCACCATCAGGGTCTTTTCCTATGAGTCAGGTGGCCAGAGTACTCGTGCTTCGCTCCCGCATCAGTCCTTCCGATGAATATTCAGGGTTGCTTTCCTTTAGGACTGACTGGTTTGGTCTCCTTGCTGTCCAAGGAACTCTGAAGAGTCATCATCCTTAGGGAAACAGCTATTAAAACCTTTATCTGTATTCTTACTGGATTTTTGGTTTATACTGACTTCTGAGACTTCTTTATTCTGAACACAAGTCCTCTCTCGGACGTCTTTTGCACACGTCTTACCCCAGTCTACGGGTTGACTTCTGGTTTCCTTCGCACTGCATGAACTGAGAGGAAGAGCTGGGTTTGTGGGTGGGGGGAATGTTTTCCCTGTGCACGGCCCGCCCCGACTCTGCTCCCCGTGAGCGCTTCTGCCCACCCGGCTCTCCGCGCCATGTCGCTGGAGCGGGGGGCTGGTGCACAGACGTCTCCTGACTCAGAAAGGAAGTCGTCGTAAACCGAAGAGCAGTCCACACCATTAAGAATCCTGGAGCCCAGATCGTCTGGGCTGTTTTGATGTCACGGTTTACCCCAAAGGGTCACGATCTCTGCCTCGGCCCACGAGATCTTATAACCCTGTTGTTTCTGTGTGTAATTTTAGTTCTTTGCGTTGGAAGCTGTTCGGTGGAAGGTATCATCTCTGGCTTCACAGGGCACGTTATGTGTCATCAGAGCCAGGAAAGCTATCTTTAAGTTCTGCCCTGAAATGGGACAGTGTACAATCTCAGGGTTCCTGTTCAGACTCCGAGGTTCAGTGGGCACTGCTGTGGCTGGTCTCTTTCCTTGTTTGCCTTTCCTCCCCTAGGGCCCCTGCCTGAAATTAGGTCCTGCAGAGTGATGCCGTATGTCTGGACATACAGGTCAGTGCCTGTGTCTGCGTCTGACGGTCTTGCCTCCTTTTAACAGGGCCAGCCTTCTCTGCTCTGCCACGGTGACCTCGGTTCTGACACTCTGCCTGGCATGGGGCTTTGCGTGTAGTCAGACCCCAGTGGGCAGCCACTGCAGGGCGCTGACAGCCCAGGCGCATGCTGGCCTGCTCCCTGAGCTCTCATCCTTGCTGCACACTCTTGGCCATTTGCACTTGAGAAATTCCAGTAAAGCCCCTTTGATCCCAACCATGTCTCAGCTCAGACAGATTTCTCTGCAGGCTGCGTGGAGGAAATCCCGAACTCCTGCAGCTCCCCCGGAATGTTAGACTCTCAGCTGAACACGGACATGAGCCAGACTCTGTGACCAGAGCCATAGGGATTGACTCTAAGCTCTGGCTGCTTCTTTCCAGGTGTCAGGCCCGGCATGTAATGAACCAGTGTGGTGTGATTTGGGGTAAATTAGTAGAGTTGCTACTGATACTCCAGCTGACGTAAGAAAAGAGAATCGAGTCCCTGGGGGCTGATCTGTGTGGAAGCAACGGTTGTCCCTAATTAGCCCTGCACGCGTTTATCATTTAATCACGGGCTAACGAGTCTGTTGGTGGACTCAGCAAGTGCTAAGTCGCTTCAGTCATGTCCAACTCTCTGGACCCCATGGACTGTAGCCCGCCAGGCTCTTCTGTCCATGGAATTCTCCAGCAGGAATACTGGAGTGGATTGCCATGCCCTCCTTAGGGGATCTTCCCAATCCAGGGATCGAACCCACATCTCTTAAGGCTCCTGCACTGGGAGGTGGGTTCTTTGCCACGAGCACCACCTGGGAAGCCCCCAGGTGGCATTGGTGATAAAGCAAGGGAATAGTCTGACGGCATTGCCCCATGTCCCCATTCCTCCCACCTGACTAAACGTGAAAACACCCGGACTCTCATTGGTATAGGGTAACAGAGAACTGCCTGGGTTTATGACATTTGTGGCTTTAAAATGCTGTTAAATGCTGAAAATGCTGAAAATGTTCGCCGCCCCCTCCCTGCGCCCTTCCCCAGCTTCACAGAGACGCTGTCTGGACTCTGTCTCTCCTCCGCAAGGGCAGTGAGCGGGGAGTTCTGAGCTGTCAGGCTTTCTTCATAGCTGCGCTGTGTGAGCACCATCCACACATCCTTGCTCTCTCAACGTGTTTCCCCATTCCTGCAGCTTTGGCTCTTTCTTCCAAGGATGGCCTCCCTTCTGCTTCTGTGAAAACAAAAAGTCAATCCATGGGCTTTCAGAGAATTAAAGGTCCTTGCTAACGTCTTTTCTTTGTAGTCGAGTCCAGCAAGAGCGTTCCCAGCAGTAGCAAATCCTCGTCAGACTGGAAGTCAGTCTGCCGACTCAGCTTTCTCAGGCATCACCTGGCAGGGAAAGACTGACGCGTGCTCCCGAGCTCTGCGGGAGGCACCTTAAGCACAGAGCGCCCTCGCTGAGAGGACCTTATCAAAGCTTAGCTTGAGTGGGACTCTGGTGAAAGATTGTCTCGACGCTCTTGAGAAAGCACGAAGAAGGGCCACCCCCTGCCACCTTCACTTTGGGTTTGGTGGAACTGAAATGAGTGGTTCGGGCATTCCAACCAGGGATTCCATGTCTGACAGCAGCTGGGGAGGGGCTGTGCCTTCAGATCAGGAGGTGGGAGCAGGTTCCTGGTGCTTTATTTTACAGGGGGTTGCGTGCAGTGGGAGAGTGTAAGGAGGGGTCAGAGTGACCACTCGTGTTCTGTGTTTCTAACATGACCTGGTCCGTGTGAGACAGCACAGATGTGCTTGTCTTAGCTCAGGCTGCCTGCCGTAACAAGATGCCACAGACCGTGCGGCTCACACGCCAGAGGTGTGTTTCTCACAGTCCCGGAGGCCGGAAGCCCAGGATCCAGGTGCTGTCAGTGTTGGCTGCCGGTCGTGGCCCTCGTGCTGGCTTGCAGATGGCCATCCCCTCGCTGGGTCCTCAAGTGGCCTTGCCCCTCATTCCATGAGAACACCAATCCCGTTGGACCAGGGCCCCACCCTTGGACCTCAGCTAACCGACAGTGCTTCCTGAGGGGCCCGTCTCCAGATACAGCTGCTCGGGGGTTAGGGCTTCCCCTATGTGAGGCGTGGGGAGACGCAGGCATTGCCCATCGTGCCGTTTACCCTGTCTTGTGGCTTCTTGCTCAAGTGCACTGTGACTCCTCCTGCCCTCAGACGTTGTTAACTGTCCTTTCTTCCTGGAGAGGAAATCAGGGTTCGGGCATAGGGACTGACCCCAGGGACCTCCCCAAGTCGGGGTGGGGAGCGGGGAAAAGGGACACGGAGCCCAGAGGAGGCTGGGCCTGGCCATTCCGCACGTGGGGTGGGTGGCAGAGTGGAACGTGGTAGGGGGGCCCCTTGTGCCCCACTGAGCGGCCGGCGTGGGGGAAGGAAGTAGTGAGCACCTCCGCTTGCAGAGGGCAGGTGTAGCAGTCAGGCCGCGGATCGTAAGCTCTCGTCCGCATCCTCTTTCTGTGCTGACCCTGTGTGGCTGTGCTCTGCCTCTGCGGGCGGAGGGCGGGTGTAGCAGTCAGGCCGCGGATCGTAAGCTCTCGTCCGCATCCTCTTTCTGTGCTGATCCTGTGTGACTGTGTGCTCTGCCTCTGTGGGCAGAGGCACTGAAGGAATTCTTGACTTCCTTTGCCTTTGCAAAGGGTCTGTGCCGCCCTCTGGGTTGCAGATGGTGGGGTGAGGGATCCTCCTGGAGAGGCCTGGGGAGGGGCTGTTGGGAGGGGTCTTGGGAGTCAGTGATGGCGTCTGGCCTTGATGCCCTGGGGGCCTCTGGGGCCCTCCCGACTCATCCACACAGAGCGAGGCTATACCTGACCCGCCTGGAGGCTCGGTGTCCTGCAAGGCCCTTGGCTCCAGGGTCAGACACAGAATAGCCCCCAGTGACGGCTCACTTCCCAGAGGTGCTGTCGGTCCTGGAGGATCCTCTGTGTCCACCCCGGTCTGCACCTGGTCCCCACCCTGTGGCTCTGTCGGAGGTTGTGGACCAAGCCCGCAGGGGCTGCACGGGTCAGGCATGGGAGCGCAGCGGCGGCTGGCGCTCAGCCTGCCGGGGGTGCCTGGGGCTGTGGTCAGCCAGGCATGCTGGTCCTCACGTACGGCCACTGGGTCTCGGGCCCTGCCCCCACCCGCCATCACTTACCAAACTGTGGATTCAGAGTGGCTAGATCTTCCAGTTTTCCAGGGGAAGCCAGAAGTCATCTTTGTGCAAAACATTCATGAGTTTTATGCATACAACTGAGCCCTGCCGGTCAGATAGAACCCACGGGGCTGGGGCTGGGATGTGAGCCCAACAGGTCAGTGAGGGGCTGGCCGAGGCTCCCTGAGGACCACCCTTTCCACCTGCCAGACCACGCCCTGTGCCACCCAGGATGCGGGCGTCCAGCCTGCCTTCTGTCCCTTCTGGCGCCACAGGCTCTGCGAGAGCTGATGCTCTTCCTGCCCAGACAGTTCTGCCCCGGGGTTTCAGCACAGACGCGGCCGTGTGTTTAGCCCCTGTGCTTCCTGACTGCTCGGTCCCTCTGCCCCGTAACCCTGCCTCAGGTCTACAGAGGCCTTGCATCATGAAGCCTCCCCAGGGGTGCGTGAGGGTGTGTGCACGTGTGTGTGTCCTCGTGTGTGCGTGTTCAGCCCCCTCCAGAACACCGGCTTCCTGGGGGCTCTTGTTTGTGCTGTGTTCTCTAGATGCTAGAATCACGGACACGAAGCAGGTGCTTGATGAGTGAAAATTCAGGGAGGAAAGTTGGCCACGACGCATGCTTTATTTTGATGGGTTTTTTTCCCCCATTAAAGTCTACCATTGAAGCATGCCTTTTTGTCATCATCTTTTTTCTTCACAGTTAAGAGGAAAAAAAGTTCCAAATCAGATGCCAAGGGAACCGTGTCTAAAGTCACTGGGAAGAAAATCACCAAGATCATCGGTTTGGGAAAGAAAAAGCCGTCGACAGACGAGCAGACCTCCTCGGCAGAGGAAGACGTGCCGACGTGTGGTGAGATGGGGCCGGGGGGCCGTATTACCAGATCCGCCCCTTCCCTGAGCACGGAGACCCTCTGCGGATGACCTCTGTATTGCATTCGTCTGAGTCTCATTGGTTGGGATTGTGATCGGTTAAGCTGGGGGCTGCCGTCTGTGGGGTCACACAGAGTCGAACACGACTGAAGCGACTTAGCAGCAGCAGCAAGCTGGAGGAACGGAATACACTTTTACTGCTATCTTTTTTTAATTAAATTTTTTTTTAATGCTTATTAATGAAGACCTTGCAAGGGCTTGAGATGATCTCTGAGGCTCTCTCAAGATGAAACACAGAGTCTCTGTTTGACCCCCTGAGGCTCTCTCACGTTCCTTTCAAGCAGCTTTAGAGGGGAATATGCATGTGTCTGGCTGGCCAGCAGAGGCGTGTCAGCCATGTAAGAGCGTTTACACAGTCCCCAGCCATTCCCCACTTAGCCTGAAGCCCTGCAATTCAGCTTTCAAGGGACACTCTGCGCCTCAGACTCAGTAGGGCTGGCTGACCCCCACTCCCCTCACCAGTCTTGGTCCAGTAAGAGGTCTCTGGGGAGCCCTTGTTGTCGAGGCCAGGGAAGCACCAGGGAGGTGGTGGTGCTGGCCGAGACTCCCCTACTGCCCCTGCACGGCAGGGGAACCTGCAGAGAAAACCACGTCTGGTACTAGTGGCAGAGGGTTGGCCAGAAGCAAGGAGTCACAGAGACGAGTGTGTGACGACTGACTTGTGGTCACAAACCCGAGGGGAAACCAGGTCAGCCACGAGAGAGTCTGGCGGGGAGGTGGCCTAGACGGGGCGATGGCGGGGACCACCTCCCTGCAGAAGTGGGACTGTCCGGTGGGACTGTCCATGCTCGCTGTTCCCTAGGCAACCAGGCTCTCAAGTTAGGCGACTCTTCTAAGTGGAAAGCCTTTAGAGGCTGAAGGGTGGGTGCTCGCCCTTTAAGGAAGCAGGGAGCGGGCCGTGCTTTGCAGTGGCCGTGGCTCACAGGCCGCTGTCTGTCGGCACCAGCGCTGCAATGCCTGTGTGCGTGCTCCCTGTTCCACCCCTCTCTCCCGCTCCGGCCGAGCCTCTCCTCTCCAGGTGTCGGGTTATGTGGGGATGCCAGGAAATAAACAGCTCTTAGATGTTGCCTGTGGGTGCCCAAGTTGGGCCCCCCGCACACAAAGATGAATTTATTGAGCTGATACCCCATCCCAGGGCATGGCTGGTGCTGAGAGGGTGGTGTGAGCCAGAGCCACGTTGGTTGGGAGGAGGGGTCGATGGTGGAGCGCAGGGCAGGTAGACTTGGGGGTGCCTCCCGAGGGGAGGGCAGGGTGGGTTCACAGCTTGCCCCTGGCTCTCACAGACATGGTCCTGAGAAGTCGTGATACACAGGAAGCCCCTGGGCTGTTGTGCAGAGTGCGTGTGGAGCGGAAGACAGCAGGCAGGCAGTGGTGGGGCCTCGAGGGGTGGAGGCATCACCTCAGGGAGGCCCCCGTGAAGCAGCCGCTCGTGGGTTGAGCTGGGAGGGGAGCCACCCCTTTTGTGACCCCAAAAGGAGACCAGGGGTCTGGGAGCGCTGTGCACACAGAGGTCCCGAGCTTGGGCCTCGTCAGACAGTCGGGTCACAGAAGCGAATGCACTGACCCACATTCTTTGCACGGAGCACAGCCGCCCTGTGGAAGCTGAGCCGGCGGGCAGAGCTCTCGTGGGAGGATGCGGGAAGGGGGCGTTGTTGATGCCAGGGCCGTGCCCTCTGCCTTCCTGGAGCAGCTCACAGCCCTGGCGGCTGGGCTGGTTTCCTCTTCCATTGCCTCTGGAGCCACGATGGGAGTTCGGGGTTAAGGTGGGAAATGGGAATTCTCCAACAAAAGGGGATTACTAGTTTAACTTTTTGTTGTTGTTCTCAAAACTGCTCTAGACCAGTGGAGGAAAGAGAGGTTCTTTCATGAGAAACATTGGTGTGGAAGGCGACGGCCACTCGAGGTCCAGGCCGCTCGCTGTGTGGGAGGACGTGAGCTGAGGAAGGCTGTGGGGCTCGCCCTGAGCCATCCAGGGAGCCGGGGGCAGGACAGGGCTGGCCCGCGGGCCGGTCTTGCAGCCCAGGGCTGCCCCGCCCCCTCCTGTCCCTCGCAGGGCTCGCCACCTTCGTGACTTCTGTTAGCAGCTGGGGGCACGTGCTGGACGGTGTAGTCGCGTTGCGGCAGTGTCGTGGGGGTCTGTAGCCCGTGTGGGTTTCCACCAGGCTCTGAGTGGACACCTGTCCCCTGTACTAAGGGAACACCCTCTGTCCACAAGGTCTTAAAATGATCATCCAGTTCTTGGCTGGCACGGGAGAGAACTGCACAGAAACCCAGGGGCAGAGTGACTGTTCCATGATGTTAGAACAGCTGCAAGGCCTCAGGCAGGAGAAGCCGCTGGATGAAGGCTCTCCGCCCATCCGCCCGTGGAGACTCTGCAGCTGCTCTCCATGCCAGCAGGAAGGGTGGGGCCGCTCCGGGGACAGGGGACACTCCCGGGGAGGGGGCGACTGGGAGCTGAATTGAGATCTCTTCCCTGGCCTCTGGGTGCACCAGAGGAATGCCTGCGGGTAGGAGAGGGTTCTCTGCAGGCCCGCACAGCCTGGCTGGCCGTACCCCCACCCCTCTCCGGCTCTGCCCGACCCGCCCAGCTCTGCCCGACCTGCCCAGCTCTCCCTCCCCCTCAGTCGGTGGGCGCTATGCCAGCATCAGCCAGGTCTGCTCTACAGTCACTCAGCCGAGCTGGTCCAAGACGGGCACATGGGCCCCTGAGCAGAGACGGCCGTGTCCTTTGTTTGCCCACTTCAGTGCTCAGGGTCCCAGCGTCGTCCTCGCTGTGTGAGCTCAGCTGTGGTTCCCAGGAGATGTGCGTTTCGCGTCTTTCTTTCTTCTCCACCCCGTTTCTGTCTGTCTGGGCCAGCCCCCAAGCCTCTCAGCTGCCCACCTTCTCCTCCTCTGGACCCCTGCAGGCCACCCAGTGGGAGTTTTGAACCCTTGGACTAATGACACTAATCGCATCATCCTGTGCTGAGTCAGCTGAGGGCCTCTGACAATCTTGTCTCAGTTGGATTTTCCAGCTTTTCCCTTGAAGTTACTAGATGAAGATGCAGGTTGAATTCACCCCCCAACCCCCACTTTTGTCCCCAGCGTTGAGCAAAGAGCCTGGGATACAGCACCTTGTAGAGTGAATGATTACCGTAAACAAATTGCAGCTTCTCTGAGCCTCAGGTTCCCTTCCTGTGAAATGGGCTCATACTTAAAATTACTTTGTTTTCCTTAAAATTGAAGATAAAATTATGAAACATTAGGCACATTGCCTACTTCGTGATTTAACCTCAGTAAATGGTCTCTATTATTTATTTGTTCACCTGAGAAAAACCTAAGCATGCCGACAGTCAGCCAGATGGATGACTGACACAGATCATGTCTACACTAGGAACAGAGAAACTGATGAAAGGAAGTTCCCCAGGTGCCAGGATGGAGGGCTTTCTGGAGGCAGTGTAACCTGGACAAGTTGGAAGGACTTCCTGGTTATTTCTCAGGCCTCTCCCAACTCAAATGTTTGGTGATTCTGATGTGGTGGATGTGCAGGAAGGTTATATGTCTCACTTTTTGTCGTCATCCAGGCACAAAAGGTCAGGTGCATTCAGTGGGGGGAGGGGGAAGGGAGGCATTCTTGGCGTCTGTCACCACATCAGGGGCGTCTGGAGCTCTTGGGCCCGTGTGCCCACTGGAGGGCATGCACTTGAGGCGGAGGGAGGGTTCTGGCGCCAGTGCCTGTGGGGCTAGGGTCAGCTGTCGCAGCGTCTGGACGTCTGGTCTCC
>SJYB01001667.1:94800-122456 GCA_006408585.1 Antidorcas marsupialis | reverse complement strand
TGTGTGTGTGTGTGTGTGTGTGTATCTGTCTGTCTGCCTGTGTGTGGGGTGTGTGTGTGTGTCTGTCTGCCCATGTGTGTATGTGTCTGTCTGCCCGTGTGTGTGTGTGTGTGTATGTGTACCTGTCTATCTGCTTGTCTGTGTGTGGGGGCAGTGGGTAGGTAGGTGTGTCTATGTGTGTGTGTCTGTCTGCCTCTGTGTGTGAGTGTGTGTGTGTGTGTGTGTGTGTGTGTGAGGGGGGAATGGGAAGAAGACTCCTAGGGGACACCAGGCCTGCCCTCTGGCTCCAGAGGCCTCAGATGGGCCGCCTGCTGTGTCCCTGTGTGGCCTCTCCCCGCCCAGGAAGTAGAAATGTGGGCTGCCTCCTGGGAGTGGCTGGTGAGCCTGGCGGGGAGGCCATGAGCCAGATGTGGGCTCATTTCCGTGGCGCTTGCTGTTTACAAAGACAGGCCTCTTACCCACTTTGGTTCTCATTTCGCTTTTCCCTTTTGGGCACTGTAACTAAAGATGAGGCAGGCGTTAAAATATGGTAATTGCCTGTGAAGTCACGCTGTAAGTAAAGTGTGAATCTGTCCAGTGTAATCATTCCTCCTGTGACTCGCATGTTGAGAAATTCATAGCATTTGGTGACTTGGTCAGGGAAGGCGGGCCCCTTCGCTGCTCCAGGCGTTGGGTCATTCTCTGGGCAGGCTGGGCCGTGCTCAGAAGCTGCGACACACCCCGCGCATGCACACACACACAGACACACACACCCCTCCCCAGCCCTGTGCCAGGGACAGGTGCACCCGCATGGCGATTCTAAACTCCGGAAGCCCTGTGGAAGGCCAGAGGAGTCTAGTCAGTGCTCCTGACAAGGCAGACATGCTTAAAGTCCTCCAGAAACATTTAGCGCCGCCTCCCTCCCCGCCCCTCCCCACCATCAAGACCAGGTCCCTGGTGTAGCATCTGAGGCTCCCTGTGATCAGGCTCCTAGACGCCCCAAGTCACTCTGCCACACTCCTCGCTTCTCCAGGCCTGAAGAGCTCCGCGCGCCTCTCAAGGCCTCGGTGAGGACGTGCCCTGGTACGCGTGAGCCTGCACTCTGCCGGCCCTGGGGTGGCAGGGTGGTTGTGCCCGCCAGTGCCCTACGCCCCAGAGCCCTTGCAAACGTGTGCCCAAGCGGGCTCAGGTAGCTGAGAGCTGCCCCAGGCTTATTTCTTCCTAATCGCACACACTGTCTGCTCTCCGTTGGCCATCCTGTGCATCCGTCCACACCTGGACGCACACAGTGGCTCCAGTTGGCAGCTGTTTCCATTCAAGTCCAAAGACAGGCCTTCGGCGCGACTGATGACTTACAGGTGACATTAGAGAGACAGTGAATGCTCTGATAGCCACCCCTTGGATGTCCAGGTATTATATTTGACTGTATGTTTTTAAGGAGAGCTTACAAAAGAATGTGTGTCAGAACTGGGCCACTTAAATACTGCTTCCCAAATGAAAACCGCAGCTCTTTCTCTGGCTCTCTGACGAACTTCAGGTGGGTCTTTGCTGGAAGGCCCTGAACAGGATCAGGCATGACCTCCCTCCTCCCCTTTGTGAGCTCGGCTCCCCCAGCCTGTCTTCACGCCCCTTCAGTGTGTAAAATACAGGGGGCTTTGAGTCCCAGGCCCTTGAGCTGGACTTCTCCATTTTTTCTGTAATTTTACAGATATGGCAGCTCGTGTCACAAAACTGAGGTTTCAGTTCCAGGTGCCCTTTAGGGTAATATGTCGGGAGGACTGACATCATATTCAGGAGTGTGGACATTTAAGTACTGCTAAATGTCTCCCTAGTAAACTCCTTGAGCAATTATTTATAGTAATATTTATATGGAAGATAGGAAGCACCATTCTGGGCCCTGAAAATACGTTTGTTTTTTTATTTTCCTTTGGTTTTGGCCTTTATAGTGTTGATCCGTTGCTAATAAAGTGTGTAAGATGTCGAAGAGAAAAGAAGCAAAAAGCATGGTCCAAATTGCCTTTTTTGGGAAGACATTTAAAAGTAATGGGGGTCGGAAAGGATGCATTTATTTAAAGTCTATTTGTTTATCTTTTTCTGCGCTGGGTCTCCGTTGCTTTGTGCAGGCTTTCTCTAGTTGCGGCGAGCAGGGACTGCCCTTCATGGCAGTGCATGGGCTTCTCGTGGAGGTGGCTTCTCGTGGCAGTGTTGCATGGGAACACCTTGTCTTGTTGCAGAGCACGGGCTCCAGGCGCTCAGATTTCAGCAGGTGCAGCACATGGTCTCAGCACTTGCAATTCGCAGGCTCTAGAGCACAGGCTCGGTCGTTAATGGCACACGGGCTCAGCCGCTCTGGGGCACGTGGCGTCTTCCCAGACCAGGGAATGAACCTGTGTCCCCTGCACCTGCAGNGTTTATCTTTTTCTGCGCTGGGTCTCCATTGCTTTGTGCAGGCTTTCTCTAGTTGCGGCGAGCAGGGACTGCCCTTCATGGCAGTGCATGGGCTTCTCGTGGAGGTGGCTTCTCGTGGAGGTGGCTTCTCGTGGAGGTGGCTTCTCATGGCAGTGTTGCATGGGAACACCTTGTCTTGTTGCAGAGCACGGGCTCCAGGCGCTCAGATTTCAGCAGGTGCAGCACATGGTCTCAGCACTTGCAATTCGCAGGCTCTAGAGCACAGGCTCGGTCGTTAATGGCACACGGGCTCAGCCGCTCTGGGGCACGTGGCGTCTTCCCAGACCAGGGAATGAACCTGTGTCCCCTGCACCTGCAGGCAGATTCTTAACCACTGCGCCACTAAGGAAGGACCCTCTTTTTTGAGCTGCGTGCGTGTGTGATTGTGCGTGTGTGTGTACACGTGTGTATGTGTGTGTACGTGTGTGTATGAGTCGAAAGAGCAGCTGATAACCTAAGGAACCCTTGGTCTCTTCTTCCTCCCTGACCTGCCTTCCGCACACTGCTCCCCTCACTGCCTCCCTCTCGCGGGCACAGCCCTGTGGACGGGCTAGAAGTCCTGCCACCTGGTGATACCTGTTATTTTGTTCCTTGTTACTTGTAGAAAAAGGCATTGTATGTTTGTGGCAAATGAAGATGATCGGGTACTAGTATTTGAGGAGATTAAAACATGATGACAGCTCTTCTTGTAGTTCCACCCCATTCCACCTGTACTGTGCTGTTACAGGGCAGCCCCAGGGACGTGGATGGCGGGTTTCCCCGTGCGTCAGACCCAGACCCTCAGACCTCAGCAGATCCTCCCGTCAGAGGGCCGAGGAAGGGCGTGTCTGCTCTCTGGGCAGGGGTCTCGTCCTGAGGACTTGCCGTCATCTGCTGGAACCCTTCCCGCGGTGGGAGCTCGCCACTTCCCCAGGCCGCCTGCTTCCCTTCCATTTGCAGAGCTTCATTCCTCCTGGGAAGCCAGGGTCTGCCGCCCCGGGGGCTTTTGACCTAGCTGTGTCCTCTGCAGCTACTTGGAGTGAACCTGGACGCTCTCTTGGGTGAGGCCCCTTCAGCTTTTTGAGGACAGCTGTGTGGCCTCATCCCTGCTCTCCTTCCACCCACCAACGCCTCAGCAAGCTGTCACACGCCTGGTCGGGCTCCGGGATCCCGAAGGCGTCTGGGAGCTGGTGCTCAGCGTGCGGAGCATCGGGCTCCGGGGAGGCCTGAGCGTCCTGGCCCCCAGAGCTGACGGGGCGGTCGTCTCGTGCTGGTGGCTCCTCTAGTCCCCAGCAGCCTGTGCTCACAGGTGTGCTGCGTGCGGGGTGTGTTCCCTCCTCTTGGCCCCCTCGGGGGCTCCCACCCGGGGACTGACGGCCGCTGTCCTTGCAGGCTCCCTGGTTCCTTCCCTGCTCGGGTGCGTCCCTCCTGGGGGCTGATGGCCCCTCTCCTTGCAAGCTCCCTGGTTCCTTCTGTCCCTGGGTGTGTCCCTCCCAGGGACTGACGGCCACTCTCCTTGCAGGCTCCCTCCCGGGGACTGAGGGCCGCTGTCCTTACAGCCTCCCTGGTTCCTTCCCTCCTCGGGCACCTCCCTCCCCAGACTGACGGCCGCTCTCCTTGCAGGCTCCTTGGTTCCTTCCCTCCTCAGGCACCTCCGTCCTGTCATCCTGTTGGGCTGATGGCCGCTCTCCTTGGTTGCAGGCTACCTGAATGTGCTCTCCAACAGCCGCTGGCGGGAGCGCTGGTGCCGAGTCAAGGACAACAAGCTCATCCTGCACAAGGACAGGGCCGACCTGAAGATGCACATCGCCTCCATCCCGCTGCGAGGCTGCGAGGTCATCCCGGGCCTGGACTCCAAGCACCCCCTGACCTTCCGGCTGCTTCGCAACGGCCAGGAGGTGGCCGTGCTGGAGGTAGGGGCCAGTTGCAGGGAAAGGCGATTAAAACTAATTTCTTCTTTGCTGGGGTCCAGCCCTGGTGGATCCAGGGTAATTTGAGGTGGGGACGGCATGGCGAGAGAGATATAGATTGAGAGAGAGATAAGGAAGGAGTTCGCAGTTAAGAGACTAGAGAAGAGAAAGAGGCTGTGTTCCTTGGTTTACACAGAAAGCCAACACAGCCTCAGACAAGAGACTTACACCGTCTACGTAAGGCCACAGGCGCCCGCTTGAATAGCGGAGGTTGGCCCGCCTTGGGCTCCCTCTCGCATGGGTCTTAGAAACCCAGGCAAATAAGTAGAGACGATGAGCCTCTATGCTCCAGACAGAAATCAGCCAGAAAGTAGAGTAAGAAAGAAAAGAAGGCATGGGGGAAGCCAGATTTCCAAGAAACTGGTTCGTTTCTTTATTTTCCAGGTCTGCTTTTATACTTTTTGTTATGCATAGAGATAAATGGAAAATACAAAGTCATGCAGGGGTCAGCAACCCTGACCCTTATCGAGACCAGGCTTTCTCTCTGCATACCTAGTTGTATACACAGGTCTTAGGTGATTTACATCATCTTCTGGCCAGGAGGCCTATTAGCATTTTATGGCCCTTTTCTGATAAGGGTCCGTCAACAAGAAAATTTATTTGCCCTAAAAGTGTTGTTCTTACTAAAGTCTGGTGCCACTCTCAGAAATCACTAATTAAGGTTACATTCTTACATAGCAAAGACACAACAATTTATAACAAGGAAAGAGGAGTACAGTGATTTATAACAAAGAGAAAATTCATTAACTCAAAAGTCTAGTGTTGCTAACATCAAAACTACTGTGTTCTTTTTCTACACCCCAATTACATTGATTAATATCCTCCAGGTGCCTAAAGATAAAGGATATGGAGGCCTGGCGGCAGTCATTAACTCAACAATGAAAACCCTCCTCCAATATAATTCTTAGCTCTTTAAAAAAGGCTCTGTATCTTTAAGATGTTTTAAGCTTCATGCCTCTCTCCGTTGGGGGGCTGTAAACAATCACATGCATAGTTGTAAAAGTCCGGGTAAGGCAAGTTAGAGAGCCATCAGAGGGGTTTGAGCTGAAACACTCCTTTTATATGCAGAAGACTGTTTTAACTGGGGCTCTAAGTTAACTTTTGCCAGAGAAAGGTGGTTGGGGATAGCCCCTGTTAATGTCAGAAATGTTGGTGAAAGTCATAAAATAATAAGACAGATTCTGGTTTCGGGGTAGATGCTCGAGAAGGCCCAGGGGGGTTTCCTCGAGGCCTGATCTCACCTTTGCCTATCAGGCCTCTTCCTCATGACCTTTGCCACAGGTGGGATTCCCCATTCTGGCTTCCAGCACTTCTTTACACACTGAAAGCTTTCATTTTTAAATTTAAAATTTTTGTTTCTGGTCTGTTATTATTTTCTGCTTCTCTATTAATTCAAACCTTTTTTTCCTTTGTTTTTTTTTCACTCAGCATTAACATGAGTGAGCCACAAAGACACATACAAATGTGCATGCCTGCGTCTGTGTGCACACGCACATGTCCACACGGATAGAGTGTAGGGTTCCCAGTGTGCGTGTGAGCGTGTCTATGTTGTGCAGTCGATAGAAAGAAGGATTTTTTGGATTTGGTAAAATGGCCAGTGTGTGTTTGAAATTAATCAGTGTGTGTGTGAGTTGCTCAGTCGTGTCCAACTATTTGCAACCCCATGGACCATTGTCCGCCAGGCTCCTGTGTCCAGGCTCCTCTGTCAATCGAATTCTCCAGGCANTTAACATGAGTGAGCCACAAAGACACACACAAATGTGCATGCCTGCGTCTGTGTGCACACGCACATGTCCACACGGATAGAGTGTAGGGTTCCCAGTGTGCATGAGTATGAAATCTGCATGCCTGCGTCTGTGTGCGCACGCACATGTCCACACGGATAGAGTGTAGGGTTCCCAGTGTGCGTGTGGGCGTGTTTATGTTGTGCAGTCGATAGAAAGAAGGATTTTTTGGATTTGGTAAAATGGCCAGCGTGTGTTTGAAATTAATCAGTGTGTGTGTTAGTTGCTCAGTCGTGTCCAACTATTTGCAACCCCATGGACCATTGTCCGCCAGGCTCCTGTGTCCAGGCTCCTCTGTCAATCGAATTCTCCAGGCAAGAATACTGGAATGGATTGCCAGTCCCTTCTCCAGGGGATCTTCCCAACCGAGGAATCGAACGCAGGTCTCCTGCATGGCACAGATTCTTTACCCTCTGAGCCGCTAGGGAAGCCCAGTGAGATGCAGAGCCAGATTCTAAATGACCCCAGTGAGGTGACCATCGGAGGAAACGGCCCGTTAGCCAACCTAGAAGGTCTTGGTCGGAGATAGGGGTTTGTTTCAGAGACTGCTGTTTTTTTTTTTGTTTGTTTGTTTTAGGTGAGGGCAAAAAAATGATTAACATCGTAGTTCTTCCTCCCACGAGCTCCTTGCCCAATGATTTGGATGGTTTGAGGTCACAGGTCAAAGGTCTGAGCCCACCGTGGTAGCTGACCTCACAGAAGGGAAGCAGGCCTGGCTGGGGCTGGGGTGTCTGGGCCCCAGTCTTGGTTCTGTTGCAGACTTTGATCACAGCCCAATCTGCTTTTCTCTCTCGACTTCTTTATTTGTCTGTGAAACAGAGCACCAGGCTACGGTCGGTGTGCTTGGTAAGCATTTATATGGGCTGAACGCTGCGGGGTGGATGGCAGCAGAAAGAAGCTGAAAGCATGAATGAGGAAACTGTGCTCTCCGTGCAGAGCAGCGCAGGTGTCACACGAGAGGCCGGCAGTGGGTCTGACGGGAGTGCGAGGGCAGGGAGGCGTGGGCTGGCGCACGCCGGGTTCAGGGTGGAAAGCGAGTCTCTGGCCTGGACGCCTGGTGGAGGCAGGAGGCCCCCGGGGCGGGGCAGGGAGGGGCTGGGTGAGCAGGGCCCTACCTGTCTCTGCTCCTCGCCCTGCAGGCGCAGCCTCACGGAAGATGGTGGCTGTGTCTCATTGTTTTTCCCTGTTCTAGCTTTGGAAACAAACACACACACTCAGAAAAGTAACCACGCTCAGCGTTCCAGCATAAGCAGAGTCTGCCTGAATTAGTTAAGGAAATGCAGTGATGCGGGCAGCAAAACCGTATTCTGCACACTTTCCAAGATGTTTTTATCCGAACTTTTGAGAGAAGAGTTGTGAACACAGCACACATACTTCCAATACCCTTTACCCACACCCCTGGTACTGACATGGTGCCACGTTTGGTATCTCTTGCGTGGTCTCCCCCACCTAGCTTTTTCTCTCCGTATGTGTTTTCAGGACCTTTGACAGACAGCTTGCCCCTCTTTCCCTAAACACTTCAGGGTGAATTTGCTAAAAAATGAGAGCATTCCTTCACCAAAACTACTCCATAATCATCAAAACCAGGGGGAATTCACCCTCACACAATACAAGCATCTGACTCATAGATTTTAATCAGATTCCCCCAGTTGTCCCAGTAATGTCCCTTGTAAGCAGAAGGAAACGCCAGGTGGTATACTGCCTTGGGCTGCAGTTTCCCTGTCTGGTTTCGTGACATTGATTCTGGGCATGGTGCAGAGCAGTTACCATGGAGAAGATCCCTCGGTCTGGGGGTATCTGCTGTTTTCCTGGGAACTTGCATCTGGGGTCAGCGCGCTTGGCAGGGCCGGTGGAGGCAGTGGCATGGCGTGCAGTGCAGCCAGCAGTCTGCCCCGTGGCTGGCGTTGACTCTGACCCTGGGGGTGGGTCGTCTGCACGGCTTCCCCGCTGCAGTTACTGTGTTGCTCGTTTGTCTTTAATGAGCTCCATGTGGAAAGAGTCTGAGATGTCCTACCACTCACAGTTTTACCTGCTGACTTTTAGCATTCATGAATGAGTCTTGCCCGAAACAGCTGCTGGGTGACAACGTCCTAATTCCTTTATTCCCCGCACATTTGTTAGTATCTGCTGCCGGGGAGATTTCCCTTCCCCTCATGTAATTAGTCACTCGTTCATTCATGTCTGTTTGTATATCAGCAAGGGTGCAGAGATTATTGCTGTAATCAATGAGTGTAATCCTTTATTGTCAGGATTTATCCTGGTCAGATTAACAGAGCTGGTCAGTGGAAAGCCCCTCAAGCTATGTGACCTCTGCCGTGTCCCTGAAATAGACACTGAAGTTCCCATCGTCTGTGAGCTCTTTCCTCATATTATGACGCACCAAGATGTTCCAGGCTCATCTTGGACTTTTCCCTGCCCCAGGCCTGCTGGAATCAGCCATGGCCCAGAGAGTCCTGAAGGAGGGAGGAGCCTGGTAGGCTACAGTCCATGGGGTCGCAAAGAGTCGGACACAACTGAGCGACTTCACTTTCACTTTCAGAGAGCTCTAGAGGACTCCTCCTGGTGGATGGCGGTACTTAGAAGCCAGGATCTGGGTGGCAGGTGTGCTCACAGTTACCGGGCTGTCATAGGAGATTGTGCGCATGTTTATACATACACACACTCAGGCGTGTCTGTTGTATGTATCACACACACGCACATGCACATGTGCGTGCTTAGCACTAGTAACAGTGCCAGTTGCTCAGTCGTGTCTGACTCTTCGTGGCCCCGTGGGCTGTAGCCCACCAGGCTCCTCTGTCCATGGAGTTCTCCAGGCTAGAATACTAGACTGGGTTGCCATTTCCTTCTCCAGGGGATCTTCCTGACCCAGGGATCGAGCCCAGGTCTCCTGCATTGCAGGCGGAGTCTTGACCAGCTCCACCACCAGGGAAACCCATATATGTAAACATGGCGCATCTCTACTTGAAAGTGAAAGTGAGAGTCGCTCAGCCGTGTCTGACTCCATGGACTACACAGTCCATGGAATTTTCCAGGCCAGAATACTGGAGTGATAGCCTTTCCCTTCTCCAGGATAGCGTCCCAACTCAGGGATTGAACCCAGGTCTCCCGCGTTGCAGGCAGATTCTTTTCTAGCTGAGCCACCAGGGAAGCCCAATCTCTACCTATTTATCCCCTAAAAGCCACAAGATCATAACTAATATTTTAAATTCAGTATAATACCACTGAGATAGTTGTTAAAAGTCTGAGGAAATTTCTGAAAATGAACAATGAGGAAAATAGTTAAGAGTGTAATAGTGTCCACAACATCTTAGATATCGTGTTAAAATGCTTTTAAGAATGCTTAGATAAAATATTTACAGATGCATGGCTGGAGGATCAGTCACAGATACATTCTTGACATAGATTTTGTTTGGGGAAAGGCAGAAGACCAGTGAAGAGAACCTGTTTGTGATTTTTTCTAGTATCTAGGTGTTCATTTCAGCTTAGCAGACGTTGGTTACGTCCCGGCTCTCTGTGAGGCACAAGGCTGGGACCCCTGCACTCGGTCCAGTGGCCCCATACGACACTGGCCAGGCACGGTCTGTCGCTTGCACAGCGTCGCTGACCAACTCTGTCAGCACACAGAAAACAACTTCTCCCTCCTCAACCGCTCTTCCTCCGAGAGGTTCTGTGCCTACCACGAGGCACATGTGCGTAGTTGTGCTCTGATCCACGTTCAACTTGTCCAGGTTACAGTGTTGAAAACCCACTTTTCTTTAAGGGTTTAGGCTCAACTCATACATCTTTCTTTATATAAAAATTTTGCAACTTTTACAAGACTGTAAAAAATTACTTGGTTTTCACATTCAGGTACCTCATAACTCTCTTTCCCATAAACTTTAAACATTGCTCACATATTTGATTAACGAAAGTATTTAGACATTTGATATGCTAGTATGAATGTAACGTAATTGACCTTCTGAATCACATAACAGGGGCGGCTTGGAATTTTAATGTACTGAATCTTAAAGATCTATTTCAGACTTGTAAATCAGGCAGATGACATTTGGGGAGCATTTGAAATATCCTGAAAAAAAAAAATAGCATGCACAAAGCAGCCCAATGCCTGTCAATACAACTACACCTGTATCCACACAACTACTATGAAAATGGAGGTGGGTTGATTTACTGTACCGTCTGGTCAGACTGGTAAAATTGCTATTGCAGGCCCATGTCAGAGACCACAGCAAGGGCTCCTGATCAGCAGAGGTAATGCCCACAGTGGCCGAGGCCTGACACACTGTCCAGGTTAGCTGGAAAGGCTTCTCCTGCTGCCCAGATTTTATTGCCAAACTAAGGAAGCTTTCTAAACAGCTTTCTGTGGCTGAGATTTAAATAATCCTATTAGCGTCTACGTCTTACACCCTAGTGCCTTTCCCCACAGTAATTGGGGGGGCATTTAGTACCTTTGTTTTTTGTTTCCCAGGGCATAATCACTGTGCAGCCTCTGCACTGAGACTTAGCGTGAAGGCGGTGCTGGCCCTGTGGTGCGGGCAGTGATTGCATCCTCGTCGCTGTCTGCATCTGCACGCGCCCCGTGTCACGGTGCCTTTCCCCAAAGTAATTGGGGGGCATTTAGTGCCTCTGTTTTTTGTTTCCCAGGGTGTAATCATTGTGCAGCCTCTGCATCGAGACTTAGCGTGAAGGCGGTGCTGACCCCGTGGCGCGGGCAGTGACTGCGTCCTCGTCGCTGTCTGCGTCTGCACGCAGCCCGTGTCACAGTGCCTTTCCTGTAGTGTTGCCTCTTCACTGACACCTTTATGAAAATGTGAAAACCGCACTGTCACTTACATAAAATGCTCTTTCTGCCTCCTCACCTCACCAGGCATCATCTTCTGAAGACATGGGCAGATGGATTGGGATTTTGCTGGCTGAGACGGGGTCCTCGACAGACCCCGGGGCCCTGCACTACGACTACATAGACGTGGAGATGTCCGCGAGCGTCGTTCAGACGGCCAAGCAAGCCTTCTGGTGAGACCCTCTGCCGCGAGAGACGGCGCTGAAGTTAAGCGCCTTTATTTTTTTCCCTGATTTTTTCCCTTTTATGTAAGTATATAGCCTTAAAAGGGGAAAAAAGAAAAACAACTGAAGATTGTCCTTTTTTGTATTAATGCAGATTTTGGTGAAATATTTGTCATTTCAACCATCTGTGTTTTCTATTAGAACAGAGTCTGGCGAGCTTTTTGTGCAAAAGGCATGACAGTAATATTTTTGGCTTTGCAGACCAAATATTCCTTGTAAAAACTACTCAGCTCTGCTACTGCAGTCACACACATAAATGAATAGACATGGCTGTGTGCCAATAAAACTTTATTTGCACACACAGGCAGTGCGCCATATCTGTCCCATGGACTGTAGTCTGCTGACCCCTGTATTAGGGAAACAGTTGTATAAAGCAGAAATAATTCTCCTTATTGTATAAGTGGGGACTGCATTTTCAAAGCCATCAATCATATACTTTTAAAACTTCAATGTGATCTTCTTTTTTTGAAAGCTGTTATATATAAAAACATTTAAACAATGAGTGTTTCTTTCACTTAATCATGGCCAGGATAATTAATGCAGCAGTTCTCAAAGTATGGTCCATACACCCTGTGGGTATTCAAAACCCTTTTTAGGCAGCCCCAAAGGTCAAAACTGTTCCCATCATGACGCTAAGAAATGGTTGTTCTTCTTTGCTTTTGCATCAGTGATGCAGAAGGAGCAAGGGGCAGGGGGGTAAATTGGCGGGTGCCTTAGTACCATCTTAAGTGGTCGCTTAACAAGGTGCTGTGACCATGGTCACCACCATGCCTTTAGAGCAAAAGAAGGTGCTGGGTTCACTTGAGACGTCTGTGGCCAAGCACTGAAATTGCTCCTGTTTCTGTGAAGGGCCAGAGAGTAGATATTTTTTATTAACTCTCTTGGGTCCACGTCTTTTTGACATTTATGAGACGTGGCAGGCAGGACACACAAAGCGCTTTATTGACTGAACTCTCGTGTTGTCTTGAGGAAACGCCCTTATGTGACTGAGTTACTAACTCAGCTAGCTCCTCCCCATCCCACCACGGTTCTTTTTCATTTTTACCGGAAAGAACAATTCACAGATGAACTGTTGTTATTCACATGTAGGCATTTGCAGACACTTTTTCAAAAATGAACCAAGAGAGCCTCTCATCTCGAGGGAAGATGGCTTGGCGGTGTTTGTTGCCTGCAGTGGAGCTGAACTTTCACTGAGAATTGAGAGCTCTAGGAGCGCCCCATCTTCCACTCCGAGCCGACGTCTTCCCAGTACTCAGACTTTTGTGATAACACTGGTGGTGATGTTAAGTATGATTTTTGATGTTATGTAATGAAGTGTGTGCACTGGGAACGTCTGTGTCAGTCATGCACAGGTCAAAGATCCCTCCCACAAGCAAGATAAATGAATGGGTATTCTTGTCAAAGCAGACAAGCAAGTTCACTGATACAGTTTCAGATTCTACATGGCAACTAATCATCAAGAAATTTCCACTCATTGAGTTTTGGTGTAGTATCAAGGAATATCTTCCATGACCTGGAAAAGCTGTTAAAGATACACCTCACTTTTCCAGCTGGATATCTGTAGGAGGCTGGATTTTCTTCGCCTACTTCAACCAAAGCAACATATTGCAGCTGATTGAATGCAGAAACAAGTTTGATAATCCATTGTCTTCTACTGAGCCAGACATGGAATAGATTTGCAAGCATATCAAATAGTACCATTTTTCTCATTTAAAAAAAATTTTTTTAAAGATATCATTAACAGTCATAAAAATACGTTGAAATACAGTGGGTTTACTCCTGTTATTTTTGAACCAATAAAGGTGAACACATTCCTGAGTTTCGGTTGCAAGTGCCATCAGCCTTGATAGTGAGCACCCACGCAAACAGCCTCGATAGTGGACACCCACGCAGATGGCCCCGATAGTGGGCACCCACGCAGGTGGCCCCGATAGTGAGCACCCAGGCAAATGGCCTCGTTAGTGAGCGCCCACACAAACAGCCTCCATAGTGGACACCCACGTAAACCGAAGCCCTTCAGTCTTCAGTAGGGTGGAACATGGTGTAGAGACTTAAGACACAGGAGGACTGCTCGTCTGGCGGAACACGTCTGTGAAAGGAAAACACAGCTGGTTCCTGTTTCATGCTGTGCAGAGCAGGGGTCAGGCACCGTTTTCTGTGAAGGGCAAGTCAGCAGGCACTTTCAGCTTTGCAAAAAGTGTTCCCCAGCACGACCACCCCCCTTCCTCACCATGCTCAGCTCCCCACGGTCGGGCAAAAGTAGCAGGGCGGTCCTGGAACCAGTGGACGTGGTTGCACCCAGCAGGAGTTTGCTAGGTCCTTTATGTAAAGTGATGCCCTGTGAGGTTATGCCGGAAGGAGCACCAGGCCAGGAGAAAGGGACCTGGGTTCTGACCTGCTACAGCAGGTACTAAACGGAAAGGTTTGAGACATGTCTTTCCTAACCTGTCAGCATCCAGCTTCTTTTTGTAGAACACAGAGTTTAGGTAATGTGATATCTGAAACTTGAGGCTCTCATAGCTCTGATCCCCTGATTCCCGCTTCTGTCTCTCTCGTCCTTGGAGAATCTGGACTGGGGCTCGAGGGAGGCAGATCGAAACAGAGCAGGTGATGGAGTTGTATGATCAACAAGTGACGATAAACATACCAACAACAGTTGACAAGCCCACCCGGGCCCTCGAAGACTCTGAAGCCCTTTGAGTAGGAAGAAGATAAACGCAGACGTTTGCACTGTCTGTTTAACATCAACACCACCATCTAACTTTTCCACACAAATGGTGTTTGTGGGGGACTGGAGCAATCTCGAATGGGGTTGTGGGATGAACATTAATGCTTGGCTAGTACGTGAACCGTGAACTTCCAGATGTTCAAGCTGGTTTTAAAAAAGGCAGAGGAACCAAAGATCAAATTACCAGCATCCACTGGATCATGGAAAAAGCAAGAGTTCCAGGAAAACATCTTTTTCTGCTTTATTGACTATGCCAAAGCCTTTGACTGTGTGGATCACAATAAGCTGTGGAAAATTCTGAAAGAGATGGAAATACCAGACCACCTGACCTGCCTCTTGAGAAATCTACGTACAGGCCAGGAAGCAACAGTTAGAACTGGACATGAAACAACACATTGGTTCCAAATTGGAAAAGGAGTACGTCAAGGCTGTATGTTGTCACCCTGCTTATTTAACTTATATGCAGAGTCCATCATGAGAAACGCTGGACTGGAAGAAACATAAGCTGGAATCAAGGTTGCCGGGAGAAATAGTAATAACCTCAGATATGCAGATGATACCACCCTTATGGCAGAAAGTAAAGAGGAACTAAAAAGCCTTTTGATGAAAGTGAAAGAGGAGAGTGAAAAAGTTGGCTTCAAGCTCAACATTCAGAAAACGAAGATCATGGCATCCGGTCCCATCACTTCTTGGGAAATAGATGGGGAAACAGTGGAAACAGTGTCAGACTTTATATTTTGGGGCTCTAAAATCACTGCAGATGGTAATTACAGCCATGAAATTAAAAGACACTTACTCCTTAGGAGGAAAGTTATGACCAACCTAGATAGTATATTCAAAAGCAGAGACATTACTTTGCCGACTAAGGTCCGTCTAGTCAAGGCTATGGTTTTTCCTGTGGTCATGTATGGATGTGAGAGTTGGACTGTGAAGAAGGCTGAGCGCCGAAGAATTGATGCTTTTGAACTGTGGTGTTGGAGAAGACTCTTGAGAGTCCCTTGGACTGCAAGGAGATCCAACCAGTCCATTCTGAAGGAGATCAGCCCTGGGATTTCTTTGGAAGGAATGATGCTAAAGCTGAAACTCCAGTACTTTGGCCACCTCATGTGAAGAGTTGACTCATTGGAAAAGACTCTGATGCTGGGAGGGATTGGGGGCAGAAGGAGGAGGGGATGACAGAGGATGAGATGGCTGGATGGCATCACCGACTCGATGGACGTGAGTTTGGGTGAACTCCAGCAGTTGGTGATGGATAGGGAAGCCTGGTGTGCTGCGATTCATGGGGTCGCAAAGAGTCAGACATGACTGAACAGCTGAACTGAAGTGAACTAAACTGAGGGCGCTCAGTAAAGTAAAGATAACACTGGCCTGTATTAGGAATCAGGCTTCCCTGATAGCTCCCTGGTAAAGAATCTGGCTGCAGTGCAGGAGACCTGGGTTCGATCCCTGGGTTAGGGAGATCCTCTGCAGAAGGAAATGGCAACCCACTCCGGTATCCTTGCCTGGAAACTTCCATGGAGAGAGGAGCCTGGCGGGCTACAGTGTGTGGGGTCACAAAGCATTGGACATGACTGAGCGATTGAGCATGCACGTTAGGAGTCAAGCCACCATGTTCCACCCAGCTACGGTAAATGGCCTTGACAAAATGAGTTACTCCTAACAGCTTTACCTGGGAATCTCCAGGAGCGCTAGAGGGCTTCTGAAGCCAGACCACCTGTACGCTCTCACTCCTGTCGTTTGAAAACCAGAGTGACAGTGATCAAGTGCTCACTGTTCTGTTCATTCTTGTTATTTTTTTCCCATAATAAGATTCTAATTAGGAACATGTAAGTAAATTACAGTGAGTCTCCTAATTGTATAGTAAATAAAGCACATTTAGTTTCTAAAGAAATGTAATATCCTTAGGTCCAGTTTTGCAAAATCTGCACATCTATAGTGACATAAAAGAGAAGAGTTCATGGTTGTTAACTGTACCGTTTGGACATTAGTTTCAAAAAGCCTCTCATAAGTCTGCATGTAACTTCAGCAATAATAAGCAGACTGATAACAACATTTAAGAGAAACCTTGACGAAAAATATTTCCCCTAGGACCCAGGTGAGTGGAGTATTCATCTGAACCAAATATGAGAAGGTCACATTTTTGGAAAAGGAACATAGATTGCAGTTTTGAAAACTGATTTATTAAAGATATGCACAAGTTTATGGCTGCAAGGATCTTTGCCTCCTCCCCATTAAAATCTTTATTGGAGATGTCACTTAGCAATAAAGCTTATTTTTATTAGTTTTCTGGTAAGCCTTTTGTAACAATTAAGAGAGAAGAGATTCAACAGGGAAACCATGTTCAAAATATAAAATATGGTAGCCTGCCAATGAAATAAATAATCTAAGATTAGTTTCTGCCTTTATGTAACTAGCAGCCAGTTAGTGAATCTTTCTGAGGTCATCAGGGGCATTTTCTGGGCATTGATTATGTCTGGAGAAAGGACAATGTATACTTTGGGAAGAGGCCATAGAGGAAAGAATAGATGTATCAGATCTCCTAGAAGTGGTCTGTTTGAGTATTAATAATGGTAAAGAGTCGAAGCATGCCTTTCTGTGGGCTGCTTTCAAATAAGACACGATATATAGGATGCTAGAAAGCAGATGCTCTGGAAGTTCCTGCTGGAACTCGTTTCCAGTCATGCTGGGTAGGAGCCCCTAAGAGGGCCGCGGCAGCGCGGGCGATGCTAGGAGCTGTGGACCAGCGTGGACACAGAGGAGGGGGCAGGCAGAGCGGCAGGGAAGCGCCACCGCGAGCCAGCATCCCAGCCGAGCCCCAGGAGGTCTGATTCCAAAATGCAGCCCCTGAAAGCACAGGCGAGCCACGAAAGAGTTACGTGAGTTTGAGAAGATGGTGCATTCTGGAGACGGATGGTGGCACTGGCCGTACAGCGAGGTGAAGTGCCTGGGGGCCCAGAACTGGGCCCTTAAAAGTGCTTCAGCTGGTAGCGTTTCTTATGGCAGAAAGTGAAGAGGAGCGAGAAAGCCTCCTGATGAAAGTGAAAGAGGAGAGTGAAAAAGTTGGCTTAAAGCCCAACATTCAGAAAACGAAGATCATGGCATCTGGTCCCATCACTTCATGGCAAATAGGTGGGGAAACAGTGGAAACAGTGTCAGACTTTATTTTGGGGGGCTCCAAAATCACTGCAGATGGTGACTGCAGCCATAAAATTAAAAGACGCTTACTCCTTGGAAGATGACCAACCTAGATAGCATATTGAAAAGCAGACATTACTTTGCCAACAAAAGTCCATCTAGTCAAGGCTATGGTTTTTCCTGTGGTCATGTATGGATGTGAGAGCTGGACTGTGAAGAAAGCTGAGCTCCGAAGAATTGATGCTTTTGAACTGTGGTGTTGGAGAAGACTCTTGAGAGTCCCTTGGATTGCAAGGAGATCCAACCAGTCCATTCTGAAGGAGATCAGCCCTGGGATTTCTTTGGAAGGAATGATGCTAAAGCTGAAACTCCAGTACTTTGGCCATCTCATGCGAAGAGTTGACTCATTGGAAAAGACTCTGATGCTGGGAGGGATTGGAGACAGGAGGAGAAGGGGACGACAGAGGATGAGATGGCTAGATGGCATCACGGACTCAATGGACGTGAGTCTGAGTGAACTCCGGGAGTTGGTGATGGACAGGGAGACCTGGCGTGCTGCGATTCATGGGGTCGCAAAGAGTTGGACATGACTGAGCGACTGAACTGAACTGACATACATCTCTCCTGGGTGGCCCTAGTGGTAAAGAACCGGCCTGCAAATGCAGGAGACGCGGCCTCAGTCGCTGGGTCAGGAAGATCCCCTGGAGGAGGGCATGGCAGCCCCTCCAGGACTCGTGCCTGCAGAATCCCTGTGGGCAGAGGGGCCTGCCTGGCGGGCTCCAGCCCACTGGGTCACAGAGATTTGGCCACAGCTGAAGCAGCTGAGCACGCGCATGTGTTTCTGTGTCTTAGGCTTTGGGTTAACAGGTGGCACGTGGCCTCGTCTCATTTTTATGTTTCTATGCAGCCGACAATGGATTGCAGGAACAGTGTCTGGTCAAAAGGTGGGGGACCTCGTATTTGGTCTTGGATCCCAGAGACCCAGCTGGGGGGCCCAGGTCCCTGTCTGAGAGATGACGGGCAGCCTGGCTGGTGGCCGAGATCTCTTCCAGCTGGGACAGGACATCCTGTGTGTCTGTGACCTCCCGTTAGGTCCTGTGGTTCACTTCTGAACCCACACTAGTGCTGGTGACCTGCGAGGCTCCTGCTTGTGTCTGTTCCTAGTGAGCGAGCTTCTGCCCCACCCCTCGTGGTCCACGCTCCCTCCTGGCATCTGTGCCCCGTGGGGGCCATGCAGGGGCTGGAGCACGGAGACACAGACCAGGCAGGAGACAGCCCCTGGGCAGGGCGTCTGTCTCAGAGCAAGGAACAGCCCTGCGAGCTCACGGGCACTGGAGCGCGTCGGGCCACAGGCTGCCAGTGGGGCTGGGGTGGTCATCCTATGGCCTGCCTCTCGTCACCAATCCTTCACCCCCAAAATACCCTCGAATGGGGTATTTAAGCCAGAAAGCGTTAAATGTGTATCTGAAAGCAAAGCAAATCTGTCTGTCCTGTGTTCTGTTTTTCCTATACATTGTTGTTATTTCGTCGCTAAGTCCCGTCTGCCTCTTTTGCAATCCCGTGGACTGTAGCCGGCCAGGTTCCTCTATCCACAGGATTTCCAGAATACTCTGGTGGGTTCCCATTTCCTTCTTCAGGGGATCTTTCTGACTCAGGGCTTGAACCCGTGTCTCCTGCACCTTTTTCTAAATATATGTTAAAGTATTTTAATACAGAACAATCATGTGCATTTTTGTATCAGGAAAAGAGTTACTTTGTGAAAGATGGCTGTGTCCCGGGTGGGACTCGCTGTGCGTTCTGTGTTCTCCCAGCAGAGGGCAGCACTGGACCCGAGCCGCCTTCCCCTGCTCGGCCGGGTGGGTGGGGAATGCAGGTTTACCCCCAGGGCGGATCCTGGGGGTCCTGTCATTCTCTCGGGAGCCAGGAATCCCAGGGCAGCTTTGTCGCAAGTGTCTGAGAGGCAGGTCTTCCCTTCCCACTTACTGCCCCCAGGTTTGCTCATTTGCCCTGATTTTTAAATTCATCTAGTTAACACAGAAATGTAAGATCTCAAGAAAAAGCAAAATTTGAAAAAACAGATTTTGTTTTGTTTTGTTTTAAATTTCAGGCTGCCTTAGTCTTTCCAGCTGGGGAAGCTGGGAAATCTCTAGGGTGATTCCTCCCCGGGCGTTGAGGTTTTTCACTTGTACCGCGAGCAGACTGTTCGCACATTCCTTCCCTCCCCGCTCCCTTCATGCATATTTGCTGGGCAGCTTTTATCTGCTGGCTGCCACCCTGGCACAGGAGGAACAGAGCTGGTAGAGGCCATGTCCTCCTGAAGCTGAGGTTCTACTGGGGAAGGCAGACGTCGCTGTGTCACGTGTCGGGATGATTAGTGGTAGGAAGGAGCAGGGACAGCGAGAGGTGCAGAGGGGGAAGGGGACGCTGTTTACGTGGGGTGATCGGGAAAGAGGGGTCTCAGAGCTGCAGGCCGCTGGGAGCCTGGGGTGAAGAGCAGGAGGGGTAGGGGGTGCGGGGAGTGGGCTTGGCGCTTGGAGCCTCGCAGGTCACCAGCACTCGTGTGGGTCTCGGAGCCGCCACGGTGTTGAGGCCTGCCCTGCCTCCCGAGGGCCGGGGGTGGCCCCCTCAGGCTCCCAGAAGTTCAGGGCGGGGAGGGCAGAGGGGAGGGAACAGACACTCAAGGAGGGAGCAAAGCTCCAGAAAGGCTGTGGGATGGACGCTCTAAGGTGCTTCTAGAACCAGGTCCATGAACTTGCCCTGAGAGGAGCCGGCCAGATGGTCTCTGCCTTGCAGAATTACCAGGCTCATGAAAAAGGCATGTGGAAAAAAAGGAGACACTGACAGCTTATCAGTGAAGGGTCCTGGTAAATGAAGGTGTTCCGGTCAAGCTTTATGGGCAGAAGCAGGCTGAGCCCCTGCTATAAATTGCTGAATGCCAGGTTATTTGTGGCACACCAGGCGTGTGCAGGGCCACTTTCCGAGTCCCCGGCAGGCTCGTTCCCAACCTGTGCTGCAGTCCCAGGTACAGGTGACGTCCCGTCCTGCAGGTGAGGGTCCGCCCTGATGGCTGTAGAATACTGGGTCCTGACGTTTCTCCCCCTACTGCCCCGGACAGAGCCCAGGCACCCGTCAGCACTCCCGGAGGCTCGGTCATCCACTGGAGGGTCGTAACCCGCTTCCTGTCTTTCAGCTTCATGAACCGGCGTGTTCTGTCCACTAACCCCTACGTGGGGAGCACCTCCAACGGCTACGCGCACCCCAGCGGGACGGCACTTCACTACGATGACGTCCCCTGCATCAGCGGCTCGGTGAGTGTGGCGGGCAGAGCTGGGGGTCAGCTGTGCTGGAAGGCAGGCACCCGCAGGTCCCTGTGACTTCCCCTCCTTTCGCCCTAAACGAGAGAGGCAGGATGAAAACTACACCCCACCTCTCTTGTGTTTGACACCTTGTTCGCCTTAATCCACATATGAACACGAGGGTCATTGGCATCAGAAGCCAGTTTATCATTCGCATCAGCGCTGTTAGCCAAACACCGTCAGAACTCTCCATCGGAAGGGAGGCGTTGCCACGGGGTAATGACTGAATTGCTGGCTCCGGACACCTTCCCGCCTCCTCAGGGTAGCTGGCCTCCGAGTAGCTAGGACTTCCATCGGTGGAGGAGAAGCCAGCCACCTGGCCTGGCCTGCAAGGCCATGTTCGAGTGTGGATTGAGATGAAAGGGGCCCCGTGTTAGGTCATGGATGTCAGGGTGCAGGCAGGCTTGGAGATCCCATCCCAGCTGCAAAGCCCAAAATTGGGGAGTCTGGCCTGAGTCCGGGGTGGCTGGGACACGAGTCCTGTCCCGCCCGTCAGGCCTGGCCATTTGCCCCCTTGCCCCCCATCCCCCCTCCACCTTCAGCTGGAGTCTCCAGGACTGGAGGGGCTCTGGTGCGCACTGCGGCCGCTCTGGTGTGCCCTGCAGAGCGGGACCCAGGAGCTCGGGGAAAGCCTGTGGTGGCCCACCGGAGCAGGTCCCAGGCCAGGCACTGGGCCCTTCCCCAGGCAGCTTGGCTCTCGGGGCCCACTTGCTAGTCTTGGGGGAGCCTCCCCTGCCGTCGTAGAACCAACCGCGTGGGACAGTCTGCTCCTCTGAGCCTTTGGCCTCAGCCCCAGATGTTTTGAGAGCACGCAACCCTGCCTCCGTCTCGCTGCCTGAAGGCCCCGCTGTGAACCTTGCCCCCAGAGGGGTTTCTCCCAGGGCGCATGGTGGGCGGAGCAGTGTAGAGAAAGCCAGGACCTCCACAGACGCCTGCCTGGGCCCCCTCGTTCCAGTTAACGCCACGCAGGTTCGGGTACCCCAGGAACGAGCCCAGCTCCCGCTGGCCCAGAGCTGAGAAGCTGGCGGCTGCAAGGCTGCACCGAGGAGGCGCTCCAGCGCGTGTCACTGGGCGGGCGGTGTGAGTGATGGAGGCCGCAGTCGCCTGACTGCCTTACTGAAGGCGCCCTTGGAGTTCAGACCGCTCCGCTTCCTGGGCCCTGTGACCAACCCTCTGTTTTGGAGGCGCCCTCACTCCTCAGTTTGACAGAGTTCATACTTTGGAGCCACAGTACCTGGCGTTTTAGCAGTGTTTCAGCTTCAGTGATTCTCTCCCTTCACGCTCTCCCGAGGCCTGGATGAAAGTGCATCTCGAAAAGGGCGTTCTGACAGGCGCGCACACGCTTCTGACCTGCAGGTGCTGTGGGCTTGTGTCCATGTGACCTAATCCTCTGGTATTTTAGGAAGAGGATGGGCCCGTCTAGACCATCCTAATAACCCGGGACAGATATATGCTAGGCTGTCATTAGGAAACACTCACATCCACGTTTATCTGCATGTACTGTTATTTTTAGATTATAGATGGGTCCCCAGCACGCAAAAATAGACGCACTGAAGTGACTGGAGCGGAACAAAAACATTCCTGCATTGAAATTTTAAGCCTTTTCTATTTTTATAACAAAAGGCCGTAATTGTATTCTGGCAGAAAGGAACTCTGCCAGGATATAAAAATAGACTAAAATAAGTATAGTACATGAATTAATATTTTCTCTCTCTCTCTTTTTTAAATGCAAAGCAATTTATAAAGACCTTTAAAACTTAAAAGAATCTGGCCGTGGTCGTGAGTTTGGGTTTTAATTTATAGTTTGATGTCCATGTTCTAAAGTGGCTTGTAGCTATTTTAATCCTTTGTGTAAAGGTTTTCTACTGAAGTAAAGCCACTGTATCAATTAATAGTTTGAAGCATCCTAGTTTCTATGATGATTTGACTTCTTTCTTGTAATAGCTTGTGATTTTGGCCATTGCGCTTTCTTCAGGCCTAACCAAGTATGGGATACGGGTGATGCTGGCGGTCATGTGACCCACAGAGCCTACGTCCCGAAGCCCGCCTGGCAAGCTTGGAAGCGTCTGCGGGTGGTCTGCGCCCAGCCCCTCCTGGCCTGGGGGGAGCCTGAGGTGCAGACACTGAGGGCCGTGTAGTGGCGGGCACGGCTCTTGGCTCCGGCTCGGCCTCCTCCAGCTCCTCCTGAGCTCTGTGCCTTAGTTTCCCCTGCTGTGTAAGATTCCTGGCAGAATCCCGTGCATTGCGCATCAGTTTTACTGTGAAATAAGATAAAGCGCTTTGTTGGGATCCTAAACTCACTATTGACCAGGGGACTTTTTCCAGAAACCAGCGCCTGGCACCAGTAATCTGTTGTGTAAGTGAATATTGATACAGCTCCCATCAGCAGTGCTCAGGTGATGAAGGACGTATCAACACGTCTCTGATCAAGAAGTTAGCACACTTTCTCAGGAGAACCAGAGCCCCTGACCTCTGGATGGACACCAGTTCAGCACCCTTTTCCTTAAGTCACATTGCTTCTGCTTCCTGGGTCAGGACTGCCCAAACCCGGTTCTTTAAAGACATATCAGTTTTGTTTTTTTTTATCACCGCCCCCCCCACCCCAGCTTTAACAAACGAAACAAAACAAAACAAAAATGTCATTAGCCAATAACCCTGGGAACAATTTAAGGAAAAAAGATATCTTAAGTCCCCAAAGAAAAGCTCTTCTGACTCGGTTCACCTAGTTGTGTGTGTGTGTGTTACTGGCGACAGCGTGGGGCATGCATGCGTGTTCTGGGGTGCTTGCTAATAACATCTCAATGTGCTCTGCTTCCTGCGGCCGGGGTGCCAACTAACGACGCGCTGTGTGTGTTCCAGTGGGGCCCCGACGACGACGTTCCCGCCCCCCGCGGCCGAGGCCTGGGAGAAGAGGCGCTCTATGATAACGCCGTCCTGTACGATAACTTGCCGTCTCCGAAAATCTTTGCTCGCTACCCTCCCGCTGACAGGAAGGCTGCTAGGCCGTCTCCTGACAGGCTGTCCTGTAACCACTACAAACACCCCGCCTCCTCCGGCCTGCCCTCCTCCCCGTCTGTCACTAACACCTCTTCTGTGGGGAGGGCGTCTCTCGGGCTCAGCTCACAGGTACAGCACCCCCGTTCTGTCGTCTCCTAGAATCTCTCAGTCACGCGTCTCCTGCAGGGCCTGGCGGACAGAGTATCCGCCAGCTCGCGGTCAGTGAGCCCACTGGGGGAGAGCGCAGTCTTCCCCCCAGCTCGAGTATGATCTGCAAATGCACTCGGCGTCCGGCCACCCAGGGACGGTTTCAAGAAACGCAGAGCTTTAACCATGTTACGCACCAGCCCGACTAGGTCAGGGGGCTGCCCTGGCGACTCAGAGGTCAAGAATCTGCCTGCAATGCAGGAGACCTGGGTTCAGTCCCTGGGTCGGGAAGATCCCCTTGGAGAAGGAAATGGCAACCCACTCCAAGTATTCTTGCCTGGAGAATCCCACGGACAGAGGAGCCTGGGGGGCTACAGTCCGTGGGGTCGCAAAGAGTCGGACACGACTTACCGACTCAGCAACGACTGCTAGCCCGCGGCTGCGCTCCGCCTTTTGTCTGTGCACGCCTCTCTCCATTCAGAGTTCCCCGTGAACTTTGTGAGTTAAGGTGATTAAAGGCAAAGAGTTAAAGAGGATGGGGCGGTAAGTTTTTCAGATTTTTGAGCTGCGGGTTCCTTTCCTGTGTTTTCGTTGCGTGTACTTGAGGAAGGGTGGGCTCCACTGGCAACTGCTTTCAGACCTTTAAGCAGGATTAATCCCAGGATTACAGTCGGCTCCCATCATGAGTACAGGAGTATACTCCCTAAAATGGAGTCAGTAATAAGGCTCTTGGATTATCACTGAATGGTCAGGAATCTTGATATTGAGCAGTTGTCCATCCCACACCTGATATTTGTGGCAAACCGTGACGTTTCAGTGTAAATATTAATTTTGTGTTTGCATGCATTTAAGATCAAGTGGTGCCTGGAAGAATACTCTGGACATAAAGCGCAGGGCTACGTTTTAAATTATTTTCTTTCCCTCCGGTTTTTGGTATAATCTTGAGGAAATGATGAATGCCAAGAAAGATCCTAGAATTTCAGAGTGTGATAGTGTATAGTGGTTCTTCCAAACCGGTTATCAAAGTTACATAGGAAGATTTTTGTGTTTTATTTCTAACAATAGCTGGAGATGCTGATTCATTGAGTCTGAGGGCCCAGACCAGAGCATCTTAAAACATAAGTGCTTTATGAGTGAAAATGAGTGAAAGTCACTCAGCCGTGTCCGACTCTTTGCGTCCCCTTGGACTATCCAGCCCATGGAATTCTCCAGGCCAGAATACTGCAGTGGGTGGCCTTTCCCTTCTCCAGGGGATCTTCCCAACCCTGGGATCGAACTCAGGTCTCCCACACTGCAGGCGGGTTCTTTAGCAGCTGAGACACCAGAGAAGCCCCTGATACTTATTTATGAGCACTTGGGTGAAAAGTCTCACAGGTCACACGCTTCACTTACTAGGCAAAGGTACTGACCTGTCTTTCTATTGGTATCGGAGTTCACTTTGGTAGAAACGGTGGGACAAAATGCCGTATCTTCTCATATCAGTGTCCCCTGATTCGTTTGGAATCGCTTGACATGTGGCTTGTGTGTTTTGTTTTTGTTCACGTCACTTTCAAGTGGGCAGCACGTTTGCTAGTCACTTTCCTTCAGTCTCCATGCCCTCATCTGGCCATCTAGCAGGCCCGCTACACTCAACACACACCTGCCACACAGGCGCTCCATGTGTGGGCGCTATATTGTCTAAGCTTTTTAGGAGCCCTGTGGGTGGCATCCTTGTCTTTACGTTTTCAAATGAGCACACAGGCTCAGAAAGCATTCATGAAGTGCTCAACACCTCCTAAATGATGGCGTGGGAATTTGAAGCCCCCCCCTGCCCCCCGCAAACCCAGGCTCCCAGCAGTTAGAAACGTGCGTGTGGAGGAGCCTGGGCCAGACGTGTACCGTCAGCCTTGGCCGTCTAACTGGATCCGTGGCCCAGCTAAGGTATGCACACATCACTTGAGCGGAATGCAGCCCGGGTTGGCTTGCAGCCATCAAAGTAGGGGTGCACTGAATTATTCTAAAACCCTGTAGTGAGTTAAAATGCAGTTCCTACTCTTCCTGTATGTGGCTTCTTCTGCTTCCTTCCTCAGACCCCCTGGGCAAATCAAATGGTAGTTGTTTATCCAGTTAGGACATCAGTATAAAGGCCTGGGAGCTGAAGACTTAGGTGCCTACGCTCTGCTACTGCCCCAGAGACCATTCATTCCTCCACAGTGAAAGCTGGCTATCCCTGGAAGCAGACTGTCGGTGACCTCAGCCCAGTGCCCTCAGAAGCCCACAGTCTGTGCCAGTGTCTTGATCGGCATATGCCACCTCCCGGTAGAAATGGGTAACTTTGGTGCCCTCCAGCTGAGGACATCCTAGGGTTCCCTGTTTGCTCTGAACCTCGGTGCTAGAACCTTCTTAGCCACTCTGGGAAGTTCACAGCCGTCCAGTGTTGGGAAGCCAGACCAGTGTCTACCAAACACCTGTACTTTTTTTCTGTCTGTGCTACATTCAAAAGAGTCAGAGACTGAAACAGTTGACTGCAAAAAACCCCAGAGGTGTTCACTTGTTTTTCATTCTCCCACGTGTTTATTTCCACAGTCGAAGGGTAAGAAGCCCCCCGTGGCCTCCAATGGCATCATGGGCAAAGGCAAGGCTCCGAGCGGGCAGCAGAAAAAGGCTGACTCAGCGGCTGCCGTGAAGCGGACGCCTTCGAGTAAGTCGACCCTTCTTCCGTCTCCCATGTTCTGGCTTTGGGTGTGGTGTGCAGAGCTGGGGCTGCGTGGCCATCTCCCTTCCCACCTAGGGAGGTGGAGGGTGCCAGGTCTTGCGGGGGGCAGAGTGGGCAGTTGGAGAGAGAGATCCGTTCACACCCGGATCCTTGTCTGCTGGGTTGCGGAATGGCCATGACTTTGAACCTGGCTCTTAGGTTGCTGCATACAGGAGCAGACAGAGCTGGTCAACTGCAGACTTGCTCGTGCGTGTTTACCCGTGAGGCAGTTCTGGGTTCGGGAGGTGGTGCTACTATGGGGGACCCCGGTCGGTGGGTCAGACTCCTCTGTCTGTGTCCCCAGTCTACCGAGTAAGCCGCTTGGGTTGAGTCTCATAAGCTGTCTGAGCTCACTCTCTGTGTGGGGGGCATAGACGCGGTCAGCCGGGGCCTCTGGCTGAAACCAGAGGGTAGTGCGTGTCCCTCCCACCACGGGAGCCTCTCAGGGTCTGTAAGGGTCCTGCTGCCCCCACCCCGCCGTGCTCTCTCTCCTGCCGAGTTGTTCCCCCAGCCTCCACCCCGGATCGGGGCGGTGGCATCGTCCACCCCACTGTGCGAGTGTAGATGCAGGCTCAGGGAGTTGATGAGGCTCCCCGAGGTCTCCCCAAACCCATGCGCTGGCCGGACTGGGTTTCCAGGCTGCAGATCCAGCAGGGGCCGGACTGAGCAGAGGAGCCCGCGTGCGCCCAGCGTCCTCCGTGACCCGCAGACGCGTGCCTCCAGGGGCTCGGTCAGCGGGCGCACTTGTATTCGCTGCAGCCCCGGCTGTGTTGGATCACTCTGCATCCAGCCGGTCGGGCAGGGGCTGCAGACGGAAACCAGACACTGGGCGCCCTGGGCTCTGTCCCCGAGGGCCCCGCAGGCAGACGCTGCTCCAGGCGGGCCTCAGAGCACGGGCTGTCAGTGGGCCCGGGAGTGCCTCGCTGAGTGTGGGCCTGTCGGGGAAGTTTCCCCGGGAGGAAGGTGGGAGTTAGGAGCTCAGTCTGACACGACCACCAGGGAAGCCGGGCTGACACGTTCTGAGCTGGGCTCAGCGTAGCTCCCCGCAGGCAGTAGCCCCAACTCCAGGTGACTCGCACCTGGCTGCCGACCACGCTGAGTGCCGGCAGCTTGATTTCAGGCTCAGCACGCGGCAGTGAGACGCGGCTTGTCTGTGGCCTCGGGTGTGCACAGGCCCGCTGTTACCGGGGTCCTGCCCCGGTGGATCCAGGGTGATTCGAAGGTGGGGACGGAATAGGCGTCCTAGGAAAAAGTTATTTAATTACTGATAGAGAGGGACTAAGATTTTAGCAGAGAAAAAGAGGCCAAATAACTTGGTTAACACAGGGTACCAATCAC
>SJYB01001667.1:63311-83987 GCA_006408585.1 Antidorcas marsupialis | reverse complement strand
TTTTACTTTATGAATTAAATACATGGTGAAACAGTGAAAATATATTTACAGTTATTTAAAATGGACATTGCCAACATATTTAATTAAAAAAACCTTTCCCGTTTCTTGCCTGTTTCAAAGAGAATTTTAAATATGACTTTAGCTTTTAAAAAATACAATAAGGAAATAATTACATTCTTAATATGAAAACATTTTACAACTCACAGCCATGGTCAATTAACGCTGAACACATATAATTTAAAAGTTGATGTTAAAGTTTAAAGTTAGTGTTTCCTTTCTTTTTAGAAAAAAAAAATCAAAGATTATCTTATTAAAAACACCTCTGGTCCCTAAGAACTATGATCTGATGATCCCATCTAGAGAGTTTCTTCTGTGGCAGTGAATAGAAACACCTGGTGACGCCTGTCCGCTGTCAAGCTGGGTTTATTTGGAAGGACCTAACTGGGTTATTTCACTAAAAATGGGGTGCACACGAGGCCAACATTCCCCGCGCGTGAAGCTCTCTCGTCTTCACCAACGACACAGGCCAGGCAGTCCTGCTAGGGCTCGGGGCCCACCGAGAGGCTGCTTCTTTTTCTGGGATGCTGAGCAGTGTGTAGTAGGTATGTGTGTGTGTGTTGGGGAGGGGCATGAAAATGTTAATTTATTTCTAGTTTATTTCACAGTATCAACCAGTCCATCATGGGGATAATAATACGACAGTAAGGATAAGAACAACCAAATACCCTCTTTAAAACTATGCCATGGTCTGAAATTATTTTTCCATTAAAAACCTTAAACTTAGGGGGAAAAAAAAAAAGGAAGGTAAAAGTTTAATACTGAAGTGTTGCTGAGCGGAGGTGGAGACGCCCAGGCATCCTGCTGGCTCCTAGAGGAGGCGTCGCAGCCCGCCTGGGTCACAGACACTCCGGGGGGTGCCCGCCCCGGACCGGGCCTCGAAGGCTCCAGTCCCAGGACAGAAGCTGGTGAATAATCAGAAAAGGCTGCCCGTGGGCAAAGTTTACATTTCCTTCCAAACGGGGTGCTGAAACTTATTCTTTGGGAAAGAAAGGCTGGGGCACCCTCAGGCCCAGCCCAGCTTCAGCCCTGCGCCCTCCTCTGGGAAACCAAACCCAGCAGTCTGTCTCAGTGAACAGCAGCCTGAACCCCTCGCTGGGGGCCAGCCTCCAGGGCCAGGACACACGCCTTTCACTTTCTGTGACAGATTTTTCCAAGTTGGCACGTCTCCAGCCCATCAGGGTCATCCTGGGTTTTCACAAAAACACCCCAAACTAGCTGAGGGACCAGGGAGATGGAGAAGGGAATGGTCCAGCTGGGCAAAGCCAAGGTGTGCGAACCGAGAGGCCACGACTGGCTCTACACAGTCCCTGGGAGAAGAGCCTGGGGAGACACGTGTGCAGGTACCTCAGCCCTGCCAGGCTCCCGCAGACGGCTGTTGGGAGGCTAGGGGGCGCTGCTGGCTCCTGGGACCCCCAGACTGGACCTGCTCAGCCCTCGGTGGCCTGGGAGGGGGAGTCCTCTCCCCATCCTGAGCCCACGTCGAGGGTGACGTGGCGTGCCCTCTATGTCTGTGCAAAAGGTTGGTGAATCAGTGAAAAACACTATAAAAATGTAGGATAGGCTACCCATTCCAGTATCCTTGGGCTTCCCTGGTGGCTCAGCTGGCAAAGAATCCGCCTGCAATACGGGAGACCTGGGTTCCATCCTGGGTTAAGCAGATCCCCTGGAGAAGGGAAAGGCTACCCCACTCCAGTATTCTGGCCTGGAGAATCCTATGGACTGTATAGTCCATGGGGTCGCGAAGAGTCAGACACGACTGAGCGACTTTCACCTCACTTCATAAAAATGTGAAAATGAGGGGATTTTCAAGGTTGATGAACCCTTGCCAAAACAGAGCCAGGAACACAAGCCTGAGAGGCTGACAGTTGCCCCATCCTAAGGGAAGGACCTTGAGACCCCAGGGAGGCGACCGTCTCGCGCCAGGGCTCCGGTCTGGCACCACGTTCATCTCATCTCAGTCAGGATCCTGTTCGGCCAGCACTCCGTGAGCACAGCCGTCTGTTGGAGGGATGGGGGCGTGGCCAGGATCCGCTTCTCCCAGGGGGTGGGGGCCTGCACCCCACAGCAAGGGTCCAGGCTGGCTGCCTCTCCCCCAAGCTGGCTCGGTCACCGCTGCCTCCTGGTCTCCCCCGGGGCGAGGGGGCAGCCCCCTGAGGTGTGTTTCGGGTGGGCTACAGAGATAGCTGTCGCTGCCAGGATTCTGACAGAATGTCCACGGTGTGTCTAATATGTACAGATATAATTTAAAAACTATACTTACTGAACATATACAAATAAATAACTTATTTTGAAGCAAATGCCTTAACTTTCTGATCAAATCTAAGATGTCGAGGGAAACATGTGACATCACACAGCTGGACGCTGGCAGCCTTGACCCCCACGAGGCACGTTTTACATGAATTTGGGGAATAAGACAGGGTTGAATTCTCCATTCTCTGTGAAAGGCTTTTGGTTGTGAAAGTGAATGGGTTTTTTTAGGCAGGAAACACATACACCAGGTGTCTGAAGACCAGAGCCCAAATCCTGCCTCCGGTACCAACCGCTGTCCTCGGGTGCCACCCACAGAGATGGTCACGGCGACCGCTGCCAACCGGCCCACCACTGGCTGGCTCTGCCCACCTGCGCCAGGATAAGACCACCTTTTCCTTCTCAGCAACAATCGAAGCCTGAACAGCTGAAGCCTGACTGTCCTCTTGGACAAAGTTGGCTACCAATCAAAGGAGCCGGAGCCATGATAGAGAACGCTCACTTGACCGCAAGGCAGCAAGAATCTACGGTGGCTCACGGTTTATGGAAACTCAGCTTCATGTGACACCGTGTGCTCCAGCCTCCTGCGTGGATGGGAGGACAGGGGGAGCAGCGCCGGGAAGACGGGCTCCGCACTGCCTACCTGGAATCCCGGGGTCGGGGCCACAGGTGCGGGCGAGACGCGCCCCCACCTGCTGCATCAACCACGGAGGATGAGCCTGCGCGCTGGGGGCCAGGTGGCAGCTCGCAGACCAGACAGCCAGCTCTGCGAGAAATCCAGGCTTTTCAGGTGGGCTCCGGGTAAACAGGCTTCCCTGGTGGCTCAGATGGTAAAGCGTCTGCCTGCAAGGCGAGAGGCCCGGGTTCGAAACCTGGGTCGGGAAGATCCCCTGGAGAAGGAAATGACAACCTACTCCAGTACTCTTGCCTGGAGAGTCACACGGATAGAGGAGCTTGGCAGGTTACAGTCCACGGGACCGCAAAGAGTCAGATACGACTGAGCGACTTCACAGGGTCCAGGTAAACAGCTTCTGGTTCTGCTGCGAAATTCCTAGGCACCAAGACTATCGCCCTGCTCTGGTCGGTAAAGCCACCCAGGGCCCGTGCCGGCCTCAGGGGCCACCCTGACCCCGCTGGCGACAGCACCCTTGGCCAGCGTGGCCTGCAGAAGACATGAGCACCAGGACGTGGCCACAGCTCGCTGCCTGCCCACCTCCTGCTCCTGTATCTGACGATAAACACCCGCGGGGCAGCGGGTGCCAGGCCCGCTCCAACAGTGGGGGGCAGAGAGCCTGTGCATGCGTGTGGCTGGTCCTTCGGTCAGCGTGCAGGGGCCTCTGGGGTGACTGATGGCTGTTCTGGGCAGTGGCCACGCTTCCCACAAGGCGTATTCCTGAGAAGTCCCTCTGCAGACTGGAGGGCTGGCCTGGTCCTCAGACACGGATGACCTCAGCCTGTGGCCGGGCTTGTCCCCATCACATCTCAGGCTCCAGAAACAGCCGGCAGGAGGCAGACAGTGATGCTGCAAGAGCCCCTGCCTGGCAGCCAGGGCCCTGGGGAGCGAGTGTGGCCATCACCCTGAGGCCGCTCAGGGCTCTGAGACCACCCACCAGCTCTGAGGGGGTGGCAGGGGGCGTGGATGCTGGAAAAAGCAGGAAAGGACACACACAACGTGAAGCACCAAAACCCTCTGCCGTCCTTCCAAAGCGGGACAGATCCTTCATAAAATATGACCGAGAGGCTCTGGCAAGCCTGGGCGCTGGGTGCAACCCAGGACACAGAGAGGATGTTTCCTTAAGGTCTAAAGAGTGTCCTGGTAAGAAAGTTATCTGTTCATAAAAGGTTTGTAAAAACAGATAGAAACTGCTTCACAGCATAGCTCTGTGGTGACTTTACCAGGTGTGGGGGGGGGCGCTGGTGAGACTCGTGGGGCGGCAGGGGCGTGGGGGGTGTCCCCGGGGCACCCAGCCGAGCAGCGGGCAGCCGGAGGCCCACGCTGCTCCCAGCATGCAGAGCGTGTCTGCGTCGAGGTCCCTGTGGGTCTTCGGTCTGGAGGGGTGGGGAAGGGTGGAAGCCGCCGTCTACCTGGGCGGAAAGCTGTGGCTTCTTCATCTGCCAGAGCGGGGAGGTTCCCCACCTTCCGCCCCTTGCCGTCTCTTCACAAATGAAGTTGGAAGCCAAAGCGTTACCAGTAAATCTCTTTAAAGGGAACCATTATACAGTAGAGAGGATGTGCGCGGCGGGCCTGGGTCCTGGCACCGGAGCGCAGTTGCAGGGCGGTCACTCGACGCTGTGAGACGGGGCGTCCTCTGGCTCTATGTCCCGTTCTTCAGCTCCCACTCCTGCCAAGCGAGGGGAGAGGGGGCATGTACAGGTAGGTCCACAGGGCACGCCTGGGGCCGGGGCAGGCCAGGCCACCTCCCGCACATGCTGGTGCCCAGACGGGGAGGCCGCGGCTGCCCAGAGCTGGACGTCGGGACCCGTCAGCCCTCCTCACACTGGGAACCCTGTGACGGGCGACCTGCCACTCCCCAGCTTTCAGGGGCACTCCCTCTCACACTCAGAGCAGCCCTCTTCGGGAGTCGGGCATTACCCTAGGAACACTGCCTGGGATGATGGCTCTCGATGAGAACCCAGGATGAGTGTGAGGAGTCCCAGAAAGAAATGCCATGGTGGGAGCAGAGAGCACACGTGCGATGCACTCACAGGTGGATGGACGCTTCCAGAGGCCAGGCCGCGCCACCACCCCTTTCCTCCAGCCACAGCTCCCCTGCCACTACGCTTGGGAGTCCTGGGGAAACCCCACTCAACTCCATTACGTCAAGGAGGCCCTGGGCTGGTCTGAGCGGCCAGCTGTGCATCTGCTGCAGCCAAAACCACAGTTTACATTTATTGTGAGGGGGACACGCAGAGCACGCGCCTCTGCATGGCGAGGGCAGGCCCGTGAGACGGGGCCTTCCAGAGGCTGCAGCTACAGAACTGTAATACACTGGTTTCTTTGACAGTAAAGGAAAAAAGCAAATATTTTTTTATCGCATTTCCCTTCTGCAAATAATTAGGGGGACTTTATGGGACAGCTCGATTCTAAATATCTCTCAGGCAAAATATATTCCTCTACAAAGTAAGAATACTTAACGGATGCTAAGGAAAGATGGAAGGCAGGGGGAAAAGGGGACGACAGAGGATGAGATGGTTGGATCACATCACCGACTCAATGGACGTGAGTTTGAGTGAGCTCTGGGAGTTGGTGATGGACAGGGAAGCCTGGCGTGCTGCAGTCCATGGGGTCGTAGAGTTGGACATGGCTGAGCGACTGAACTGAACTGAACTGAAGCAAAGTAATCAATGGTGCACAATCGTTCTTTCCCCCAAATTTACCAACACACACAGGCTCGGTCAAACGCATGTGCTACGAAGGCAGACAGTGCAGGTGCTGTTCATAACTGCCACTGTCATGGACCCGCCGTGAACAGGGCAGCCTGCGGCCAGTGCTCAACATGGGCTCTCATCAAACACCAGACCCCCTTTCCAGAAAACAGTATCTCCCCAGCCGATCTGCACTGGGCTCCAAAACCTCCAGAGAACAAAAGTAACGGCAGCACGGAGAGGGGCCAGAGGGAGACAAGGGAGGGCGGCCGGCCTCCACGTTGGTCAGGACAGTGAAGCTCACCCGGAGGAAGGCGGGCGACTGGGCCGAGCAGGGCGTGTCCACAGTACATACTGTCAGCTCCATAAGTGGAATCTTTCCAGTTCTTCTGGTTCTGCCTCCTCGCTGCTTCTGACTTGTGTCTTCATTGATGAAGCAGAGGTTGTCCAGGTAACCAATGGGATTCTTAAAAAAAAAAGCCGAGGCGTGCTCTTCTCCAACCCCTCCCCGGCCTCCCGCCCTCACCCCGTAACCCTGTGCCGAGGGACCATCCCGTCATGCCTTTCAGCCGTTCGCTGGCACTGCCCACTGAAAAGTTTTGATGCCAAACTTAAAATCTCAGAAAATGAAACAGCAACAAAGCTGTAGGTTATCAGAGGACGCGGTTCTGGGTGGCGCAGCTGACCGCGTGTGCTGTGGACACGGCCTGCTCAGTCCCGTCGCCCTCCTTCCTCCCGGTGAGCTTCATTCGTCCTGACGAACGTGGAGGCCGGCCGCCCTCCCTTGTCTCCCTCTGGCCCCTCTCTGTGCTGCCGTTACTTTTGTTCTCTGGAGGTTTTGGAGCCCAGTGCAGATCGGCTGGGGAGATACTGTTTTCTGGAAAGGGGGTCTGGTGTTTGATGAGAGCCCATGTTGAGCACTGGCCGCAGGCTGCCCTGTTCACGGCGGGTCCGTGACAGTGGCAGTTATGAACAGCACCTGCACTGTCTGCCTTTGTAGCACATGCGTTTGACCGAGCCTGTGTGTGTTGGTAAATTTGGGGGAAAGAACGATTGTGCACCATTGATTACTTTGCTTCAGTTCAGTTCAGTTCAGTCGCTCAGCCATGTCCAACTCTACGACCCCATGGACTGCAGCACGCCAGGCTTCCCTGTCCATCACCAACTCCCAGAGCTCACTCAAACTCACGTCCATTGAGTCGGTGATGTGATCCAACCATCTCATCCTCTGTCGTCCCCTTTTCCCCCTGCCTTCCATCTTTCCTTAGCATCCGTTAAGTATTCTTACTTTGTAGAGGAATATATTTTGCCTGAGAGATATTTAGAATCGAGCTGTCCCATAAAGTCCCCCTAATTACTTGCAGAAGGGAAATGCGATAAAAAAATATTCGCTTTTTTCCTTTACTGTCAAAGAAACCAGTGTATTACAGTTCTGTAGCTGCAGCCTCTGGAAGGCCCCGTCTCACGGGCCTGCCCTCGCTATGCAGAGGCGCGTGCTCTCGTGTCCCCCTCACAATAAATGTAAACTGTGGTTTTGGCTGCAGCAGACGCACAGCTGGCCGCTCAGACCAGCCCAGGGCCTCCTTGACGTAATGGAGTTGAGTGGGGTTTCCCCAGGACTCCCAAGCGTAGTGGCAGGGGAGCNCCCCTTTTCCCCCTGCCTTCCATCTTTTCTTAGCATCCGTTAAGTATTCTTACTTTGTAGAGGAATATATTTTGCCTGAGAGATATTTAGAATCGAGCTGTCCCATAAAGTCCCCCTAATTATTTGCAGAAGGGAAATGCGATAAAAAAATATTTGCTTTTTTCCTTTACTGTCAAAGAAACCAGTGTATTACAGTTCTGTAGCTGCAGCCTCTGGAAGGCCCCGTCTCACGGGCCTGCCCTCGCCATGCAGAGGCGCGTGCTCTGCGTGTCCCCCTCACAATAAATGTAAACTGTGGTTTTGGCTGCAGCAGATGCACAGCTGGCCGCTCAGACCAGCCCAGGGCCTCCTTGACGTAATGGAGTTGAGTGGGGTTTCCCCAGGACTCCCAAGCGTAGTGGCAGGGGAGCTGTGGCTGGAGGAAAGGGGTGGTGGCGCGGCCCGGCCTCTGGAAGCGTCCATCCACCTGTGAGTGCATCGCACGTGTGCTCTCTGCTCCCACCGTGGCGTTTCTTTCTGGGACTCCTCACACTCATCCTGGGTTCTCATCGAGAGCCATCATCCCAGGCAGTGTTCCTAGGGTAATGCCCGACTCCCGAAGAGGGCTGCTCTGAGTGTGAGAGGGAGTGCCCCTGAAAGCTGGGGAGTGGCAGGTCGCCCGTCACGNACTCCCAAGCGTAGTGGCAGGGGAGCTGTGGCTGGAGGAAAGGGGTGGTGGCGCGGCCCGGCCTCTGGAAGCGTCCATCCACCTGTGAGTGCATCGCACGTGTGCTCTCTGCTCCCACCGTGGCGTTTCTTTCTGGGACTCCTCACACTCATCCTGGGTTCTCATCGAGAGCCATCATCCCAGGCAGTGTTCCTAGGGTAATGCCCGACTCCCGAAGAGGGCTGCTCTGAGTGTGAGAGGGAGTGCCCCTGAAAGCTGGGGAGTGGCAGGTCGCCCGTCACGGGGTTCCCAGTGTGAGGAGGGCTGACGGGTCCCGACGTCCAGCTCTGGGCAGCCGTGGCCTCCCCGTCTGGGCACCAGCATGTGCGGGAGGCGGCCTGGCCTGCCCCGGCCCCAGGCGTGCCCTGTGGACCTACCTGTACATGCCCCCTCTCCCCTCGCTTGGCAGGAGTGGGAGCTGAAGAACGGGACATAGAGCCAGAGGACGCCCCGTCTCACAGCGTCGAGTGACCGCCCTGCAACTGCGCTCCGGTGCCAGGACCCAGGCCCGCCGCGCACATCCTCTCTACTGTATAATGGTTCCCTTTAAAGAGATTTACTGGTAACGCTTTGGCTTCCAACTTCATTTGTGAAGAGACGGCAAGGGGCGGAAGGTGGGGAACCTCCCCGCTCTGGCAGATGAAGAAGCCACAGCTTTCCGCCCAGGTAGACGGCGGCTTCCACCCTTCCCCACCCCTCCAGACCGAAGACCCACAGGGACCTCGACGCAGACACGCTCTGCATGCTGGGAGCAGCGTGGGCCTCCGGCTGCCCGCTGCTCGGCTGGGTGCCCCGGGGACACCCCCCACGCCCCTGCCGCCCCACGAGTCTCACCAGCGCCCNCCTCCAGACCGAAGACCCACAGGGACCTCGACGCAGACACGCTCTGCATGCTGGGAGCAGCGTGGGCCTCCGGCTGCCCGCTGCTCGGCTGGGTGCCCCGGGGACACCCCCCACGCCCCTGCCGCCCCACGAGTCTCACCAGCGCCCCCCCCCACACCTGGTAAAGTCACCACAGAGCTATGCTGTGAAGCAGTTTCTATCTGTTTTTACAAACCTTTTATGAACAGATAACTTTCTTACCAGGACACTCTTTAGACCTTAAGGAAACATCCTCTCTGTGTCCTGGGTTGCACCCAGCGCCCAGGCTTGCCAGAGCCTCTCGGTCATATTTTATGAAGGATCTGTCCCGCTTTGGAAGGACGGCAGAGGGTTTTGGTGCTTCACGTTGTGTGTGTCCTTTCCTGCTTTTTCCAGCATCCACGCCCCCTGCCACCCCCTCAGAGCTGGTGGGTGGTCTCAGAGCCCTGAGCGGCCTCAGGGTGATGGCCACACTCGCTCCCCAGGGCCCTGGCTGCCAGGCAGGGGCTCTTGCAGCATCACTGTCTGCCTCCTGCCGGCTGTTTCTGGAGCCTGAGATGTGATGGGGACAAGCCCGGCCACAGGCTGAGGTCATCCGTGTCTGAGGACCAGGCCAGCCCTCCAGTCTGCAGAGGGACTTCTCAGGAATACGCCTTGTGGGAAGCGTGGCCACTGCCCAGAACAGCCATCAGTCACCCCAGAGGCCCCTGCACGCTGACCGAAGGACCAGCCACACGCATGCACAGGCTCTCTGCCCCCCACTGTTGGAGCGGGCCTGGCACCCGCTGCCCCGCGGGTGTTTATCGTCAGATACAGGAGCAGGAGGTGGGCAGGCAGCGAGCTGTGGCCACGTCCTGGTGCTCATGTCTTCTGCAGGCCACGCTGGCCAAGGGTGCTGTCGCCAGCGGGGTCAGGGTGGCCCCTGAGGCCGGCACGGGCCCTGGGTGGCTTTACCGACCAGAGCAGGGCGATAGTCTTGGTGCCTAGGAATTTCGCAGCAGAACCAGAAGCTGTTTACCTGGACCCTGTGAAGTCGCTCAGTCGTATCTGACTCTTTGCGGTCCCGTGGACTGTAACCTGCCAAGCTCCTCTATCCGTGTGACTCTCCAGGCAAGAGTACTGGAGTAGGTTGTCATTTCCTTCTCCAGGGGATCTTCCCGACCCAGGTTTCGAACCCGGGCCTCTCGCCTTGCAGGCAGACACTTTACCATCTGAGCCACCAGGGAAGCCTGTTTACCCGGAGCCCACCTGAAAAGCCTGGATTTCTCGCAGAGCTGGCTGTCTGGTCTGCGAGCTGCCACCTGGCCCCCAGCGCGCAGGCTCATCCTCCGTGGTTGATGCAGCAGGTGGGGGCGCGTCTCGCCCGCACCTGTGGCCCCGACCCCGGGATTCCAGGTAGGCAGTGCGGAGCCCGTCTTCCCGGCGCTGCTCCCCCTGTCCTCCCATCCACGCAGGAGGCTGGAGCACACGGTGTCACATGAAGCTGAGTTTCCATAAACCGTGAGCCACCGTAGATTCTTGCTGCCTTGCGGTCAAGTGAGCGTTCTCTATCATGGCTCCGGCTCCTTTGATTGGTAGCCAACTTTGTCCAAGAGGACAGTCAGGCTTCAGCTGTTCAGGCTTCGATTGTTGCTGAGAAGGAAAAGGTGGTCTTATCCTGGCGCAGGTGGGCAGAGCCAGCCAGTGGTGGGCCGGTTGGCAGCGGTCGCCGTGACCATCTCTGTGGGTGGCACCCGAGGACAGCGGTTGGTACCGGAGGCAGGATTTGGGCTCTGGTCTTCAGACACCTGGTGTATGTGTTTCCTGCCTAAAAAAACCCATTCACTTTCACAACCAAAAGCCTTTCACAGAGAATGGAGAATTCAACCCTGTCTTATTCCCCAAATTCATGTAAAACGTGCCTCGTGGGGGTCAAGGCTGCCAGCGTCCAGCTGTGTGATGTCACATGTTTCCCTCGACATCTTAGATTCGATCAGAAAGTTAAGGCATTTGCTTCAAAATAAGTTATTTATTTGTATATGTTCAGTAAGTATAGTTTTTAAATTATATCTGTACATATTAGACACACCGTGGACATTCTGTCAGAATCCTGGCAGCGACAGCTATCTCTGTAGCCCACCCGAAACATACCTCAGGGGGCTGCCCCCTCGCCCCGGGGGAGACCAGGAGGCAGCGGTGACCGAGCCAGCTTGGGGGAGAGGCAGCCAGCCTGGACCCTTGCTGTGGGGTGCAGGCCCCCACCCCCTGGGAGAAGCGGATCCTGGCCACGCCCCCATCCCTCCAACAGACGGCTGTGCTCACGGAGTGCTGGCCGAACAGGATCCTGACTGAGATGAGATGAACGTGGGGCCAGACCGGAGCCCTGGCGCGAGACGGTCGCCTCCCTGGGGTCTCAAGGTCCTTCCCTTAGGATGGGGCAACTGTCAGCCTCTCAGGCTTGTGTTCCTGGCTCTGTTTTGGCAAGGGTTCATCAACCTTGAAAATCCCCTCATTTTCACATTTTTATGAAGTGAGGTGAAAGTCGCTCAGTCGTGTCTGACTCTTCGCGACCCCATGGACTATACAGTCCATAGGATTCTCCAGGCCAGAATACTGGAGTGGGGTAGCCTTTCCCTTCTCCAGGGGATCTGCTTAACCCAGGATGGAACCCAGGTCTCCCGTATTGCAGGCGGATTCTTTGCCAGCTGAGCCACCAGGGAAGCCCAAGGATACTGGAATGGGTAGCCTATCCTACATTTTTATAGTGTTTTTCACTGATTCACCAACCTTTTGCACAGACATAGAGGGCACGCCACGTCACCCTCGACGTGGGCTCAGGATGGGGAGAGGACTCCCCCTCCCAGGCCACCGAGGGCTGAGCAGGTCCAGTCTGGGGGTCCCAGGAGCCAGCAGCACCCCCTAGCCTCCCAACAGCCGTCTGCGGGAGCCTGGCAGGGCTGAGGTACCTGCACACGTGTCTCCCCAGGCTCTTCTCCCAGGGACTGTGTAGAGCCAGTCGTGGCCTCTCGGTTCGCACACCTTGGCTTTGCCCAGCTGGACCATTCCCTTCTCCATCTCCCTGGTCCCTCAGCTAGTTTGGGGTGTTTTTGTGAAAACCCAGGATGACCCTGATGGGCTGGAGACGTGCCAACTTGGAAAAATCTGTCACAGAAAGTGAAAGGCGTGTGTCCTGGCCCTGGAGCCTGGCCCCCAGCGAGGGGTTCAGGCTGCTGTTCACTGAGACAGACTGCTGGGTTTGGTTTCCCAGAGGAGGGCGCAGGGCTGAAGCTGGGCTGGGCCTGAGGGTGCCCCAGCCTTTCTTTCCCAAAGAATAAGTTTCAGCACCCCGTTTGGAAGGAAATGTAAACTTTGCCCACGGGCAGCCTTTTCTGATTATTCACCAGCTTCTGTCCTGGGACTGGAGCCTTCGAGGCCCGGTCCGGGGCGGGCACCCCCCGGAGTGTCTGTGACCCAGGCGGGCTGCGACGCCTCCTCTAGGAGCCAGCAGGATGCCTGGGCGTCTCCACCTCCGCTCAGCAACACTTCAGTATTAAACTTTTACCTTCCTTTTTTTTTTTCCCCCTAAGTTTAAGGTTTTTAATGGAAAAATAATTTCAGACCATGGCATAGTTTTAAAGAGGGTATTTGGTTGTTCTTATCCTTACTGTCGTATTATTATCCCCATGATGGACTGGTTGATACTGTGAAATAAACTAGAAATAAATTAACATTTTCATGCCCCTCCCCAACACACACACACATACCTACTACACACTGCTCAGCATCCCAGAAAAAGAAGCAGCCTCTCGGTGGGCCCCGAGCCCTAGCAGGACTGCCTGGCCTGTGTCCTTGGTGAAGACGAGAGAGCTTCACGCGTGGGGAATGTTGGCCTCGTGTGCACCCCATTTTTAGTGAAATAACCCAGTTAGGTCCTTCCAGATAAACCCAGCTTGACAGCGGACAGGCGTCACCAGGTGTCTCTATTCACTGCCACAGAAGAAACTCTCTAGATGGGATCATCAGATCATAGTTCTTAGGGACCAGAGGTGTTTTTAATAAGATAATCTTTGATTTTTTTTTTCTAAAAAGAAAGGAAACACTAACTTTAAACTTTAACATCAACTTTTAAATTATATGTGTTCAGCGTTAATTGACCATGGCTGTGAGTTGTAAAATGTTTTCATATTAAGAATGTAATTATTTCCTTATTGTATTTTTTAAAAGCTAAAGTCATATTTAAAATTCTCTTTGAAACAGGCAAGAAACGGGAAAGGTTTTTTTAATTAAATATGTTGGCAATGTCCATTTTAAATAACTGTAAATATATTTTCACTGTTTCACCATGTATTTAATTCATAAAGTAAAAAAAAAATTTATCAGAAGAGACTCGCATTGGAAATACTCATTTTCAGTCCACTTGCCCGATTTTGTAATAGCTTCACTTGACTTTTCTGCTTTGCTATGGATTTTCTACAGTTTTACACGGTGTAGCCCACAGACTGGCGCCCTCGGGCGTGCCATCTTTGTGTATTGCTAATAAACTCGACTCTCCCAATCCAGCCTCCGTGTCTTGACTGACTTGGTTTGTGGGCGGGTGGGAAGGACTGTCAGTGGATGGAGTTTTACCAACAAGGCATTTTGCTTCCTGGGGCTTCCCTGGTGGCTCGGACAGTAAAGAGACTGCCTGCAATGCAGGGGACCCAGGTTCTGTCCCTGGGTCGGGAAGATCCCTGAAGAAGGAAATGGCAGCCCACTCCAGTATTCCTGCCTGGAGAATCCCCATGGACAGAGGAGCCCGGTGGGCTACAGTTCATGGGGCTGCGAAGAGTTGGACATGACTGAATAAGACTAACGCTTTCATTTTGCTGGCTGGGTTGAGAAGGGGTACAAGGAGGGTTCAAGGTGGGGTACATGTTTTGTTTCTTCGGCAAAAATCTTTCATGAAAGAAGCATGGTCCTTTTAGTAGCTTTTAGCCCAAGGACCTAAATATTCGGATCAGGGAGCACTTAGGTCCCTTCTGAATGCAGCTCTCTGGCCGGCACCGGAAACAGGGCCGATGGGAAGTGACTCTGCCCTCAGGGCGCCTGCTCCAGGCAGGGAGACTGTCATGCCCACAGCGGGGAGAACGCCGGAACCACAGGAGAAGGAGCAGCTGCCTTTGAGGTCACTGCCTGTGGTGGTGGGGTTTGCAGGGCTTCCCTTGCGGCTCAGCTGGTTAAGTTTCCGCCCGTAATGCGGGAGACCTGGGTTCAATCGCTGGGTTGGGAAGGTCCCCTGGAGAAGGGAAAGGCTACCCACTCCAGTATTCTGGCCTGGAGAATTCCATGGACTGTATATAGTCCATGGGGTCTCAAAGAGTTGGACATGACTGAGTGACTCACTTTTGCAGGGTGGGTATTTGAGCTGGGTCGTAGTGTTTAAGTAGGAGTAAAGCAGGGGGAGAGGGGCACCACAGGAGACCGTGGTGGCGGGTGAGAGCAGGTCCGGAGAGCGCGCGGGATCAGGCCGTGGGCCTCCTGTCTGCAGATGGGGGCTGGGCGGGGCCTCTGTGGAGAACATCCAAGCCTTTTGGTGGAGTGGGGGGATGGCCAGGTTTCTGGTTTTAGAAAGACTGCCGCCAGGGGGAGGGTGGGCGTGTGTGGTGCACTGGCCTCAGGGCCAGGAGCAGAAAGGCCGCTGCTGGTGCACAGCCCACTGAGGGCTGATGGAGCTCAGACGGAGGAGCCCCGAGGGGCTGGCCAACCTGCCGCCTGACATGGAACCCCGGGGGGAGCAGAGCTTGGCCAGAGTGGCAAGCATAAGCTGTGGGCCTGGGCTCTGCAGGACGGCTGGCTCACTGAGGAGGGGTGGCCTGCGGCTGTGTGTGACTCGGGGACCCAAGCCATCACCCAGCAGGACCAACCTTTCAGGACTTTTTTTTTTAGCCAGGCCATGCAGCATACAGGATCCCAGTTCCCCGACCAGGAACTGAACCCACACCCCTGCATTAGAAGTGTGGCGCCTAAACCCCTGCGCCACCAGGGAAGCCCCTGGACCCCCCTTTCAGAGGTCAAGGGTCAGGTGACCTGGGGGGCCTCCTTCACCTCCACTCTCCCCTTCCTGGGGCTGGGCTGGGTATTGGCTGGTCGTGCCCCTGATAATGAGGGCCCTTCCTTTGCTAGAAGGAAGCAACTGCCCTGAGTCAGGTAAGCTCGCTTCTCCAGGCCCCCTTAAACAACAGGAAGATGATGGTCCACGTGCTCTCAGCTGGCCTCTGCCCTCCAAGCCGTCCACCAGGGCATCCTCTGCCCACCGTTCGCTGTCCGGCAGCGGGTGGTTCTGCTTGGCGTGGGGCCCAGTTAAGCTTCGTGAGAACCGACTTTAACTGCTGCTTCTTCCTCTGACTGGCACATGGGCCGTGTCCTGGCAGGCTTGAAACGAGAAGGAAGCGCCTCTTTCATTTCTTTTAAAACTCAGCAAAAGTTGAGAGCCCCTTTCCTTCCTGTGAAAACTGCAGTAAGTGGAGGCTCTTGTCCTCATCTCCCCTGCCTCTGCCTCCTGACTGGCCCCGGGTGCTCCCCGGCGAGGCCCGCCCTGACGTGGTGCCGCCTTATGGGGAACGGGGACTGTGACGAACGTGCAGCCCCCATCCTGGGCGATGATAAACCCCACGGTTTGAACACCCCAGAGTTCTTGGTTTTGCTTTCTACAACCAACGGAGACAAACCTGGGGATGGTTATACCTCCCGCTGTAACTCTGGGAGCAGGCAACACGAAGCCCTGATCGGCATAAATCAGGAGCCCGGCTCTTTAAGGGGAGGCAGGGAAAACGTGAGCTGCTATCTGTGACCCAGGAACTTTTATGATGGGGACTTCATCAATTTTATGATGCTGTTAAAAATGACTATCTTTTCAAGGACCAGTTAGCCGGAAAACAGAGCAGGAGGCACAGTAGGGATGATGAAGCGGGTCAGGTGGGCTCACCTCCAGGCCTGGGGGCCCGGTCCTGGGCACCGAGAAGTCTGTGGCCTGGGACAGCCTGCACACCCGGGGTGGAGGGCAGGGCATTGGAGCGTCTCCTTGTTCTGAGGCTTTGACAGCTGGGGCCTCGCTGACTCTGGAGGCACGGCCCTTCCCGGGACCACTCGCCGCAAACACTGCTTTCACGTGTGAAGCGACCCGGCCAGAGTCCACGCCCCAGCCACCTCCTCTATGGGCTCATATGCTCTGGGACGACCATTCCCTGACCTCATCGCCCCCGGGCCGGGTGCCGCCCTGGTCCCATTCCTCGGGCCAGCCCAGCCCTTTTCCTTCCTGTGAAAACTGCAGTAAGTGGGGGCTCCTGTCCTCATCTCCCCTGCCTCTGCCTCCTGACTGGCCCCAGGTGCTCCCCGGCGAGGCCTGCCCTGACGTGGTGCCGCCTTATGGGGAATGGGGACTGTGACGAACGTGCAGCCCCCATACTGGGCGATGATAAACCCCACGGTTTGAATACCCCAGTCTGTGGGAAAGGCATGCTGGGTGTTGTGTGATGAGAGACGGCCCGATTGTAAACATCCTACAGCATCCATAAGACTCTCGTTGGACGGAAATCCTTTCCTCTGTGTGTTCTCTTTCCAGCAGGATAAACACTGTCATTTACTTCAACTGATCGTGCGTTCATTTCCTCATTCGGGGATGGTTTACTGAAACCCCTACGGCGCCTGGGGCCCTGGAGACGCAGAACTCTATAAACGTGACTGTCAGCACCGGCTCCTCACTGCAGCCGGTGATAGATGTATGTGTGACCCGGGTGACCTCACTAATAAACATGTAATTATAAATCGTGAGATGCCACGAAGACACACCCACCTCCCGCTCCGTCTTCTGGTGGTGACAGATGCCAGCCGTGGCCCACATTCCGTGGGAGGCACCAAGGACCCATCCCTACCCCTCTGCATCAGGGGACCTAGGGGTCCCGGGGACACTCCCACACTGACCCTGGGAGGATGGAGGTTTCTGGCCCAGGGGGTGTTTCTTGAAAAGCTCTGTGTTGTCTGCTGAGAACAGCCATCTCCCCTGAATTCCTGGCCGGATGAAGGGGACTCTGGAGGAGGAGAGCCCAGGAGATGTTCTGTGTGACTCGCTGACCCCCATGTACCTAGGTTCAGGGTCACGGACATGCCATTCAGTTCTCAGGTTGACCTCTGTGGGTCAAGCCATAAACACACGCTGGGCCTGGCGGTCCACGACAGTGGGGAGCATTGCTGCCACCTCCCGGATCTAGACGGTCACACACCCGGAGCCCCCAGAGCCCAGGGGAGCTTGCGGCCATGGCACCTGAAGCCAGGCTGAGTCTGTAAGAGGCTTCACCCCCAGCCTCCCCACGGGCGCGACGCAGCACGCCGGCAGAGACTGTGCTGGGGATGGGTGGGGAGCCCGCGCACTCGGGGGGTCGCAGATGCTGGCTCCCACCCCAGGCAGGTTCCTGTGGGTCCCTAGTGCCATGCAGGCCCCCCTGCCAGAACCAGGGTTCAGGGATCGAGATGTTTGGCGGAGCTTCAGCCTCTGCCTGGGTCAGAGGGTTTCAGCTGTGATGTTTCCCCTGGCTCCTGACAGTGTTGAGGATACACCCCGGGCCACAGGAAGCAGCTTTTCCTGGTTTCCAGACCCAGCGGTTCCTGGGGCAGGGACCCCGCCCCCCCCCCCCCCATTCCATCAAAAGTCCTTTTCCTCCTAAAACAGTAAACAAAGCAACCTTAGGGCCCTAGAGGAACTGCAGGCAGACCTGGGAGTCGAAGGGCAGGGACTCCGCCCACAGCCCCGCCCAGCTCTCCCGAGTTTTCCCACCTGAGAGCTGGAGGCGAGCACCCTGCCGCTGCTGGCGCAGTTGCGCCACTTCCTGGGGAACACGCGTGGCTCCCAGAGAAGCCGCTTTGTCAACAAAGGTCCATCTAGTCAAGGCTATGGTTTTTCCAGTGGTCATGTATGGATGTGAGAGCTGGACTATAAAGAAAGCTGAGCGCCGAAGAATTGATGCCTTCGAACTGTGGTGTTGGAGAAGACTCTTGAGAGTCCCTTGGACTGCAAGGAGATCCAGGCAGTCCGTCCTAAAGGGAATCTGCCCTGAACAGTCATTGGAAGGACTGATGATGAAGCTGAAGCTCCAGCACTTTGGCCACCTGATTCGAAGAGCCCACTCACTGGAAAAGACCCTGATGCTGGGAAAGATTGAGGGCAGGAGGAGAAGGGGATGACAGAGGATGAGAAGGTTGGATGGCATCACCAACTCAATGGGCATGAGTTTGAACAAACTCAGGAAGATAGTGAAGGACAGGGAAGCCTGGTGTGCTGCAGTCCATGTGGTCACAAAGCGTTGGACAGCTTCATGGTGGCTCAGTTGGTTAAGAGTCTGCCTGCAATGCAGGAGACCTGGGTTCTATCCCTGGGTTGGGAAGATCCTCTGGAGAAGGGATAGGCTACCCAGTCCAGTGGATGACAGTCAGGCACGTGGGACAGCGGAACAAAGACAGTGATGCCACACCACCCCGTGGGTCACTCCTGTCCCAGTGCCAAAAGCAGAGGGCGCAGAGCCAGTCTGAGCACCAGATCCCACCCTGCAACTGTCCTTAAGCCCACACCAAGCCTCGGGCCTCAGGGAAGTGCTCGGGAATCTGGCGGCTTCTTGCTCTCTGCACCGTCTGTTACCACGCACACTGTTACCTGGTCCGGAGGCAGCCATCAGCCCCGCCTGCCTCCCAAAGNTGGGTTCTATCCCTGGGTTGGGAAGACCCCCTGGAGGAGGAAACAGCAACCCACTCCAGTATTCTTGCCTGGAGAATTCCGTGGACAGAGGAGCCTCATGGGCTAGAGTCCACAGGGTTGCAAAGAGTCGGACACGACAGACTGACTAACCTTCATTTTGTTCATTTCAATTAGCGACTGATCACCCTGCCTGGGAGGCAGGTGATCCTTTTTGTTCTATGCCTCTTGGTGAAGTTTCTCCCACCTGGCAGGAAGCAGCTGCCCTCCCAGGTCTAGGCAAATGCTCTAGCTCTTTTTAAGCAGCCAGGGAGGCTGGCTTCTCCTCCTCCAGAATGCCAGCACCTTCAATCAATGCTGGTCGGGTCTGGTGGGGAGAAAACAGCAGGTCCTCTCCACGCCTTGGTGGGACTCACGTGACCAGCTGCGCTGGACGCTGCACACACAGAGGGTTTCAGAAAGGGTGCTGGGGGTGTGTGTGACCATGGACGGGCTGGTGACAAGCAAGTCGGGAACCGTCTTTAAAATGCCTTGGTCTTTGGCATGAAGGCGGGTGGCTTTGGAGAACTTGACCAGAAGCTGCTTGAATCTCAGGAAATGCTTGAAAGTTCCCAGCAGCCGCCCGAGTCCACGGCAGCAAACAAAATGCCTCCAACCGCGAGCCCATCACACAGCTACCCGTAGCGCCTCTCCAGAGGACGGCGCCCAGATCTGTCTGAATCTGCACCCTGCCTCTTCTTGGCCAGATCACACCTCTGCCCAAGCTTCTCAGGACACCTTACATGGGGACAGGAGTGATGCCGGGGGGGGAGGGAAGTGGATGACAGTCAGGCACGTGGGACAGCGGAACAAAGACAGTGATGCCACACCACCCCGTGGGTCACTCCTGTTCCAGTGCCAAAAGCAGAGGGCGCAGAGCCAGTCTGAGCACCAGATCCCACCCTGCAACTGTCCTTAAGCCCACACCAAGCCTCGGGCCTCAGGGAAGTGCTCGGGAATCTGGCGGCTTCTTGCTCTCTGCACCGTCTGTTACCACGCACACTGTTACCTGGTCCGGAGGCAGCCATCAGCCCCGCCTGCCTCCCAAAGTGCCCACCAGGGGGCGGTGGCTTTTGTACCACCCCTTCAGTTCAGTTCAATCAGTCGTGTCCAACTCTTGGCCACCCCATGAACTGCAGCACGCCAGGCCTCCCTGTCCATCACCAACTCCCGGAGTTCACTCAGACTCACGTCTGTTGAGTCGGTGATGCCATCCAANCCACACCAAGCCTCGGGCCTCAGGGAAGTGCTCGGGAATCTGGCGGCTTCTTGCTCTCTGCACCGTCTGTTACCACGCACACTGTTACCTGGTCCGGAGGCAGCCATCAGCCCCGCCTGCCTCCCAAAGTGCCCACCAGGGGGCGGTGGCTTTTGTACCACCCCTTCAGTTCAGTTCAATCAGTCGTGTCCAACTCTTGGCCACCCCATGAACTGCAGCACGCCAGGCCTCCCTGTCCATCACCAACTCCCGGAGTTCACTCAGACTCACGTCTGTTGAGTCGGTGATGCCATCCAACCATCTCATTCTCTGTCGTCCCTTCTCCTCCCGCCTTCAATCTTTCCCAGCATCAGAGTCTTTTCAGATGAGTCAGCTCTTTGCATCAGGTGGCCAACCAATCCTTGGTTGATAGAAAGATGTCTTTGCGGGTATTTTTCCTGTGAAAGGTGCCCAGATCTTACAGTTTTGGATGCTTTCAAATCTACGTGAACCCTTCTACTTTCCATACAAATGAGTCACACTCAGACTGAGCCCAGTCGGTACAGTTCAGTTCAGTTCAGTCGCTCAGTCGCGTCTGACTCTTTAAGACCCCATGAATCGCAGCACGCCAGGCCTCCCTGTCCAACACCATCTCTCGGAGTTCACTCAGACTCACGTTCATTGAGTCAGTGATGCCATCCAGCCATCTCGTCCTCTGTCATGCCCTTCTCCTCCTGTCCCCAATCCTTCCCAGGATCAGAGTCTTTTCCAATGGGTCAACTCTTCGCATGAGATGGCCAAAGTACTGGAGTTTCAGCTTTAGCATCATTCCTTCCAAAGAAATCCCAGGGCTG
>SJYB01001667.1:21433-54470 GCA_006408585.1 Antidorcas marsupialis | reverse complement strand
TGGAACTCTCTTGCTTTTTCCATGATCCAGTGGATGTTGGCAATTTGATCTCTGGTTCCTCTGCCTTTTCTAAAACCAGCTTGAACATCAGGGAGTTCACGGTTCACGTATTACTGAAGCCTGGCTTGGAGAATTTTGAGTATTACTTTACTAGCATGTGACATGAGTACAATTGTGCGGTAGTTTGAGCATTCTTCGGCATTGCCTTTCTTAGGGATTGGAATGAAAATTGATCTTTTCCAGTCCTGTGGCTACTGCTGAGTTTTCCAAATTTGCTGGCATATTGAGTGCAGCACTTTCACAGCATCATCTTTCAGGATTTGAAACAGCTCCACTGGAATTCCATCACCTCCACTAGCTTTGTTCATAGTGATGCTTTCTAAGGCCCACTTGACTTCACATTCCAAGATGTCTGGCTCTAGATTAGTGATCACATCATCATGATTATCTGGGTCGTGAAGATCTTTTTTGTACAGTTCTTCCGTGTATTCTTGCCACCTCTTCTTAATATCTTCTGCTTCTGTTAGGTCCATACCATTTCTGTCCTTTATCGAGCCCATCTTTGCATGAAATGTTCCCTTGGTATCTCTAATTTTCTTGAAGAGATCTCTAGTCTTTCCCATTCTGTTCTTTTCCTCTATTTCTTTGCATTGATCGCTGAAGAAAGCTTTCTTATCTCTTCTTGCTATTCTTTGGAACTCTGCATTCAGATGCTTTTATCTTTCCTTTTCTCCTTTGCTTTTTGCCTCTCTTCTTTTCACAGCTATTTGTAAGCCCTCCCCAGACAGCCATTTTGCTTTTTTGCATATCTTTTCCACGGGGATGGTCTTGATCCCTGTCTCCTGTACAATGTCACAAACCTCATTCCATAGTTCATCAGGCACTCTATCTCTCAGATCTAGGCCCTTAAATCTATTTCTCACTTCTACTGTATAATCATAAGGAATTTGATTTAGGTCATACCTGAATGGTCTAGCAGTTTTCCCTACTTTCTTCAATTTAAGTCTGAATTTGGTAATAAGGAGTTCATGATCTGAGCCACAGTCAGCTCCTGGTCTTGTTTTTGTTGACTGTATAGAGCTTCTCCATCTTTGGCTGCAAAGAATATAATCAGTCTGATTTCGGTGTTGACCATCTGGAGATGTCCATGTGTAGAGTCTTCTCTTGTATTGTTGGAAGAGGGTGTTTGCTATGACCAGTGCATTTTCTTGGCAAAACTCTATTAGTCTTTGCCCTGCTTCATTCCACATTCCAAGGCCAAATTTGCCTGTTACTCCAGGTGTTCCTTGACTTCCTACTTTTGCATTCCAGTCCCCTCTAATGAAAAGGACAGCTTTTTTGGGTGTTAGTTCTAAAAGGTCTTGTAGGTCTTCATAGAACCATTCAACTTCAGCTTCTTCAGCTGTATCACACTTTAATGCCCACCAGAAAGCATCCAACAGAAGAGCCACTGAATAATAAAATAAATAAAATGATTCAGTGAGTTGACATTAACCAGCCTTCATCATTGCCAACTCAGAACTGGAATGATGGGCACATGAACATTGTTAATCATATTTATGTTCTCTCTCCACAATATGATGAAATTAGAAATCAATAATAAAAAAGATATATCTACAAAACCCCTCAATTATTTGGAGAATTAGTAATGGATTTTTTAAATAATCCATGAATCAAAGAGGAAATCATGAGAGAAATTATTTTAAATAAATAAATTATTTTAAAATATTTTAAGATGAAGGAAAATGGGAGTCAAACTTTCTGAGATGCAGCTATCTAAATCTTTAGAGAGAAATGTATGGCATTAAATGCTCATATTAGAGAACTAGAAAGATTTAAGATCACTGATCTAAACTTTTACCTAAAAAGCTAGGAAAAGAAAAGCAAATTAAACCAAAATAATAAAAATACAAAAACATAAAGATGACTGGAAATCACTAAAACAGTAAGTCTACAAATAATTGGTAAAACCCACAAAGCCAAAAGTTGTTTCATGGANTCCACAATATGATGAAATTAGAAATCAATAATAAAAAAGATGTATCTACAAAACCCCTCAATTATTTGGAGAATTAGTAATGGATTTTTTAAATAATCCATGAATCAAAGAGGAAATCATGAGAGAAATTATTTTAAATAAATAAATTATTTTAAAATATTTTAAGATGAAGGAAAATGGGAGTCAAACTTTCTGAGATGCAGCTATCTAAATCTTTAGAGAGAAATGTATGGCATTAAATGCTCATATTAGAGAACTAGAAAGATTTAAGATCACTGATCTAAACTTTTACCTAAAAAGCTAGGAAAAGAAAAGCAAATTAAACCAAAATAATAAAAATACAAAAACATAAAGATGACTGGAAATCACTAAAACAGTAAGTCTACAAATAATTGGTAAAACCCACAAAGCCAAAAGTTGTTTCATGGAAAAGATTTTCTTTCAAATTGATGAATCCAGACAGAGCACAATGGACCAAGGAAAACAACAGAGAAAATATAAATAATACCAGGAATGGGAGAGGACATCACTACAGCTCCTACAGACACAGAGAGGATATTAAGAGGATATTATGAATGCATTTTAATACCCATAAATATGGTAATTTAGATAAACTAGGTAAACTTATTGAAAGATATAGCTTAGCAAGACTAACCCTAGAAATACAAAATCTGAATAGCTACATATCTGTTAAGGAAATTTAATAATAAAAATTTTCACACAAAGAAAACTCCAGGCTGCGTGGTTTCACTGGTGAGTTCTATCCAACATTTTTACATAGGAAATAATATCAATCCTACACAATTTTTCAGAACAGAGGAAAAANAACCCTAGAAATACAAAATCTGAATAGCTACATATCTGTTAAGGAAATTTAATAATAAAAATTTTCACACAAAGAAAACTCCAGGCTGCGTGGTTTCACTGGTGAGTTCTATCCAACATTTTTACATAGGAAATAATATCAATCCTACACAATTTTTCAGAACAGAGGAAAAAGATACTTTACAACTGATTTTGTGAGGTCAGCATAATCCTGATATCTAAAGCTGACAAGACACCAAAACAAACAAAGCAGACCCACATTCCTCCTATAACTGTACACAAAAATCCTTAGCAATATTAACAAATTGAATCAAGCAAGATACAAAGAAGATGCTTATATCAAGACCAAGTGGAAGATTTTTCCAGAAAGACAAAGTTGGTTTAAAATTTGGAAATCAATAAAAGTTAGTAAGCACATTAACAGAATCAAGGAGAAAATTATGATTCGCTCAATAGATATCAGAAAATCATTCAACCAAATTCCAACATTTATTCATTACAAAACCCCAAACTATCAACAAATTAGGCATAAAAGGACATGTCCTCAACCTGATAAAGGCTGTCTACAAAATAATTATGGCTAACATCATATAATAAAAGTAAAATATTGAATTGAAAATGAAGCAAGGATGTCTATTCTCACAATTGTATTCAGCATTGTATTGGAAATCCTAAGCAGGGTAAAAGATTAAAAAAGACAGAAGGATTGGATAGAAGAAGTAAAACTTTTATTCACAGATGATAGAGTTGTATACATAGATAATCTGATTTGGAAGGAATCTACCAAAAACTATTATGACTAATAAGTGAATTTAGCAAGGACATAAAGTCGGTATCTGAAAATCAGTTGTATGTCTATATTCTAGGAATAAAAATTAGAAAATGAAATATAAAAGTCTGCATTTGCAAAAGCATTATAAAGCATAAAATAAATATATTATTTATCAGAAGATATGCAAGATTCTTGAACTGCAAAGTATAAACTATAAAACATTGCTAAAACAAATAAAACATAAATAAATGAAAGATACACTGCATTCATGGATGAGAAGGTCCTGTATCGTTAAAATGTCATTTATCCCCACTTTAATCCAAAGATTCAATGTAATCCCGACTAAAATTCTGACAGGTTTTTTTGGGTAGAAATCGTCAAGCCAGTACCAAAATTTAGATTAAAAGGAACAAGATTAGTGAAAACAATCTGGAAAAAAATAGCAAAGTCGGAAAACTAACATACCTTACTTTCAAGAGTAAATACAAACCTATAGTAATTAAGACAGTTGGTATTGACATAAGGATAGACAAACAGATCAATGGTACAGAATTCAGATTCCAGATATACATATAGTCAATTGTTTGTTCTTTTTAAAGAAAGGCACCATCACAATTCAATAGGGAAAGAAAAGCCTTTTCTACAAATGATGCTGGAATAACCAGATAACTGTGCAGCAAAAAAGTGTACCTCCACTACTACTTTAGACCACTGTGGTCCAGTCGCTCACTCATGTCTGACTCTTTGTGACCCCACGGACTCCAGCCTATCAGACTCCTTTGTCCCTGGGAATCTCCAGGAAAGAATACTGGAGTGGGTTGCCAGTTCCTTCTCCAGGGCATCTTCCTGACTCGGGATTGAACCCAGGTGTCCTGCGTTACAGGCAGACTCTTTACCATCTGAGCCACCTGGATGTAAGTTCAGATGGATCATAGAGCTAAATGGCTAAAGTTATGAAGCATCTTAAAGAAACTCTTTAAGAGAATACCTTTGTGAACTTAGGGAAGCCAAAGACTTTTTAGACAGAACATAGTTGGCACTAACCACACACACATACACACAATTACAAATTGAGCTTAATCAGCATTAAAAATTTCTGCTCAGCTTTCTCCCAGTCTGAGGCATACTTATCTATTTTCTGATAAAAGAAAAGTTGTAATCAGAATAATGAAAGAACTCCTTAGAATCAGTAAGAAAACAAACAACCCAATAAAAAAACTGACCAAGGACTTGAATAGACACTTCATAAAAAAGATATGCAGATGATCAGCATGTGCATGGAAATATGCTCAATATTATTGGTCATCCGAGAAGTGCAAACTAAAACTACAGTAAGATTCCATTTCATACCCGCTAGGATAATTAAAATGAAAAAGATAAGCAATATCAAATATTAGGGAGAATATATATTACTGATACAGTCCTTTCAGAAAGCTGTTTCTTTTCTTCAAGTTAAACATACATCTATCCTATGACCCAGAAATTCCATTCCTATCTATTTACCCAGAGAAATGAAAACATATGCTCACAAAAACAATTGTGTAAGAATACTTATAGCTGCCAAAATCTGGAAACAGCTCCAATGTCTACCCACAGGAGAACAGACAAACAAGTTGTGATACATTCATAAATGGAATCTGCTTAGCAATAGAAAGAAATAAATTACTGAAACTTGTAAGAAAATAGCTGAATCTCAAAAATATTAAGTGGAACAAAAGAAGTCAGATATTACAGAGTACAGACTGTACTGTGATTCTATTTATATAAGGTCCAAGCTAATCTATGATGATAGAAATCCAAATAGCAGTTGTCTCTGGGAATTGACAAGGAGGAGACCTTAGGGAGCATTTTGGGGTGATGGAGATATTCTCAGGAGGAGGGTTTAAATTAATTGGGTACATACATTTGTCAAAACTTATCATACACTTAAGGTCTGCGCATAGGGTCCGGCTGCTCACCACTCTTAAAAGCCAATAAACAGGCCAGGTTGGTGGAAAGGAAATTCTGCTTTATTTCAGATGCTGGCAATCTGGGGGGAGGCTGGCAGCCATCTGTCCAAAGGCCGACTTCTCCACTGACAAGCAGGGGGTGAGAGCATTTATGGATAGAGTGGGGTGGGGGGCTACATGCAGAAACATCTCTAATAGTCATCTTAAAGTTGGTCATCAGTGATCTGACTAGCATCATCTTGGTTGTTTTAGGTACAGTTAATCTTCAGCTCCAGGGCGCACTTTTTCCCATTTCATTGTGGTCAGTTCTCATAATTGTGGCAGCCCAAGCCCTGGGTACAGCCCGATCATGTCTTTGCACCGGGTGTTTTGATATCGATGACAGCTCACAGGATATGGCTCAGAATATTATCTATAGCCCTTGAGGAAGAAGTAAAGGTCCTTGACTAGGCTTAATGACTATATTATTATTATTTAATAATAATAAAGAGTCTAAGTTCCCTTAGACTGCATGTGTACGCTCTCTCATACTCTCGATCGCGCGCGCTCTCTCTCTCCCTCCCCGACGCGCTCCTCCACTCGCTTCTTTTCAAGTCTTTGGGTTGGCATGCCGTCATGCTTCGAGGATGGATTCTCCTGCTATCTTCTAATAAAATAGAGCTGTAACACTGATTTGCCTAAGAGCTATAACACAGTTTGTCCAAGACCCGAGGGCTGTGATGCACCGAGAGCTTTTATGTCCGTTGCTCCAAATCCTTGTTGTGAGGAGACAAAGAACCGAGGAACATACACTCGCGTGACAGTTAGCACATCTTGGCCTCTGAAAGTGTTAGTTGCTTCAGTCCTGTCCAACTCTTTGCAACCCCATGAATGGTAGCCCACCAGGCTCCTCTGTCCTTGGGATTCTCCAGGCAAGAATACTGAAGTGGGTTGCCGTTCTCTTCCAGGGGATCTTCCTGACCNCGTGACAGTTAGCACATCTTGGCCTCTGAAAGTGTTAGTTGCTTCAGTCCTGTCCAACTCTTTGCAACCCCATGAATGGTAGCCCACCAGGCTCCTCTGTCCTTGGGATTCTCCAGGCAAGAATACTGAAGTGGGTTGCCGTTCTCTTCCAGGGGATCTTCCTGACCCGGGGATTGAACCTGGGTCTCCTGAGTAACAGATTCTTTACCATTTGAGCTACCAGGGGAGCCCATCTTGGCCTATCAGTTCAGTTCAGTTCAGTCTCTCAGTCATGTCCGACTCTTTGCGACCCCATCAATCGCAGCACGCCAGATCTCCCTGTCCATCACCATCTCCCGGAGTTCACTCAGACTCACGTCCATCAAGTCCGTGATGCCATCCAGCCATCTCATCCTCTGTCGTCCTCTTCTCCTCTCCTCCTGCCCTCAATCCTTCCCAGCATCAGAGTCTTTTCCAATGAGTCAGTTCTTCGCATGAGGTGGCCAAAGTACTGAAGTTTCAGCTTTAGCATCATTCCTTCCAAAGAAACCCCAGGGCTGATCTCCTTTAGAATGGACTGGTTGTATCTCCTTGCAGTCCAAAAGGACTCTCAAGAGTCTTCTCCAACACCACAGTTCAAAAGCATCAATTCTTTGGCACTCAGNCTGAAGTTTCAGCTTTAGCATCATTCCTTCCAAAGAAACCCCAGGGCTGATCTCCTTTAGAATGGACTGGTTGTATCTCCTTGCAGTCCAAAAGGACTCTCAAGAGTCTTCTCCAACACCACAGTTCAAAAGCATCAATTCTTTGGCACTCAGCTTTCTTCACAGTGCAACTCTCACATCCATACATGACCACAGGGAAAACCATAGCCTTGACTAGACAGACCTTAGCCGGCAAAGTAATGTCTCTGCTTTTGAATATGCTCTCTAAGGTTGGTCATAACTTTTCTTCCAAGGAGTAAGCGTCTTCTAATTTCATGACTGCAGTCACCATCTGCAGTGATTTTGGAGCCCCCAGAAATAAAGTCTGACACTGTTTTCGCTGTTTCCCCATCTATTTCCCATGAAGTAATGGGACCAGATGCCATGATCTTCGTTTTCTGAATGTTGAACTTTAAGTCAACGTTTTCACTCTCCTCTTTCACTTTCATCAAGAGGCTTTTCAGTTCCTCTTCACTTTCTGCCATAAGAGTCGTGTCATCTGCATATCTGAGGTGATTGATATTTCTCCCAGTAATCTTGATTCCAGCTTGTGTTACTTCCAGTCCAGCGTTTCTCATGATGTACTCTGCATAGAAGTTAAATAAACAGGGTGACAATATACAGCCTTGACATATTCCTTTTCCTATTTGGAACCAGTCTGTTGTTCCATGTCCAGTTCTAACTGTTGCTTCCTGACCTGCATACAGATTTCTCAAGAGGCAGGTCAGNGTGGACAGCGCAGCGGGCTGAGCCGGCTGCTGCGTTATCACCGGCAGAAGCTTCGAGGTGGGGCTCAGCCCAAGAATGCCGGCTCATGAGAGGCCCCAAGAGAGAACCGGAGGTCGACACAGACCCCCACCCCCAGAGGAGGCCACTAAGCGGGCAGCTGCTCCGTCCTCCCCACTGGCCACTGCGGGGAGTGGTGGTGGGGAGGCAATGGGGTCACGAAACAGAGACGCTGTGCAGACTGTAAAGCGCTGTGCACAGGTGGTTATGTCCGTGTGTGCACGGCCCAGGGCATCATCATCCCAGTGATGGGAGGGATGCTGGGAGCGTGGAGGGGGATGCCGGGAGTGTGGAGGAGGTGACTGTAGGGAGAGGACCCCGGGACGCCCCAGAACACAGCAGCTTCGCCATGGAAGCCAGCGCTCCTGTCTGCCCCACCCCTCGGGACTGTGGGAACGGGCGTCCAGGGTCCGGGTCCACTGGCAGCCCCGGGGGACTCCTGCCATCCCCTGTCAGGAGAGGACCCAGGGTAGGGCCCTCCCGGCCCCAGGCTGGGTGGTGGTGGTGGAGGGGCTCCCGGCGGAGGGGGTGTTGGGGGCGGGCGTTACCTAGAGTCTGTGGGTGGAGCTCATCCTCTATGAACTCCTCCCCCTGGATGGCGCTCTGCACACCCTGGCTGTGGCTCACGGGGCTCGTCATTTCCTGCTCCTTCTCATTGTGCATCTGGGCATACACCGTCCTGCCGGGGCGTTTCCTGCAAGGCGGAGGGCAGTGGGTGGCAAGGAGATCAGGGCTTTGCCTGGGACGCCTGTCCCTGGAGGCTCCCAGCCCACCCTTCTGTGCAGTGCTCTCATCGCTCCTGGGTCTGCCTCCTGCGCCACCTCTGCGCCAGGCCACCTCCTCCAGGAAGCCCCCCTGCACCACCTCTGTGCCACGCCACCTCGTCCAGGAAGCCCCTCTGCACTTCTGCACCAAGCCACCTCCTCCAGGAAGCCCTCCGTCCTGTGAGCTCCCACAGCTCTGGGTTTGCCTCTGCCCCAGCGAGGACTGTCCATCTGTCTCCCCTGAGGCGTGCTACAGGGAGAGGGTGTTTCTTTATCTCTTTCAGGTCCCTGTCACCCATCACCTCCAGGTTCTGATCAGGTCGGCAGGCGTGTGTTTCCACAAGGCATGCAATGCTGACAGGCTCTGAGGCATCCTCTAGTGCCTGTCCTCTCCAGGGCAGAGGGAAAGGAGATGGAGGGCACAGCCCCTCTCTGCCTCAGCTGGGACTGGGCTCAAGGCCCTGGGCCGGGCTCCTTCGTGTGTGACGCCCACTTAGTTGGAGCAAAACTCCAGAGGGTACATGGTTCCACTTTACAGATGAGGAAACTGAGGCTCAGTAGGAGGGTGGGCTTCCTCAGAGCCACCATCGGCAGTTCGCCAACAGCGGTAATTCTCTGGAAATAATGAGATGGCAGGATGCACATTCAGGCCCCCGGGGTGGGTTGAGTCATGACGGGCCCCAGGGGACTACAGCACTCTGTGACTGAGAGCCGAAACTTGGGAGCTGCTTGTTATGAAGGCAGGCCCAGCCCAGGCTGACAACTGCGCCAGCCAGCAAAATCCAGCTCCCCACAAAGCTCAGAGCGTCTGGACAAACGGGGCATCTCTGCCCACCTGTTCTGCTCTCTTCCCCAGGTGGACGCCAGTGCTCTAGGGGGCGTGCTCACCCATAGAACTATGCTCTGTCCACGGTTTCCATGGTAACCACCCTCCATGATTAATTCAGAAATAAGCCCTCAGAGCGCTGGGTGAGCCCAGGGGTCACACCCTCACCTCTTCTGGGGCCAGCTCCTGGGCTGGGCTCAAGGTCTTCCCTTCCCCCCCACCCCTGGAGACAAGGTGCCTTCGGGACCATTTACACTGGGTGCCATGAGTCTGGAGCAACTCGTGGGAGCTGCACTCTGGACCTCCGGGGGTCTGAAGACGGCAATTTACAGAGACCAGAATCCTGCCCCTTTCACGCCCGACCTGCCAGGCCTGCCTTCTGCTGCCCAGGCAACTCCTGCCACCCTGCAGTTCTCGGGAGCCCTTGGTTTGTGCCCAGTCACTGCAGTCATGTCCGACTCCTTGCAACCTTATGGGCTGTAGCCCGCCAGGCTCCTCTGTCCGTGGGATCCTCCAGGCAGGAGTGTTGGAGTGGGTTACCCTGGGAGAAGCCCAAATTCGCCCCGACTGAGGTCCGAGGGGAAAGAGAAGGGGGTGGGGGCCCAAACCCTGAGTCTAGCCGGTGCCTCCAGCACAGCTCTGACCTGGGAGGCAGCGTCTCACCCGTCCTCTCTGCAGCCTCTTGGGACTCACCCACCAACAGCCTGCCTCAGCCAGGCCAGGGCCGCGGTGTTTTCACAAGGCCCCAGCTAAACACATTACGGTAAGAAGGGAGACGTGCTCAGGACAGGGCCCTGCCTCTGCACCTGCCCACCTCTTCTTCTTCTTCCCTTTTTCCTGCCTCCTTCCTGATTAGTCCCCTTTTACAGATGAGGAAACTGAGGCCCAGGGAGGGGAAGAGACTGGCTGGAGCCACAGGCTGGATGGCGAGCTGGTGGGGAGGCTGACCGTCTGGGCTGCCCCGCAGGTCGGGAGTGTGGGTCGCCCAGTGTGAATGGTCCTGGAGGACAGAGGCTCAGCAGAGTCCTGGGCTGCAGGAGGGACCCTCAGCCTCCAAGGAGCAGGAGCCGGAGGGTCAGGATGTCTCTAGACTGTTCCCAGTGATGACCCTGAGTGAGGAGGCCCCGAGGCCACTGGAGCCGAACCAGCCAGTGAGACGCAGGGGTTGGATCTCACAGCTGCATTTGCAGGGCATGAGTCTGGCGACACTCTCTGGCCTTTGTGTCCATCCCCGGGCCCCGTATCCGGGTAAGATCAGTTCTCCAGCTCCTCCGAGGATGCCCATGAATAATCCTGGCACTGCGGGCTGCTGCTGCTGCTGCTAAGTCGTGTCAGTTGTGTCCGACTCTGTGCGACCCCATAGACGGAAGCCCACCAAGCTCCTCTATCCCTGGGATTCTCCAGGCAAGAACACTGGAGTGGGTTGCCATTTCCTTCTCCAATGCATGAAAGTGAAAAGTGAAAGTGAAGTCACTCAGTCATGTCTGACTCTTAGCGACCTCATGGACTGCAGCCCACCAGACTCCTCCGTCCATGAGATTTTCCAGGCAAGAGTACTGGAGTGGGATGCCATTGCCTTCTCCGGCACTGTGGGCTATTAAACCCATTTTACAGATGAGGATCAAGGTCAGAGGGGAGGAGGCACCACAGCCCCTCTGATGACCACACACTGAGCTTGCCACCCACCCAGCCTCATCCCAAGCCCCTGCCTGCTCCCACCCTGGGTGTCACTACCCAACACTGACTTCTCCCAGAAAGAAGCTGGAGCCCACCCCCCCACTTGCCATGGGGCGCCTGGCACAGGGCAGCTCTGGCTGAAGCTCATGGAGGGAAGGGTGGATGAGCGCTGTGGGGAGCATGGGTGGTGGAGGACACGGCCTGGGGTCAGATCCTCACTCCTCAGCTATGTTGCTCTGGGACAATCGCTTGACCTCTTTGAGCCTGGGTTTCCTCATCTGTAAAATGGGTGTGTGGAGCAAAGGGGAGGATTGGGTGGAAAACGCTCCCTGGCTTGTGAGTGGCCGGCTGCCCTCAGGGACCGAGATGACTCAGGACCAGCGCGTGGGTCCAGACGAGACCCCCTCCCTGTCCTGTGGCCCATCAAGGGCACAGTCCCAGCCCTCTGTGGCCCTCGGGCCCCACCCGTATGCCCCGTGAGCCCAGGGAGGCCAGGCGGCCTTGCCTTTTGAACTTGTACAGGATGAAGGCCCCGACCGCGAAGAGCCCGCTGACGAAGAGGATCGCCACCGCCCAGTAGCCGCCTCCGCCTCCCAGGCTCGGGGAATCTGCGGGCAAAACAGCCTGTGAGTGCTCAGAGTGGGCAGTGGCCGCCCCCAGAACCTGGGACCCCACTGGGTAAATCCCAGCCCTGGTCCTTCGTCCCTTAGAAAGTGGACACAGCTCTGTCCAGACTGATGCTTGTGTGAACACACGTCTTCACAGAGCAGAAAGTGGCCCCCGGGCTCCTGCCAAGATTCTTGCCCCAGAGCGGGGAGGACAGTCCGTGGTGGGCGTGGGGGCAGAGTGCATCCGAGACCCCGCGTGCATGCTCAGTAGCTTCAGTTGCGTCCGACTCTGTGACCCCATGGACCGTAGCTGCCAGGCTCGTCCGTCCAAGGGATTCTCCAGGCAAGAATACTGGAGCGGGCTGCCATGCCCTCCTCCTTCCTGACTCAGGGATCGAACCCAGGTCTCTTACGTCTCCTGCACTGGCAGGCGGGTTCTTTACCACTGGCACCACCTGGGAAGCCCAATCTGAGACCCTAAATGATGTAAATTAAAGCAAGAGCTCCGTGCATGTCCACGGGGGAGGCCAGCAAGGCTGATCAGGATTCAACTGAAGACGACCACCTAGCCAGGAGGGACATGTGGTCAGCAGAGGGGCCCCTCTGCCCCCAGTGTACACAGCAGCCAGCGTTGTCTGAGGGGCCTGGACGCCTGCCCGTCCCACCTTGCAGAGGCGAGCCCGGCCCGGGCCTCACCTGTGTCCATGTCCCTCACGGCCACCAAGACCCGGACCCCGCCGCGCAGGAGGAAGCTGATCTTCTGTGCGTTCAGCACCTGCTGGATGGCCGTGAGCCTCTGAAAGCACAGAGCAGGGGAGCGGGAGAGCTGGGCGGACTTCCGCCCTGAACCTCTGTGGTCAGGGGGCTGGGGGAGGCCCCCTGTGCCTCTCCAGGCCTCAGTCACCCCATCTGTAAAATGGGAATGCTAGCCACCAACCAGCTCTGGCCAAGAACCTCTGATGGGACACAAAGTGATCCAAGCGTGTCCCTGCCCTCAGAGAGCTCTGGTTTTAATTGGGACCATGGAGTGTGGTAATCCAGGGATGTCCAGGAGGCCCCCGACCCCGGAAGTAATCAGGGGAGGCTTTTCAGACCAAGAAGAGGACAAAGCAGGGTCAGGGCAGGTGACCCTGGCAGGCGAGTGACTCCACATCTGAGGCAGAGAACTCCCAGGGGTGGTGTTGCAAGACTGTGGGGTGGGGGATGGGCAGTAGGCCTCTGGGACACCCTACTGGTTTGGAAATTCACAAGTGAGGAATTTCTGGGGTTTGGAAGGGACTCAATCAGCCCACATAGGTGTCAGGTATCACCCTTCTGCACAGGTCGGGGCAGAGATGCTGGGGAAGGAGACCCCCAGGGATGGGGGTCCTGTGGCATCGTTCCCAGGGCCTCTGGGGTGGGGGACATTCCCTGGGGACTCTGGCCAAGCCTCGCTGAGCAGCGTTTTGGCCTCTGGGATTTGGCTCCTGTTCACAGAATGAGGGTGCTGGGTTGGCCTGTCCCTTACACAGCTCCCCACCTGGAGGATCTGGGAAGCACCTGGTTCTGCCCCTTGAACTGAGAACAGAAAGGTGCCAACACATGAGTGGTTGCCAGGGGCTGGAGGTGGGTGACTGCTGGTGGGGGCAGGGTTTCCTTTGGGAGGATGAAAGGCTCCTTTGGGAGGAGGTGGGAATACTGGTCGCATGGCTGTGAATATACTAAAAACCACTGAATGGTACGCTTTACAAAAGCAAATGTTATCTCAAAGAAAAAAGAAGAATCAGAACCGTAGCCAAGCTCTGGACTAGTCGTGGACACAGATGCTCACGCAGACGGTCTGGAGAGATTGACCGGCACTGAGGCGGGGCTGCAGCACGGCCCGCAGGACCCCTGAGGGTGGGTGGTAGCGCCCATTTTACAGAAGAGGGAGGTGGGGCTCAGTAAGACCCCCGCCAGGAAGCACAGCGCAGGCATGGTGCCCTCCTCCGCTCTGGCTGCAGAGCGGTGCTCGAGCCACGCCCAGGTGGCCTCCAGGTGGATGTGACTATGCCGGCCTGACCCACAGCCCATCTGGAAGGGCAGCCGCATCTGAACCCGGGGCTCCCAGCCACGCCCCAGGCTCTCGGCACCTCTCTGTCCTCAGGTTATCGTGAGGATTCCTACGAGCATCTCGCATGGCGCCCTGAGCCCCGAGCTCTGCACACAGCAGGCTCCGCAGGGTTGGCTGCTGGCACTGGACGGGTGTGCGGCTAAGGCTTCTCCCGACTTTGGGCATGCGGCTTACTCTGAGCACTTAGGACAGTGGGGGAGTACTTTGTGGTTCACTCTAGCACTGAGCACAGTAGGGGAGAACCTCGCGGTTTACGCTGAGCACGCACGACAGTGGGTGTTTTCCTCCAAACCTCACTCTAAAGTGCCCCCAGTGGGTGCAGCCTCCGAGCCCGGTGCTGACAGCCGGGACCCCTGCAGTCTTCCCCAACCTTCACCCAGCCTCTACTCTCAGATCCTCATCTGAGAAATGGGTCAGTGACTCTCAACCGGCTGCTGACCAACATCTGGAGACACCCATCATCAGGGCTCAGGCTTGGCTGGGAGACCTGGGTTCAGACGCGGCTGCCCTTCCGGATATGCTGTGGGTCAGGCCGGCACAACGAAGGGTCCATCCGGAGGCCGCCTGGGCGTGGCTCAAGCACGGCTCTGCAGCCAGAGTGGGAATGGGCACCATGCCCGCGCTGTGCTTCCTGGCGGGGGTCTCACTGAGCCTTGCTTCCCTTGTCTGTAAAATGGGCGCTACCACCCACCCTCAGGGGTGCTGCGGGCCGTGCTGTAGCCCTGCCTCAGCGCTGGTCACTCTCTCCAGACCGTCTGCGTGGGCATCTGTGTCCACGACTAGTCCAGAGCTTGGCTGCGGTTCTGATTCTTCTTTTTTTTTTGAGATAACATTTACTTTTGTAAAGTGTACCATTCAGTGGTTTTTAGTATAGTCACAGCCATGCGACCACTACTACTTAACTCCTCCCAAAGGAACCCTTCTATCCTCCCAAAGGAAACCCTGCCCCCAACAGCAGTCACCCCTCCTGCCCCCTCAGCCCCTGGCAACCCCTCCTGTGCTGTCTCTGTGGATTTGCCGATTTGGACATTTCATATAAATGGAATTGCACAATCAGTGGCTTCTTGTGACCGTCTTCTTTCACTTTGCATCATGCTTGGGTTCACCCGAGTTGCAGCCTGGATCAGAATGTCACTCCTGTTCATGGCTGAGTAATGTTCCGCTGTGCGTCTGGGCCGCCTCCTCCTCACCCAGTCGTCTGTTCCGCTGTGCGCTGGGCCGTCTCCTCCTCACCCGGTCATCCGCGGGTGGGCATGTGGGTTGCTTCCACTTTGGGTTCATGGACACTCGTGCATGACTGTGTGTGTAGACACGCATTTTTAGTTCTCTTTGGTGCATCCCTGAGGGGGTGGAGCTGCCGTGTTACATGGTAACTTCGTGTTTGAAGCTCCGCCAGACAGTTTCTACGGTGGCTGCACCATTCTCCGTTCCATCTCAGCAGTAAACAAGGGGCCAGGTTTCTCCACGTCCTCATCCACACTCGTCACTGTCTGCTTGTTGTGGAATTACAGCTGCCCTGGGAGGCGTGAAGGGCTTCCCTTTCATTTTTCAGTCCCAATCCTAGCTGGGTGTCCTGAAACCAGGTCCCGGAGTCCCCTGGGTGGTGCTCACCCCTCCCGGTGAGGCTGGGGTGGTGTGACCAGGTCCAGCCAAAGAATGGGAGTGAAATTGGCGTGTGCCCCTCGGGAGCTGGTCCAGCCCGGTGCCCTGGTCCCCCAGCTCCTCCACCATCGTGACCCTGGGAGCTGGTCCAGCCCGGTGCCCTGGTCCCCCAGCTCCTCCACCATCGTGACCCTGGGGTAGCCACAAGGGGGAGGAGGGACAGTGACTGGTGAGAGATAAGCCTTTACATGATAAGGAGTGACTGAGGTCCCCGTGCTTGTCTGGTATCAGTCAGACCCTACGCCAAGCGGGGGGCACCCGGCCCAGTGGCCGTGGGATGTACCTTGTCACTGGTGAGGCTCCTCTTCCTCGTAGGCCTGGGAGGGGGCAGGAGCACATGCAGGTCGGCCAAGGTGGGCAGCCCCGGCTTTACCACCGTCACCATCAGCTCCTCAGGGATACTGGTCTCCTGCGGGGACACAGAAAGCCACGCTGATGTGCCAGCGTGCCTCCTCTGTCCCCGGCCGTGCTTCAGGGCCCCCGCGATCGTCCCCCCACCCTGCGTGACCTGTCCGAGTCTTGGCCATTCTTGACCCCTGCCCGACATGGGGGTGGCCCCAGCATCTTGTGGCGTCATTGCCCACCTCCCGCATCCCTGCCCTCCTGGGCCCTCAGCCTTTTGCCCCTCCCCTCCCACGGCCTCCGCTTGCCCAGGGCTGCCCCCCTTCAGCTCAATTCTCCCACCGCCTGCAGGTGAGCAGGCCCCTCCCTCGCTTACTGTCCTCCCAGGTGTCAGGGCTTCTGACCACTCAGCTCCCTCAACCCACAAAGCTCTGCTTCCTGGAAGTCCTCCTCCATGCACATTCATCTGGCAAACTTCTATTCACCCTTCAGTGCCCAAGACAATACTACCCAAATTCTTAATGGGCCAAAGGGAGGCATGGCCCTGGTGAGCGTCAGCCTGGGACATCCGTGGATGACTCTAGGGAGCTGGGCTTTCTCCCACTGGGGGTCAGGGGCCTCAAGTGCCCCATGCCCACCCTGCCTTTGTCTTCTGTGAGCTCCCTGACATCGCAGACACTTGTCTCTCTGTATCCTGTATCCAGCAGTGTGTAAATAAGAATCACTTTAAGGAGATTCTGGACCACTGGAGGAGGGCAACTGCGTCTCGTGCAAACAGCTGGTGCTCACTAGATGTGCATGGAGCATGCAGCCCTGCCCCTCCCCCACCAGAGGATGCTCTGACCCTGTGTCCCCCAGGGCCAGGTGAAAGGATCCTAAGTGGCTTCCAAGCACCATTGTCGGCGGACCCAAAGGACAGATAATTAGGACGCAGGGCAGCCTGCCCATCCCCCCTGTCCCCTACCCTAAGGACTCCGGCCCCCGCCCTCCACTTCCCCAGGGTACCCACAGCCCATAAGAAGGGCGGCGGCTCTGCCACGGGTGGGCTGGGTACCTTGGAGAGGAGCCGGGACACCACGAGGCCAACATCTTCCCTCCACTCTGGTGTGTTGGGGTTGTGAGCGTCCAGGTCCTTGGAAAACTGCAGAGGCACTACCTGAAATTGATCTGGAAAGAGGCAGAGACGGGAGAGTGTTGCCGCCCTGCTCCCTTCCCAGCCAGTGGCCACACCCCCTGGCTGGCCCAGGGCTGGCCCTGGGGGTGGATCCTGCCGCCCACCTTCAGAAAAAAGATTCCTCCCCATCTGTGTGCCAGCAGCTGTCCCCGGCAGGGCCCACTGCACTGCCGCCGTTTAATAATAACAACGGTGAGAGCGGTGAGGATGGCGGTGCTGACCAGGAGGGAGCGCCAAGCCTGCTCTGTGACCTCCCCACCAACCCTCGAGGACAGACAAGCTTGGCCTCCCGTCTCCCAGAGATCCACGGAGTTTAACCGGGCTGTCCCCCCACCAGAACAAGAGTCCCTGGAGAGCAGAGTCCTGCCCCACCCCCCACCAGCCTTCTCTTTCTGTCAGATTCCCCAGGGCCCCCAACTCAGACACTTCTTCTAAACCAACAGGCAGCAGGAGGTGAGGGAAAGACCCAGCGCTGGGAGCCTCAGCGTGACTGTCCTCTCCCGCTTAGCTCCCGAGCCTCGGCTTCCTCATTTGTAAAGTGGGAGGGGGCTCTGCAAGGGTGAGCAGTCAAAGGGACAACTGCCTCGTGAACGTGCAGTGTGGGTGCAGCTGAGTGTTTCAGGGCTCCGGGCTCGGGCTACCCCCCGAATACTTAACTGACGGCTCTGTCCATGGCAGATGCTGTTCTCAGAGCAAAATGAGGTTTTTATCGGGGTGATAGAGAGGGGCACGTGGCTCTGGGTGGTGGGACGCTTCTATTCTGAGGACTAATTTTCGGTTGCAACTATCTCCTGGGGGCGAGGCTCAGAGCCCCCAAGCAGGGAATAATAGATAAATGGGACACAGATGCAGGGCAGGACTCCCAACAAAGTCAATGGCCCATGTCCTTTGAGATATAGCGCATGGCAGTCCTCAGATGCCAGGATGCTGCAGACAGGTGCCCGCGGTGGGGGTGAGGTGAGGGAGGCCCAGCGCCCAGTCCCAGCCCTGTCCCCACCGCACGTGACCTCGCCAAGCCCCTCAGCTGCATCCTCACTTGTGTTGTGTGGGGTCCGTGACTGCCCCGTGCACAGGTGTCGTCAGTGTTTATTTTACAGATGGGGAAACCAAGGCCGGGGAGCCCAGAGGTGTCAAGAGTCATGCTGGGCCATCCCTCCGTCCAGCCAGGGCCACCCCGGGCTGACCGGCACCTCGGTGGGTACCTCCCTGCCTGGCCGGACCCTGAGCTCCCGGGAAGGAGAAGCTGCGCTGCCTGCCGCAGTGGGGGAGAGGGCACTCACCCAGCACGCGGACCACCTTGGAGTCCTGTAGCACGGAGGTCCCGCAGGCGGCCTGCACTGTCACCCGCACGTCCCCCGGGTCCCCAAACCGTGTCGTCACAGAGTTCTCCAGGGACAGGCGGGGCTGCAGGCACACAAGGGGGCTCAAGACCGGGCCAGAGAGCTGGCCCCACGGGAGCCTGCTGAGAGCGCCCGGGGGGCATGGGGAGATACCCCCAGAGAGATTCCTGGACCTAAGAGCTCCCCAGCACAGACACGTGTCTCCCAGGGTCCCCTGCCCTCCAGAGGCATGAAGACCCCCTGTGTGGATGATGTCGAAGGCCCAGTGTGGCTGCTGGGCTGGGCATCCCTGTCAGCGTCCCTTCTTGCTCCAGCCCAAGCTCAGCTGGGCCGTAGCACCTTCATGCTCAGACCCCAGGACCCGCCTTAGCACCCACCCCATGGCGTAGGGCACCCACATCGATCATGGGATCCACACTATGACCTCGGGCCTTGCAGATGGGGAGACAGACGCTCTGGGAGGCACAACAACTCTCCAAGGGCTCAGCTGGAGGTGGCCAACTTGCTGCTAGAACCCAGAGCCCGAGCACCTTCCTCACCCATCCCCGCGCCCCAGAACACAGTCCTGAGACCTGAGCTCCTCCCAGGCTGGACCCTTGGCCACTGTTTTGGGGGGCTGCAGGGCTGCCATTTGCTGAATGAGTGAAGGATCCCCTTTGGGTCTTGGGGTCCCTTCCCCCAGGCTAAGGGGCAGCCTTGTCCACAAAGGTCCTCAGGACCTCCCACCAGGCATCTGTCTTTGGTTCCCCATGGTTCTCAGGACACAACCCACAACCCTGGGTGATGCTTCTGAGGTCGGGCTCAGCCCAGGGACCCCCTCCTCCATAAAGCCCTCCTTGATCACCTCCACGCTCAAACTAGAAATGATCTGTCCCCTTCCTGTGACACTCGTCACACCGCAGCTCAGGTCACCTACTCTGTTGACACGTCTTCCCCAGGAAAAAGCACGGTCTGGTCTGATCTGATTGACCACATTGTCCACCACACTCAGACACAGCTGGACCCCAAGCAGATGCTCAGGGTGGAGGGAGGGCTGGTGTGCACCCGCCTCACCTCCATGGTGCCCGTGCTCTGTCCTACCTGGTACGGAGGGTGGGATCTGCCCCAGGCTCCACCCTAGATGGGAGCCTGTGGGGAGAAGGGGCCTCCAGGGGCCCGGGCCTGCGTACCTGCAGGCTGCGGCCGATCCACCAGTAGAAGACAGTGAGGTTGGGGTTCAGGGGCAGCAGCACAGCCGTGAGGTTCACCTCCTGGTTGACGCCAATGACAGGAGCCACTTCCAGGTAGAGGGCCTGCAGGGGGCCTGCAGGGGGCACACAAAGGTTAGGGGTCGGAGGGCATCAGGGCACTGGCCATGTCACAGGTTGCTATTGGTCACTGTCACCATCAACCTTATCACCACCAACACCTCTACCACCATCATCACTACCTCCACCACCATCAGCCCCACTAGAAACACTACCACTTTCCTCACCACCATCATCACCACCACCACCATCATCACCATCACCATCACAGTCAACACCATGACCATCAATACCATTATCACCATCACCATCACCACCATCATCACCATCACCATCAGCAGCAGCAGCAGCTCCATCATCACCACCATCATCACCACGAACACCTCTACCACCATCAGCACTACCTCCACCACCATCAGCCCCACTAGAAACACTACCACTTTCATCACCACCATCATCACCACCATCACCATCACCACCATCATCACCATCATCATCACCATCACCACCATCACCACCATCATCATCACCATCACCACCATCACCACCATCACAGTCAACACCATGACCATCACCACCATGACCATCACCACCATCACCATCACCACCATCATCACCACCATCACCATCATCATCACCATCATCACCATCACCATCACCACCATCATCACCATCACAGTCAACACCATGACCATCAATACCATTATCACCATCACCACCATCACCACCACCACCATCATCTCTATCACGACCATCACCACCACCACCATCGTCACCACCAACCCCGCTGTTGCACAGACCGCCGTGGGTGTGGCCTCCAGCCCTGCCTGCCGGCCTCCCTGCCCTGGGCTCCACATGCTCCCCCAAAGACAGCTCTCTGCCACAGGGAGTCGCCCTGGGCCGGGCAGGGGCGATGGGCTCACCGGTGACCTGGACAAACAGCACTGCCTCGTCGTGCCCCGCCACGTTCTCCGCCCTGACGGACACGCGGTAGACGCCGGGGCTCTCGTAGCGGTGCCGGATGGGCTCCCCGGTCAGTGTGAGGTTCACGTACATGGCCTTGAAGCCGTCCCCCAGGTCCACCTGGTACTTGGTGGTCAGGACATCACCCTGTAAGGCACACCAGGGGGCCTCTTAGGACCTGGCCACAGAGCTGGGAGCCAGCGATGGGCCACTCGCTAGCTCTCTCACTCACTCATTCATTCATCCCCCCACTCCTTTCTTTCCTCAAAGCGAGCTCCCTGGGGACTCCAGGGAACCAGGTCTGTTCTATCCTTGCCCCCCGCCAACCCAGCCTGGAGGGCAGGGCTGAGACCAACAGGAGAGGATGGAAGTAGTAGCCAGGGCCAGGTCTGCATTTCAGAAAGATGACCCAACTGCTGAGGTGGACAGGAGTCAGCTCAGACGAGGTCAGGGAGGCCTGAGCCAGGGCCCGAGAGGCGGGGAGAGGCCCCCACCTGCTGGACAGTTTAAGGAAGAGAGAGATGGGCGTGCATAAAAGCTCTTAGTCTCCTAGGAAATTGCAAAACAAAACATTGTTTTCCCCTCTGATGCTGCGATTCCTGCATCTTCTATCTTCTCACTCTGTGTGCTGCCAGGAGTGATGCTCGGGTGCACAGGCTCTATGCAGGGAGGGGGTCCCACTTCTCTCACCCCTCCCTGGCATCTCCTCACCCACACGAGCCGTCTAATCGCCCGTCTAATCCCCATCACAAACGTCACCCTTCCAATAACCATGCTTTCCTCATGGAGTCTTGGGAAAGGAAACTGAGGAAGAAAACAGGAACTTTTCCCACTTCGTGGCAAGAATGAGTTCTTCAATTACTTCAGGTCCTCTCTCCTCATCATCTCCCTATCACATCTGCCTGGCACCCCTCTGCCCACTGGGGGAGCACCCAGGAAACCATGTCCTAGGGGTCAGGAATGAAACATGGCTATCATTAACTGTTTAGAGAGCCTCTTGGTTTACACCTGCCAAACCTTAGAACTTGACAGAGTACCTTTATGTAAATTATGTTCATTCACCTTTCTTCACAAGTACGTGTAAAAGGTTGGGTCATCCCTCCCCCATCCACACCCACTCAGAACCTCAGAATGTGACCTTACTTGGAAATAGGGTCTTTGTGGATGTAATTAGTTAACTCGAGGTCACACTGAATTAGACCAGGATCTAAGTTCAATGGCTGGGTCTTTATCAGAAAGAGGAGAGGCTCTGAGACACAGAAAGGAAGCCAGGTGAAGACAGGGGCTGGAGGGGGTGCAGCCCTAGCCCAGGACTGCCCGGAGCCCCCAGCAGCTGAGAGACACTGGAGGACTCTCCTTCCAGAGGGAGCCCAGCCCTGCTGACACTTTGATTTCAGACTTCCAGCCCCCAGAGCTCTTGAGAGGAGAAATCTCTGGTATTTCAAGCCATCCAGTTTGTGGCCACTGTTGTGATGGCCTTGGGGTCCTTACACAAGTAGGTTCTATGCTCCCATTTTATAGGTTGAAGCACTGAGGCTCTGTGAGTCCAGAACCTGCAGGCTGGCTTGCAGTCAGGGCTCTCTCTGTTTAAAGGCATCCTCGTAGATGGGGGTGCTCTCAAGGTCAACTTGCTCTGGGAGGGAGGGCTCTCCAGGCAGCTTCCTTGGGGAAGAAGGGGCTTCTGGCTGAGTCTGGATGTGTGGCTTTGATGGGCAGGAGCCACGCCACCTGGGGATGCTGTGTCCTGCCTGTGAGCTGCTAAGAGGTGTGCTTTAACTCCTGAAACACTTCCCTTGGCTAAGAGACTCCATCACAGGGTCTTCCTTGGCGGCCCAGTGGTCAAGATTCTGCACTCCCGCCACAGGGGCCACAGGTTCGATCCCTGCTTGGGGAACTAAGATCCCATGTGCCATGTGGTAGGGGCAAAAATAAATAAATAAAATAAAAAAACCCTACCTTGTCAGCCTGAGCATCTCAACGAGAGAGTAGCCCCTGCTTGCCTCAACTAAAGAAGAGCCCTCACAGCAATGAAGACCCAGAGCAGCCAAAATAAGTAAGTAAAATTATATTAAAAAATAATAAAAACCTTGTCATAATCAGGAAGGTAATAGTGGCAATGTAAGAAAACACAAAAAGCAGAGAAGTAGCTAGAAAGGAAAAATGGCAATGTCACCACAACACCCAACATCCACAGTGTAGGTTTCCACGCAGAGCTGTGTGTGTGCCTGTTTATTCCTGAGTGCTTCAAGAACACTCGGAAGTCTCGTGCTGAGCCAGCTGCCAATTCACATGTAATTGTCAAGGATATAACACAGAGAGACCCATGTTCGCGGTCTCCATGCGAACATCTTGCAGAACACGCATCACGGCTTGGAATCCACAGTGACTCAGCCACGACTCAGTCACCCCTGGGGTCCCTAGGGCTACCCTTTCACACCCAGACGTGCCTCTCCGTCACGTCCCTGACTCCATGGGATTAGAACCTCTAACCTGTTTTGCATTTCTATAATTTCGTTATTTGGGGAATATCCTCTAAATAGAATCGCTGGGATTAGCTTTCTCATTCAGTGCAATTCTCTGCAGACTCGCCCAAGCTGTGGTGTAGAGCCTGTCCCTTCTTACTTCAGAGTACCGCCCGTGGGATGGACGTCCTGCCTCACCTCTCATTTATCCACCCACCCGTCGCGGACATCTGGCTGTCTCCCGTTTCTGGCTCTTATGAATAAAGCTGCTGTGAACCTTGGTGTATACAGGTTTTCCTGCGAGCCTCTGTGTTTCCCTGGGATAGAGGCCTGGGAGTGTTACTGCTGAGTCCTGTGGCTGTGGCATGCTTAGTTTTTAAGGGAATGACCAACTTTTCCAGAGCGGCTGTACCATTTCACGTCCGCGTCAGCCATGTAGGAGGGACCCAGCGTCTGCATCCTCCCCAGCGTCTGGTGGGGCCACTGTCTTTCATGTTAGTCATCCCCGTAGGCGCGTGGGGCCCCTCTTTTCGCTGCATTTCCCTGACGGCTAATGATGCTGAGCGTGGCTCCCTGTGCATATTGGCCGTTCTTTTCAGTGACACGTTTCTCTGTGTCTTCTGTTCACCTTCTAATTGGCTTGCCTGTCCTCCTACAGTTGGGTTCTGAGTAATCGTTATATANCTGAGCGTGGCTCCCTGTGCATATTGGCCATTCTTTTCAGTGACACGTTTCTCTGTGTCTTCTGTTCACCTTCTAATTGGCTTGCCTGTCCTCCTACAGTTGGGTTCTGAGTAATCGTTATATATTCCGGGTACTAGTCCTTGTTGGATACGGTTTGTAATTATTCTCTCTGTGGCCGTCTTTTCACCTTCTCAGGCTCTGTCACAGATGAAACGTGTTGCATTCTGATGAACTCCAGTCTGTCACTCTTCCCTCATGGATGGTGCTTATGGTTTCAATGCTAAGAACTCTGTCTAGCCCTAGAGCACAGGTGTTTTCCCCTGTGTTTTTTCTACAAGCTTCACAGGTTTCCACTGAAGGCTGTAAGCCACTCTGAGTCGACTCTGCATCAGGCATGAGGTTCATTTTCACCAGCTCCTCGTTCGTTGACACCCATCTTTCCTTCGCTGAAATGCTTTTGCGCCTGGGCCAGAAAATCAGCCGGACCCGTCTGTGTGGGTCTGTTTCTGGGTTCCTCGTCAGATGTTATGTTCAGTTCTGAGATCTTCACAGAACTTGGATTCCCCTAAATCCAGGGCTGTTTTCACACCTGGACTGGATGCGTGTATCTGTGGTTGTGTACAAATGCGAGTGTGTGGTCATGTGTGAAAATGTGTAAGTATCCATGTCCATGTATGTGTGTGAGAACAGGGGTGTACACCAGTGCGTGTACCCACTCCAACCTTGAGCCCACTCCTTCCCAAGGCTTCGACACGGGAGCCAGTGGCTTCTTCCGGACAGTGGAGGGCAAAGGACTCTCTTCCCAGAGCATCTTTCTGCTGCTCCCTCACCTCCACCCCTGCAGGCGAGGGTCCCAGCCTGCTGTCCTGCCCTGGGTCCGGATGCAGCGTCCCAGCAGTGGCGAGCTGCTGGGATTCTGGGCTCTAGAGGGCAGCAGGTGGCCCTGTTTCCTGCAAGTCAGTCCTGGAGCTCCGGGCGGCAGCTGGGTCCCCTCCGAGGTCCGGGTGGCCTGAGGCTGGGCAGGGGGCTGCACCCTCCTCTGCAGTGAACAAGCCTCCCCCCCGCCCCTGCCTTCCCCACACGCACACACACACACCACCTCAGGGTGGCCCGAGGCTGGAGCGTGACACTCAGGGCCAGGCTCAGTCATTATGGGGCCAGCAGGCTGATGCACCCTCGGCTCAGGTCTGGGGGCTGCAAACCAGGAGGTGTCCCCATGGAGCTCCAGGCCTGGACCCAACACTAGCTCTGGGCGGCCCCACGTGGGTGGCTGCCCCCGTCTGAGCCTCGGCCTCCCCAGCTATAAAGCCGGCTGGTGGGAGCATAGCCCGTGGGTGGGGGAGGACGGAGGGGAACGCAGGCACCCACGCATTCAGCTCTTCACATGGGACCAGAGCCCCCGCTTTCCAGCATCAGAGAGCGCGTCGGCGTTCCTCGGTCCCACCTGGGAAGGCATGCACAGAGCCCTGCTTGGTTCGCCCAGCATGTCTGTTAACTGAAGCCCCCAGGACTCGAGAGCCGTGAGTCGGGGGGCTGGGGCTCCAGGCAGGAAGAGGGGGCTCTGCACCCCCTTTGTGCTTTCCTGTCTGCTTGTGAGTGTTTTTAGTTTCTATTTTTGGATTTTCTACAACGAGCATTTGTTACATCTATAATCAGAAAAGTAAGCACGTGCATATTAGTTTAAATAAACTAGAAGGGAATAAATTAACAGTGGTCACCTTGAGAGAATAAGATTTTGGGTGACGTTTATATTCTTATGTTTTTGATGTGTTTCCCCAGTGTTCTACCATGAGTATATACTATTCTAAAAACAGCAAAAAAAGTAACACTTATACTAAAAAAAGAAAGAAATACTAGGAGACAGGGAGGAAATTTATATGTTTATATATATGTGTGTGTGTGTGTGTGTGTGTGAGTTGCTAAGTCATGTCCAACTCTTTGCAATCCATGGACTGTAGCCCACTAGGCTCGTCTGTCCATGGGATTCTCCAGGCAAGAATACTGGTGTGGGTTGTCATTTCTTTCTCCAGGGGATCTTCCCGTTCCAGGGANAACATTTATACTAAAAAAAGAAAGAAATACTAGGAGACAGGGAGGAAATTTATATGTTTATATATATATGTGTGTGTGTGTGTGTGTGTGTGAGTTGCTAAGTCATGTCCAACTCTTTGCAATCCATGGACTGTAGCCCACTAGGCTCGTCTGTCCATGGGATTCTCCAGGCAAGAATACTGGTGTGGGTTGTCATTTCTTTCTCCAGGGGATCTTCCCGTTCCAGGGATCAAACCCAGGTCTGCCACACTGCAAGAAGACTCTTTACCGTCTGAGCCACCTGGGAAGCCCCATATATGTGTGTGTGTGTGTGTGTGTGTGTGTGTGTGTGTAGACACATATATGAAATTTTTCTATATCCGTCCATCTATATTGGTTTGCATCTATGTCATCCATTAACTATCAATGATTTTTTCATCAATCTCTATCTATTTATCATTTATATCTATCTGTCTATGCATCACTATGAACAAAGCTAGTGGAGGTGATGGAATTCCAACTGAGCTATTTCACATCCTAAAAGACGATGCTGTGAAAGTGCTGCACTCAATATGCCAGCAACTTTGGGAAACTCAGCAGTGGCCGCAGGACTGGAAAAGGTCAGTTTTCATTCCAATCCCAAAGAAAGGCAATGCCAAAGAATGCTCAAACTACTGCACAGTTGCACTCATCTCACACGCTAACAAAGTANGATGCTGTGAAAGTGCTGCACTCAATATGCCAGCAAATTTGGGAAACTCAGCAGTGGCCACAGGACTGGAAAAGGTCAGTTTTCATTCCAGTCCCAAAGAAAGGCAATGCCAAAGAATGCTCAAACTACCGCCCAGTTGCACTCATCTCACACGCTAACAAAGTAATGCTCAAAATTCTCCAAGCCAGGCTTCAACAGTACAATAATGGAGAACTTCCAGATGTTCAAGCTGGATTTAGGAAAGGCAGGAGAACCAGAGATCAAATTGCCAACATCCGTTGAATCATATAAAAAGCAAGAGAGTTCCAGAAAAACATCTACTTCTGCTTCATTGACTATGCTAAAGCCTTGACTGAGTGGATCACATCAAACTAGGGAAAATTCTGAAAGAGATGAGAATACCAGACCACCTGACCTGCCTCCTGAGAAATCTGTAAGAGGGACAAGAAGCAACCGATAGAACTGGACATGGACCAACAGACTGGTTCCAGTTTGGGAAAGGAGTGTGTCAAGGCTGTATATTGTCACCCTGCTTATTTAACTCATATGCAGAGTATGTCATGAGAAACGCTGGGCTGGATGAAGCACAAGCTGGAATCAAGATTTCTGAGAGAAATCTCAATAAACTCAGATATGCAGATGACACCACCCTTAGGGCAGAAAGTGAAGAGGAACTCAAGAGCTTCTTAATGAAAGTGAAAGAGGAGAATGAAAAAGCTGGCTTAAAACTCAGTATTCAACAAATGAAGATCATGGCATCTGGTCCCATCAATTCATGGCAAATAGATGGGGAAACAATGGAAACAGTGACAGACTTTATTTTGCGGGGCTCCAAAATCACTGCAGATGGTGACTTCAGCCATGAAATTAAAAGATGCTTGATTCTTGGAAGGGAAGCCATGATCAACCTAGACAGCATATTAAAAAGCAGAAATATTACTTTGCCGACAAAGGTTTGTCTAGTCAAAGCTATGGTTTTTCCAATAATCATGTATGGATGTGAGAGTTGGACCACAAAGAAAGCTGAAGAATTGATGCTTTTCAACTGTGGTGTTCGGGAGGATTCTTGAGAGTCCCTTGGACTGCAAGAAGATCCAACCAGTCCACCCTAAAGGAAATTAGTCCTGAATATTCATTGGAAGGACCGATGTTGACGGTGAAGCTCCAATACTTTGGCCTCCTGATTCAAAGAACTGACTCATTGGAAAAGACCCTGATGCTGGGAAAGATTGAAGGCAGGAGGAGAAAGGGATGACAGAGGATGAGATGGTTGGATGGCATNAAGCTCCAATACTTTGGCCTCCTGATTCAAAGAACTGACTCATTGGAAAAGACCCTGATGCTGGGAAAGATTGAAGGCAGGAGGAGAAAGGGATGACAGAGGATGAGATGGTTGGATGGCATCACCGACTCCATGGACATGGGTTTGGGTAGACTCCGGGAGTTGGTAATGGACAGGGAGGCCTGGCGTGCTGCAGTCCATGGGGTCACAAAGAGTTGGACATGACTAAGCAACTGAACTGAACTGATTTATCTGCCTATTGCCTGTTACAGAATTTGTGTTGGCTATGAGATTATAAAGTAATAATTTTTTTAAACTGCTTGTTTTTCTTAAGATTCCAAATTAGCTAGATCAGTATAATGAGAGGTTTAAAACATTCTGTTGGCGCCTGAGGGAATGAACGACTCTGACATCACCACATGGTCAACACCCAGGCAGATGTGTTTGAAGCTGCCTGCCTCTCCCTGGGCCTGAGCCGGGGGCTGCCTGCTCCATTGACCCTGCCCTCCACTCCTTCCCGAGTTTTCCATTTCATCGCTTCAGTGCTGGTCTGGACCTGGGCAGGGGTCTCCAGCACACTGTTACCTTCCGCAGTTTGGAAAGGCTGGTCCAGATAACTCTGCACTCCAGGACTCCGAGGGAGAGAGGACGCCGCCCACTGCCCTGTCTGCCCAGCCAAAGCGGCCCCTCACCTGCTCCTGCCGCACCACGAACAGGACGTCCTCCCCGGGCCGCACGGCCACCGCCTCGCCGCGGATGCTGACCTTCAGGCCCCGCGGCGGCAGGAGCGGGCACTGCAGCCGCACGGGGCTCTGCCGCGGGTCCACGCCGCCCTCGCACACATTGGACACCAGCTTCCGGTACCTGCGGCCAGAAGGTGGGTCAGCGCCCGCCCGGACGGGCCGGGGCCTGCTGCCCGGCCAGACAGCTTCGGTCGCGTATGGGGGCTCTTGGCTTGTGACCCCCACTCTTCAACCCCCTTCCTCTTCCTGACTCTGTCTGTTTGCACTTTCTGCCCCATTTTGGAGTTGGGGAAACTGAGCCTCAGAGAAGGGAATGAGCTCTAATGGCAGGACAGCGGCCCTCACTGGTCTGAGCGTGTTCTCACGATGCTGAGAGCTGTTGTTGCTGGAGGACGACTGGAGGAGTCAGAATGGATACTGCAACTTTGCTGGGAACCGTGGTCCCAGGAAGCCAGAGTGCCCCGGAGGGGCTGGGACTTCCTGCTGACGTGCCACGTGGCCCTGGGCAAGCACAGTCCCACAGGAGGCTCCTCCTCTTACACTGAGGGACTAGGGCCAGGCAACACTCTATTCACCAGCTCATTCATGCAACGCAGATTGACTGAGCATCTGCTCTTCGCTGGGTACAAGGGCTCGCAGGCCCTGCCCTTGCAGAGAGGACTGTCCAGTGGGAAGGCAGCCCTCACCAAACCTCCCCCCACATCAAAGCAGCATCACGACCATGACAGTATGGGGGAGGGGCTGCACCTAGGGATTTGCCCCCCAAGAAAGGGCTTTCAGCTGAGAGCAGAAGGTGAGCAGGAGAGTGAAGAGTGTCCTGGGCAGTGGAAACGGTGTGTGCAAAGGCCCCGTGGTGGGGGAGGCAGGTGTGAGATGAGAGTGTAGAGGGGCTGGCTGGCAGAGCCCAGTGCACTCTAGTAAACTTTTAGGGCCTCCCTAATAGCTCAGTGGTAAAGAGTCCACCTGCCAATGCAGGAGACATGGGTTCAGTCCCTGGATCAGGAAGATACCCTGGAGGAGGAAACGGCAACCCACGCCAGGATTCTTGCCTGGAGAGTCCCATGGACAGAGGAGCCGGGCAGGCTACAGTCCACGGTGTTGCAAAAAGTCAGACACCACTCAGCGACTAAACCACAACAGCAAACCCTTAGGAGACATTAGGAAACCCTGCTAGGGTGGCTGAACTGTCATCATGCAAAGATGCATGTGGTTAGTTGGGAAGAAAATACCCTCCCTAAGAGCTACCCTCCCACAGCCCCTTGGCATCCAGAGTGTGCAGATGATGTGAAATGAAACCCTTTGCCCTTGATACGGGTCCTGACTCTGACATTTTAGACCAGAGTCCCTGCTTGCCAAGCCCTGGAGCAGCTGCTGCGGCTCCCTGATGGAGGGAGGGATGGATGATAGATGGATGACGGGTGAAGTGTTGGAGGGATGGGAGGATGAATGGATGGTGGGCGAGTGAGTGGAAGAATAAAGAGATGGATGATTGGATGGATAGATGGATGATGGATGGATGGGTGGATGGATGGGTGATGGATGGATGGGGAATACATAGATAGACGATTGGATGGTTGGATGGATGTATGGATAGATGGATGATGGACAGATGGGTGGATGGATGAATGGATGGATGGAGAATACACAGATAGATGATAGATGGATAGGTGGATGATGGACAGAGGAGGATGAATGAAAGGATGATGGATGGATGAGGAACACACGGATAGATGAGTGGATGACTGGCTGGATGGATGATGAGATTTATGCCACTGAGGTCCAAGCATGCACTCTCTGGCCCTACTTCTTGCTTCTTCAGGCTCTGTGCTGCCCCATCCCCAGGGGCAGCAACCAGGCTTGTCTAATAAGGCCATAGGAAGTTCACTCCCCCTCAGAACTTCCCCGCAAGGACACAGAGACCTTTAAGATGAAGCTTGCTTAGGATCTGTGGAGTGGCGGGCTCCCAGCTGTTACACACAGAACGCTGTTATAGTTTGATCCCTGAGACGCAGCATGCTCAGCCTCTGCAGGGGGAAGGAGGTCACACCTGCGGAGCACTTCCCTCCCCCTCATGCACAGCATGTGTCCATCACACCACACACCGAGGGACACACCATGTGTTGGAAAGCTTAGTCCAGTCCAGGGGACAATTGGGTGAGCGTGACAATAACTGGGGACGTTCTATTCCCACAGAGCAAGCTCGGGGCCCAGGGTGAGTCAGGGAAGGCTTCCTGAAGGAGGCACCATTCAAGCTGAGACCTAAAGGGAGTGTAAATATCTCTGGCCCAGCTCAGGCCTGGCTCACTCAAGGTTGGCAGATGGGGAGGGGCTTTGGCACTGCAGGGACTCAGGGGGACCAGGGAGGTGGGTTTCTTCTCTGGGTAGGGGGGATATGAGCGCCAAGGCCGGTGACCTGCTTGCTCTCTGTTCAGAGCAGGTTCAGGGGTCTCTTCTCCCTGATGCTGACCCATCTGGGCTCCGAATGGAGAGCCCTGGCCGGGGACAGAGTCTGGGTGGCTTGCAGGAGCCCCAGAGCAAAGGGCAGTCAGCCCTGACTTCTCTCTCCCTGATTCCACGCGAGGAGATGTGGGCACCAGGCAGGAAAGGCAGGGGGCACCATGCGACTCACCCAAGACTGCTAGTGTAGGTCTGGCCCAGGACACAGTCGTCAGGGGGCGACAGGGGGTTAAACCAGAAGTTGGCAAAGCACTTGTTGGCATCGGACTCCGAGGAGGGGGCGCGCTCAAATCCATAGTCACTGGGAGAAGGAAGACACGGCGGTCAGGAGATCGGCAGTGGCGGGGGTGTGAGCCAGCCCAGGGTAGGGGCCCCACACCAAGGACACACAAAGGCAGGGCCACAGGCCCCATCCCAGAGGGGAGAAGGGGGAGAAGGGATGCAAAGGGGCTTCTGAGAAATTGCAGTGGAGCACTGAACCCAGCCTGGGCATCCTGGAGGGCTGCCTGGAGGAGGTAGGCTGATTCTCAATGGAAGATCCAGAGATAAGCAGGGGAAGGGGGGAAGGGCACTGCAGGTGGGGGCCAGCCCCTTCAGCACCAGAGCTGGGAGACTCAGGTGGGGATGCCAGGATGAGGAAGGGCGAGGATGGCTGGGGAGGGAGCCAGCTTCCGGAACTCGGACGTTCTCCTGTGGGTGGTGGGCAAGCATAGGAGTCCTTGAGTGGGGCAGCAGGGCGGGGGGTGGTCAGGAGGCTTCCAGNATTGCAGCGGAGCACTGAACCCAGCCTGGGCATCCTGGAGGGCTGCCTGGAGGAGGTAGGCTGATTCTCAATGGAAGATCCAGAGATAAGCAGGGGAAGGGGGGAAGGGCACTGCAGGTGGGGGCCAGCCCCTTCAGCACCAGAGCTGGGAGACTCAGGTGGGGATGCCAGGATGAGGAAGGGCGAGGATGGCTGGGGAGGGAGCCAGCTTCCGGAACTCGGACGTTCTCCTGTGGGTGGTGGGCAAGCATAGGAGTCCTTGAGTGGGGCAGCAGGGCGGGGGGTGGTCAGGAGGCTTCCAGGCGGGTCTCTGGATGGTGGAGGAGGTTGCTGCTGGTCCCCAGGCTGCCCTCTGTCTTCCTCTGTGTCCACGTCTGCCTGGGAGCAGGCCTCCCCTGCCGGCTTGGAAAGGACACCCATGGATTCTTGAACGTGGGCTGGACCAGGTGGCTGGATGATCGGGCCCAGAGTAAGGGGGCCGTGCTGGATCGTGGCTCTCAGGTCGCCCGCAGGGGCAGTGGCCGTGGGGTCGCTCAGGCAGCAGCCCCCTCGCCCCCCACCCACCCCCAGGGCCCGGGCGGAGTGGGACCCTCACCAGAGGAAGTCTGAGGCCCGGCACGGGCACACGCGGGCCGTGAGCGCCGCCGTGAAGCTGCGGCCCGTGACGCACCAGGACCCGGGCTTCCTCCTGCGGAAGCTCCTCTGCTGGCCCATGACGCAGCGGTCACCCTGCAGGGGGACACGGGTGAGGGGCTGCCCCGCTGTGGCTCCCACTGCCGGTCTGGCCCGTTCCTTATTCCCCCGGCCCGGCGGGCATCGGGGCAGGAAACCAGGGCCCAGGGGCAGGGCTCTGTGTGTGCCTGACGCTGACCCGGGGCAGCCCGGCCCCTGTCCCACCCCCCAGCACTCGCTGAGTGCTGTGTACCTGGCCCGGCTGGGCCCTGAGCGGGTCTCAGGCCCCGGAAGAGAGGCCCCGTGCAATCCTCAGGCCTGAGGGCTTCAGGTGGGCCCTGTGAGGCTGGGAAGAGCCACGGCCTCCAGGCCCCAGAGGCCACACAGCAGGTGCTCAGCCAACAATCTGAGTAGGACACGCCGGTGTGAGCAGGCGCCATGGCAGGTACAGCTGTGGGCCCCCCAGACCCCAGCGATCCTGGGCCCCTCCACTCTGAAACACGGAGCCCCCAACCCGGACTGCAGCGGAAGACCGTTTCTGGTCCTCACGTGTTCCCTC
>SJYB01001667.1:10653-21333 GCA_006408585.1 Antidorcas marsupialis | reverse complement strand
GGTGGGCTGGCCTCAGACCTGGTGGGATTGGTGGGGGTTGGTCACAGCCTTCTTGGCGTCAGGCTGACCTAGATTTTCATCCCGACAAGTCCCTTTTCCTCTCTGGGCCTCTATTCTCCCACCTTCAAAATGGGGGTCATGTTCCCACCCTCCACATTGGGTGGGGGTGCTGCCCAGGCACTGGGCGGGGCGCAGTGACACCTCCCCCCACCCCCTGCCCCTGCCATGCCGTCTGCCTGCTTGTCCCTGCAGTTAGGAGGAGGCTGAGACTCCCATGCACCCCAGACCATCACCCCTGGGAGGCGGGACCGGTTTCTTTCCGGGCCCCTTCGTGACCCCATCCTGAGGACCAGACAAGCTGCCTGTCAGTTCACTCACTCAGCATGTGTTCACTGCGTGCCTGCTGTGTGCCAGGCGCTGTGCTAGGCCCTGGGCCCCACTGGGGACCCGCACTGGTCTCTGCCCTCCAGGTTGTACACTGGGAAGGAGGGCTGGATTAATTTGCTTCAGCCTCACGCCCAGGGCCTCCTCGATGGCCTGCTACATACAGAGAGCTGCCCTTTGCCCACAGTTCCTCCAGGCCAGGACACCCCTGCCCTTGGTCCTCCTGCCGGACACACAGCCAGCAAGGCCCGTGCAGGGCAGTGGGCGGCTCAGGGCCTGGCGGGGGCTGAGGGCAGGCGCCTGGCAGCAGGCAGGCAGGAGGTCTGCCCTGAGAAGGTCAGCGGCCGAGGCCAGAGTCCGCCTGGAGCAGGACCTCTGGCAGCTCTTGAGTGGGCCAGGCACCCCCTCTCAGGATTTGTTCCAGATTTGACAATTCAGAATTTAAAAAAAAAAATCCACAGTTGAATAAAAAGGAAGAAGAAGAAACCCAGGGCTAAGCTGAATTTCTTGTTTTCCTTTTCACTCCCAGCCAGTGCCAAACGCTGCGTGGGAGCCACATGAAAAGGCATCTGAACAGGCCTGTTTCAAAGCCATAACGAGCTTTTATGCTGCAGCCTCTCCAGTTCGCCTTCTATCACTCCTAGACTTTTATTGCCCCTCTGGCGGAGGAGCTTCCAAGATCCAGGAGCCAAGGACAGATGGCAGAGGGGGCGGGGCAACGCTGGTCACGACCGCTGCTCCGCCCACCACAGCCAGTGTAGTTTGGGGGTCTCTTTCCTTCACAGACTTTCAGTCTGGTGAAGAGGCCGCCTGGGCAGGGTGCAGGCTGGTGATGGCTCCTCCCCTCCTGCCTGTTCCCACCCCCACCTCCCGGTGCTGTGCAGCTAAAAAAAAAGGGCTTTGCAAAAAAGAGGGGGGCAGTGCTGTGAAACAGCTGCGATGCACCTCCCTGCCAGGGGCAGCTCTGCAGCACGGCGGGGCCCTGGCCCATGGACCCCAGCAGCTCACAGCCAGGGAGGGCTTACAGAGCCAGGGCCACAGGCCTGGCGGCTCCCTCTGTGAGATGGGACAGTAGGGTGATGGGGAGTCTGGGGGCTGCGCCTGAAGCCTGGGGAGTGAGGCATCTCTGCTCCTCTAGCCCACCTCCCCTCTCCTGTTTCTCCATGCTAGGCCGCGGTGTCCTTCCGGGAACCGCTAATCCTGCAGCCCCGCACGAGAAACCTTCTATCGGCCCGAGGTTCCGAGCTCACGCAGTGCCCAGCGTCAGTCACACGGGGATCCATCAGTATTTACCGCTATTACCTTCATTCTGAGTTTATCTCCCCCACACCCGGGCAAATGTTTACAAAACCTGAGTAAACGTTTACTAGAATTTGGGAAACAAAGGAAAGTGCATAAAGGGAGTAAAAGTTGCCCCTAGTTCTGCTCCTAGAGAAACCTGATATTAACATTTAAAAATGTTTACTTCTGGGCTTGTTCCCAAATGTGCTCCATATGCTTTCTCAAGTATGGTTTGTAGCTTGCTCTTGCGTGTTATATGAGGAGCATGTTTCTCTGCTGTTACAATTATTTATAAACACCACTTTTAGTGACTGCATGATATTCCCTTTTGCAGACGTACCATGTTTCACTGAATATTTCCCCACTTGGTGAGCTTTTTAGCATCTCCAGCATGATGTGCAAAACAGTCATAAACATTCCCAGACATAGATCTCTGTGTTCTCTGTATTACCACAACATAAATCTAAAAAGGGAAATTGCTGCATCTGAGAGAAGGAACATTTTACATTCTTGTTACATTATGTTCCTTTCCCCCAAGCAGAGCTAGAGGGCGCTCGTCTCTCTCTATGCACTGAGACCAGTCTTAAAAATCGTTGGTGTTTAGAGAGTGGTAAGTAATATACAAATTTCTCCTTAAATTATTCATATTATTCTTCTTTTAAAAGGAAGGTTAGAAGCAGAGACATTTGTTGACTCCATTTCTAAACAAAAGACATTAAGATATTACACATATGTGTATGTGTTTCCCTGTGTGTATATACTTATACAGGCTTCCCAGGTGGCTTGGGGGTAAAGGGTCTGTCTGCCAGTGCATGAGATGCAGGAGAGACCCCTGGGTGGGGAAGATCCCCTGCAGGAGGAAATGGCAACCCGCTCCAGTATTCTTGCCTGGAAAATCCCATAGATAGAGCAGCCTGGCCAGGTACAGTCCATGGAGTCCCAAAGAGTCTATGGGGTTACAAAGGACATGACTGAGAGGCTGAGCGCGTGCGCGCACACACACACACACGCACACACACACACGCACACACACATCTATATGTCTGGAGAAATATGTGGAAACATCAGAGTTGCCAATGTTTGTTATGTTTGCTTATAAGTAATATACACTGCAAAAAAAGTGACTCAAATGAGATAGAAACTCATTTTTCCCCAAATGTAAAAGGTAGACATCCCAGTGTAGAAGCTGGGATCACCAGGAACAGAGTCGCCAGGAACAGAGGCTCCTTCTGAGCCTCCATTCTCCTGCCCATTTCTGCCCCATCTACTGATGGTCCGAGATGATTGCTAGAGCCCCAGCCAGCCATCTTGTCAATGTGCAAGGCAAAAGGAGGGAGAGAGGAAAGAGGAGGGAGAGGAGGGAGAGAGGAAAGAGGAGGGAGAGGCTAGTCTTTAAAATAGGGCTCTGAGAAGTCTCCCAGACCTGACGGTTCCACTGAATCTCATTGGCCAGATTTCAGAAATGACCTCATGTAGCTGCAAGGGAAGCTGTAAACTTTAGTCCCAGCTGGGGAGCAAGGCACCAGCTAAGATTTAGGGTTTGTTAAACTAAGATGAAGACTAAGAATGAATATACAATGAACAAAGCTAGTGGAGGTGATGGAGTTCCAGCTGAGCTATTCAAGATGCTCAAAGATGATGCTGTTAAAGTGCTGCACTCAACATGTCAGCAAATTTGGAAAACTCAGCGGTGGCTACAGGACTGGAAAAGGTCAGTCTTCATCCCAATCCTAAAGAAAGGCAATGCCAAAGAATGTTCACATTACCATACAGTTGCATCTCATTTCACATGCTAGTAACTGCTGCTGCTGCTGAGTCGCTTCAGTTGTGTCCGACTCTGTGCGACCCCATAGACGGAAGCCCACCAGGCTCCCCCGTCCCTGGGATTCTCCAGGCAAGAACACTGGAGTGGGTTGCCATTTCCTTCTCCAATGCATGAAAGTGAAAAGTGAAAGGGAAGTCGCTCAGTTGTGTCCGACTCTTAGCGACCCCATGGACTGCAGCCCACCAGGCTCCTACGTCCATGGGATTAGCCAGGCAAGAGTACCTGAGTGGGGTGCCATTGCCTTCTCCAACATACTAGTAAGGTAGTGCTCAAAACCCTTCAAGCTAGGCTTCAGCAGTATGTGAACTGAGAACTTATAGATGTACAAGCTGGATTTAGGAAAGGCAGAGGAACCAGAGATGAAATTGCCAACATCCACTGGATCAGAAAGAAAGCAAGGGAATTCCAGAAAAATATCTACTTCTACTTCATTGACTACACTAAAGCCTTTCACTGTGTGGATCACAACAAACTGTGGAAAGTTCTTAAAGAGATGGGAATACCAGACCACCTTACCTGTCTCCTGAGAAACCAGTTTGTGGGTCAAGAAGCAATGTTAGAACCAGACATGGAACAACATACTGGTTAAAAATTGGGAAAGGAGTATATCAAAGCTGTATACTGTCACCCTGTTTATTTAATTTCTATGCAGAGTACATCATGTGACATGCCAGGCTGGATGAATCACAAGCTGGAATCAAGATTGCTGGGAGAAAGATCAACAACCTTAAATACGGAGATGACAGTGCTCTAATAAGAGGAACGAAAGAGCTTCTTGATGAAGGTGAAAGAGGAGAGTGAAAAGGTTGGCTTAAAACTCAACATTCAAAAAACTAAGATCATGGCATCCGGTCCCATTAGTTCCTGGCAAATAGATGGGTGGGGGGAAAGTGGAAGCAGATTTTATTTTCTTGACTCCAAAATCACTGTGGATGGTGACTGTAGCCATGAAATTAAAAGATGTTTGCTCCTTGGAAGGAAAGCTATGACAAAACTAGACAGCATATTAAAAAGCAGGGACATCCCTTTGCCAACAAAGGTCCGTCTAGTCAAGGCTGTGGTTTTCCCAGTGGTCATACACTGACGTGACATTTGGACCCCAAAGAAGGCTGAGCATGAAAGAATTGATCCTCTTGAACTGTGGTGCTGGAGAAGACTCTTGAGAGTCCCTTGGACTGCAAGGAGATCCAACCAGTCCATCCTAAAGAAAATCAGTCCTGAATATTCATGGGAAGGACTGATGCTGAAGCTGAAACTCCAATACTTTGGCCACCTGATGGGAAGAGCTGATATTTGAAAAGACCCTGATGCTGGGAAGGATTGAAGGCAGGAGGAGAAGAGGTGACGGAGGATGAGATTGTTAGATAGCATCACTGACTCAGTGCATATGGGTGTGAGCAAATTCTAGGACACAGTGGAGGGCAGGGAAGCCTGCTGACTGCAGTCCATGGGGCTGCAAGGAGTTGGACACAAGTGAGCGACTGAGCAACAAAAATTCCAGCAACAGTTGCCTTGAGGAATGAAGTGAGTTGTCACGGAGAGGAGGGATGGAGTGGTGGACAGGCAGAGATGGCATATACATTTGCGTTATTCCGTTAGTTGTAGTGAAACCATTTTAAAGAAGTACTCTTGGAAAGCTTTAAAACATTTTAGTAAGAATGACAGGGGAAATGTCCTCATAGATTTTTACATAAAATTTACAGAACAGCTGAATGAGCCAACATCCTCACCAAATTCTTTCAGCACTCTGAATGCTGCACCTCACTGCCTTCTGGCGCCAAGCCTTCTGATGACAAATCTGCCTGTAAGCTCACCGATGGTCCCTGGATGTGAGGAGTGACTTGTCTCTTCCCGCTTCCAAGATTCTTTCTTTGTGTTCCCACAGCTTGATTATAATGTCTTGGTGTGGAGCTCTTAGTGTTTATGCTACTTGGAGCTCACCAAGCTTTTAAATATCTTTATAGTTATATTTTCATCAGTTTTAGGGAAGTTTCGGGCTTTCAAATAATTCCTCTGCCCCTTTCTCTTTTTCCCGGGACTTTCACAGTTTGTATATTGGCTGACTCGATGATGGCCCACAGTCTCTTAGATGGAGTTCACTTTTCTTCAATTTTTTTTTCTTTCTGTCCCCCAGGTTTTATCATTTCAATTGTCCCATCTCCGAAGTTCTCTGGTTCTTTCTTCTACTTGCTCACATCTGTTTTTGAATCTCTCTAGTGGATTGTCCATTTCAATTACTGTTCCTTTTAGCTTCAGAATTTCTTTTTGGTTCCATGTGTTCTATCTATTTCTTGGTACAGGGGCACTTTAGAGATACTGTGGGTTCCGTTCCAGACCACCCGACTAAATCAAACATCACAATAAAGTGAGTCACACAGATTTCTTTGGTTTCTCAGTGTCTATAAAAGTTACATTCACACTATACTGTAATCTATTAAGCGCGCAGTAGCATTATGTCTTACAAAATATATATACCTTAACTAAAAAGTATTGTTAAAAAACAGGTAACCACCATCTTAGACTTCAGTGAGTCATAATCTTTTTGCTGGTGGAGGGTCTGAACTAGATGTTGACAGCTGCTGTGTGATCAGAGTGGTGGTTGTGGCAACTTCTTAAGACAACAGTGAACAATGCCGCCTCTATTCACTCTTCCTGTTCTGAATAATTTCTCTATAGATGCAATGCCGTTTGATGGCATTTACCCACAGCAGACTTCTTTCAAAATTGGTATCAATCCTCTCAAACTCTGCCATTGCCCCATCAGCTAAGCTTGTGTAACATCTAAATTCTTTGCTGTCATTTCAGCAGTCTTCACAGCATCTTCACCAGGAGTAAATTCCATCCAAGAAATCCCCCCCCCCTTTTTTTTTTGGCTCANGACAGCTGCTGTGTGATCAGAGTGGTGGTTGTGGCAACTTCTTAAGACAACAGTGAACAATGCCGCCTCTATTCACTCTTCCTGTTCTGAATAATTTCTCTATAGATGCAATGCCGTTTGATGGCATTTACCCACAGCAGACTTCTTTCAAAATTGGTATCAATCCTCTCAAACTCTGCCATTGCCCCATCAGCTAAGCTTGTGTAACATCTAAATTCTTTGCTGTAATTTCAGCAGTCTTCACAGCATCTTCACCAGGAGTAAATTCCATCCAAGAAATCCCCCCCTTTTTTTTTTGGCTCATCCATAAGGAGCACCTCTTTATTCCTCGAAGTTTTCTCATGAGCTTGCAGAAATCCAGTCACACCTTCAGGCTCCACTTCTAATTCTAGTTCTCTTGCTGGTTCTACCACATCTGTAGTGACTTCCCCCTTTGAAGTCTTAAACCTTTCAAAGTCGTCCGTGAGAGTTGGACTCCACTTCTTCCAAACTCCTATTGATGTTGACACTTTGACCTCTTCTCATGAATCACAAATGTTCTTCATGGCATCTAGAATGGCAGGTCCTTCCTAGAAGGTTTTCGATTGACTTTGCCCAGATCCATCAGAGGAGTCACTGTCTCTAGCAGTTATAGCCTGGTGAGCTTGAAAGTTGAAGTCACTCCTGGATGCATGGGTTGCAGAATGCACACTGTGTCAGCAGGCGCGAGGCCAGCATGCTGCCCTGACTCTCGCTGTGTTTCCCCATCAGAGCTCCGGGGGCCAGCTGCACTGTCAAATGAGCAGGGGTGTTTTGAAAGGAATCTTTTTCTGAGCGCTGGGTCTCAAGAGTAGGGCTCCAACAGGGAGCGAACCATACTGTAAACAGAGACGCTGTCCCTCAGGCTTCGCTCCATTTACAGAGCACAGGCAGAGCAGATTTATCGTGATCCCTCAGGGCCCTGACATTTTCAGAATGATAAATGAGCACTGGCTTCACCTGAAAGTCATCAGCTGCATTAGCCCCTAACGACAGTCAGTCAGTCCTTTGAAGCTCTGGTGCCAGGCACTGACTTCTCCTCTCTACCTATGAAAGTCCTAGATGGCATCTTCTTCCAACAGAGGCTGTCTGTCTACAGTGAAAGTCTGTTGTTTAGTGTTCAGTTCAGTTCAGTCACTCAGTCCTGTCCGACTCTTTGCGACCCCATGCATTGCAGCACGCCAGGCCTCCCTGTCCATCACAAATCCCGGAGTTCACCCAAACTCATGTGCATCGAGTCGGTGAGGCCACCCAGCCGTCCCCTCCTCGGCGGTCCCCGTCTCCTCCCGCCCGCATCCCTCCCAGCATCAGGGTCTGTCCCAGTGAGGCAGCCCCCTTAGTGAGTAGCCCCAGCTGCGTCCGGACAGCTCGTGGCAGCTTCTGTTAGCGCATCAGCTCTTGCTTTGTCGCTTTGCACAGTGATGTTGTGGAGACGGCTTCTTCCCTTAAACCTCATGAGCCAGTCTCTGCCGGCTTCAGACATTTTTCCTGCAGCTTCCTCACCTCTCAGCCTTCATAGAACTTCGTAGCGCTTTCCTTGGGCTCCCCTCGTGTCTCAGAGGGTGAAATGATCCGCCTACAAGGTGGGAGGCCTGGGTTCCATCCCTGCGTTGGGAAGATCCCCTGGAGGAGGGCCTAGCAATCCACCATGGTATTCTTTTCTGGAGAATCCCCGTGGACAGAGGAACCTGGGATTGCAAAAAGTCTGACATGACTGAGCTACGTAGCACAGCACAGCGCTTTGCTCTGGGTGTAGGCCTTGTTTAATGGAACGTTGTAGTTGGTGTGATCTTCTATCCAGATGATTCAGACTCTCTCCATATCAGTGATAAGCCTGTCTAGTTTTCTCCATATCAGCGATAAGGCTGTTTGTTCATGTGTTCATAGGAGTAGCACTTTTAATTTCCTTCAAGAACTGTTGCTTTCAATTCACAGCCTGGCCGTTTGCTGTAAAAGTTCTGACTTTCAGCCTGTCTTGGATTTCAACAGGTCTTCCTCACTAAGTGTAATCATTTCTAGGTTTCAATTTAAAGCGAAAGAAGTGTGACTCTTCCTTTCACTGGAACACTTAGAGGCCATTCTAATGTCAGTTTTGTATGCCTGAGGGATAGGGAGGTCAGAGGAGAAGGACAGGGACGGAGGAATGTCTGCTCAGTGGAGCAGTCAAAACACACATAGGGTTTATCAATTAAGTTGGCTCCAAGCAACTGTAGCAGTCACATCAAAAGTCACTGATCATAATGAATATGGTAATAATGAAAAGGTTTGAAATATTGTGAGATTTACCAAAATATGATGCAAAGACAAAAAGCAAATGTTGTCAGAAAAATGGCCCAATAGACCGGCTCCATGCAGGGTTGCCACAAACTTATAATTTGTTAAAAAGAAAGCAGTATCTGCTAGGTGCAATAAAACGAAAGATGCTTGTATTTCTAACGCATGAGTACATTGCTTTCCTGACCATCTCCCCGTTTCTTTCACTTCTTTGAGCGTCTTGCAGGCAGTTACATTAGTCTGCGTCTAGCAGGTCTGCCGTCCGGCCTTTCTCAGAGGCTGCTTCAGCTGGCGTTTCCCCTTTGCGTGGATGGCCCCTGCTTTGCTTGCCTGTGGTCTCCGTGCTGTTGAAAACTGGATATTGGAGTCTGATAATGCAGGAACTCTGGAAATCAGATTTCCCCCCCTCTCCAGGGTTTGCTGGCTTTTTTGTTTGTTTCTTATTTTGATTTTATTGCTGCAGGCTGTGTGTGTCTTGGGAATCAGCCTGAGGTGTAAACTGAAGCTCTCCTCAGGTCTTATCTGAGCGTGAGCTTTTTCCTGGGCATGCTTGGTGACTTTCTAAATCCCTCCATACGGCGGTTGCTTCTGAATGTCCTCATCCTTAAACTGTTGTTCAGTTGTTAAGTCATGTATGAATCTTTGTGACCCCATGGACTGCAGTATGCCAGGCTCCCCTGTCCTTCACTATCTCCTGGAGCTTGCTCAAATTCAGGTCCATTGAGTTGGTGATGCCGTCTGATCATCTCATCCTCTGTCCTTAAATGTTGCCTCCCAAAAGGGAGAAGAAGGAAAATAAATGTGGGGATGGGAGTGGAAACAGGCTCTGGCTGTAAGACCAGCAGGACCCTATGGGGCCTTCCCAGGACAGACCCTGCCCCCGTATCCTCTGCTTTAGCTCCTCTCTGAAGGACTAAGATAACAGTGTCTGATGTACAATTCCTGAGTTGTTTCACAGATGCTGAAACAACCACCAAGTGGAAGAAATTAAGTACTTCATGATCACGAGCATAAAGTCCCAGACCTACTGGTGCCCAGGGATTAGCATCATGAATCCTGTAAGCTATGTGTCCACGGCTCCAGAAACACAAGCACGGATGCTATCCTGCAGCTGAGGCGGAGGTTGGGAGAGACGTTTAGCTGCTACCTTGGCAAGAGCCAAAACTGTGGAAATTAATGACTTACCCTCCAAGCCTTCCCCTGGAAGCTGCAAGCCTTGGAACAGACCAGAAGGTCCAAAATCATTACATCAGGAGGGCTCTGCCAGTGTGATTGTTGCCCAAGCACGGACTCTGTGCTCCCACCCCACCCTCTTCCCTGATGTCACTTTCTCCTTTATTTCTACACTTGATGGATGTTATTTTATGTGAACATATTACAGATAAAAGACTATTCCACTTTAAAGTAAATTTGCATTCACTTTATGCTTATGAATGTTTTTATAGAATCAGTAGTTACTTGGGTTTTTCCTCTCTTTTGTCTGTAGCCTTTGCCTGCCTTTTTTTTTTTTTTTCTCTTAGGGAACTTGAGTATTTTTAAAAAATCTCTACAAGTAAACAATCTAAGCAAAGAATGCTGACAAATATAATAAAAACTGTTTACCCATTTTAGTTTTCAGAGATAGGTGAATTAAAACGACAGAATGAGGCCATTTATACCTTTTTAAGAAGAAGGAAAATAGAATTGATACAACACAAAATTTGGCAAAGCCATGTTAAAACAGGCCTATTCTAACTTTGCTGGTGGCAAGGTGGAACCCTTTTAGAAAGCAACTAAGCTCCACAAATGTTTATATCCTTGGTCCAGAAATTCTTCTTAGACTAACTTGTGAAAATAAAAAAATAAATACCTGTGGGTGCAAATATATTCCTGGCAGCACAGTTTATAACTGTGAAATATGGAAACAACCCAAATACCTAAACAACAGGAGTCTGGCTTAGCTGAACAAGGCACGTTCCTGAGTTGAAAGTTTTGCCGTCATTTAAAAGGGGCTATCATGTATCGTTTGGGAAAAATTCTC
>SJYB01001666.1:26569-107281 GCA_006408585.1 Antidorcas marsupialis | reverse complement strand
GAAGGAGATCAGTCTTAAGTGTTCTTTGGAAGGACTGATGCTAAAGCTGAAACTCCAGTACTTTGGCCACCTGACGCGAAGAGCTGATTCATTTGAAAAGACCCTGATGCTGGGAAAGATGAAGGCAGGAGGAGAAGGGGATGACAGAGGATGAGATGTCTGAATGGCATCACTGACTTGATGGACATGAGTCTGAATGAACTCCTGAAGTTGGTGATGGACAGGGAGGCCTGGCGTGCTGAGATTCATGGGGACACAAAGAGTCAGACACGACTGAGCGACTGAACTGAACTGAACTGATGCCACCACGAAAAAACCAAAGTACTAAATAGGTTCAAGTTTTCTTTATAATTTTTTGAAGGTAAATCCCATACGTGAAATGGGCAAGCTTTATATGTCAGCTTCTTTGAGTTTTGCCGTGTACTGTTGGCTCTCTGACAGTTCAGCTTTCCCCTCTCAGTCTCCTTTGCTGGCTTCATCTTCAGGGTTCTGCAGCGTTCTCTCTGTTTTCTTTTCTGTTATTCTATGTGAACACCTTGCATGGTAATCTTTACAGCTATAATCAGGATCAAGATTAACTCATTTGTGTAATCCTAGGCCAATATAATCCTTTCTTAGCCTTCAGTATATGGCAAGTGCTAAATAGATGTTTGCGTGAAAAAAAATGTGCAGTTAGAAAATGACTTATATCCATGTATACATAGCATATAGAAGTCTTCTTTGAGAATCCTGAATAAAAAAAAAAATTTGCATACTTCCCAATGAATAATCTTATTTCATTCATTCTAACCTGTGCATTTATTACGTTGGTTTTTTATATGTTATCCTCTGAAATTGAGGTGTATCTTTAGTCCTCTACCAGAACTGGTATGAGTCAGGTGTGAAAAATTCTACTGATTGCTTCTTGATAGCAGGTACCAGCGTCAGAATGTCTTAAGGTTTATGATGACACCACAGCACAGTTCTTTCGGCAGCTCTGCTGTCGTGTTACACGATGGTTTGGCGTTGTGGTGCGGTATAAGAGAGCCTCAAGTCCCTTAGTGCTGGGATTGGAGAGCACCAGTTGAAGTGACTTAGATTAGCTTTCCATGTTGTGTAGGAGCAAACTGCAGGCTTATGCAGCGCCACAGAAAAACGGGGCTGTCAGCTCCTAGAGGGCAGCGTCCTCGCCCTGTGTGCTTCTGGGGCTGCACTGGCTGCGGCAGCTTCCCAGTCTCTGTCAGATGACAGCATGCTCCCGTCAGCTCCAGCCAATTCACGCCCAGGGTGAGCCACCCTGCCGGGAGGACAGCCAGGACAGGACGTTCCTCTCAGGGGCTCTTGCAGGGAGTCTCACTGAAGGTGCTCTGGGCAGCCCTTTATCTTGGAATCCAGGAGACCAGGGAGCTCGGGTGGGTCTGAATGTGTTATGACTTCTTTTTCATTTTTCAATTAAAAAAATAACACTTATTCTCTTTATCAACAGGAGTGAAACCTCGGTCTGGTTGGGCTATCGACCCGTTTGGACATTCACCAACAATGGCTTATCTTTTAAAACGTGCTGGATTTTCTCACATGCTTATTCAGAGAGTTCATTATGCAGTTAAAAAACATTTTGCATTGCATAAAACACTGGAGTTTTTTTGGAGACAGAATTGGGGTATGTAAAGTTAGATGAAAGTGGAAGATCTTACTTGACCTAGATATTATTTCAGAGGGGTTATGACCTCTTGCTGTTACGGGTTTTATTCAACATATCAGTCTTGAGAATCAGGTTGCTTAAAGATATACGTAATTAATTTTTCAATATAATTGTGTCAGGAGTCTTTTAATCATTGGTAAAAATATTTATCTATAGAACATGGTAGATTATTTTAAGCCTAAAGGAAGTAAACAAAATAAGAAATTAGTCTTTTGCAAGTAATGCTTTCATTTGATTCTATTTTACAATGTACCCATTTTACCACAAAGTTGATTGCATTAGAACTGATATTTATTTAGTTGCTAAGTCACATCGACTTTTTTTGCGACCCCATGGACTGCAGCCCTTTGCTTCCTCTGTCCGTGGAATTTTCCAAGCAAGAGTCCTGGAGTGCGCTGCCATTTCCTTCTCCAGGGGATCTTCCCGACGCAGGGATGGGGCCCAGGCTCTGCTGCGTCCCTTTACCACCGAGTCCCTGGGGAATCCCCCAGTTCTCCTTCCTCCTGCCCTCCTGTCTGTGCAGCTAGTTAGAGCTGCCTTAATTTAAAGCCTCCCTCCTGCCCTCCTGGAACAGCTGTCCTGCTGCCCATGTCGCTCGTTTCCCCGCTGTCTCGGCACCCTGTGGGGTCCGCGGATGTGCGCCTCCAGCTCTGTGCCGGAGGAGGGGTGACAAGATGGGGACCTGCGGAGGCCTCTGCCTGCCCCGGCCCCGGGCCGCTGTCCGCTTGCGTATGTCCATTTAGTGAGCCCTTATTACGGGACATGCGCTGTGTGACGTGCTTTATAGTCACCCTCTCCCTGAACCTGTGAAATCATTGCTAAGTTAGGTTCCGTTATTATAGGCCCTTTTACATGTGAAAAGTGGAGGCCATTTGCCAGAACTCACACAGGTGACAGGTATGAAGCCTCGATCTGTGCCCAGCTCTGTGCTCTTCCAAGGCCTAGGCCCCCTGGCTCTAGCATCTGCTGCCAGCTGTATCAAGCCGTCAGTAAAATTTCATCTGAAAAAAGGATTTCATTATTAAGACTGTTTAGCCATTACTGCATTACATCATACCTGTTCTCTGTGTAGTCTAGACCTTCATTAAGTGTTTCAGTAGCATCATTTGTAAATTTAGACAGTATCTTTCTCATGGGCGCTGTTTTTTCAAAAGGAAACAAATTAACTGTATAACTTATTATCCTGGAAAACTAAACCTGTAAGGCAGACAGGAGCTTCTGAGGGATTGCATCCTATATAAGTTTATCAGATGCTTAGGAGCATATTTATTTTTGTAGAAAAAGGATGATTTATTTGAGGAAGCCCTACTTAAATTATTGCTTACATTCAAATTGCTTGCAAATATCAGTTGGCATAAAATTAATACTTTTATGCACCTAATACTGTGCTAAAAAGAAATATAGAAAACATCATTGCCTGTAAAATTATAGTCTTAATTTGATAGAAGACTAACACCACCAAATGCAGCAGATAAACCGAAATGTGTAAATGAGCTGCTGAATAGTACGGTGGGCCTACCCGAGGTCTTTGGACATGTTGCTCGAAATGATGTTTTGGAATTAAGGTGAGCTGCTTTGTTTGTTCTGGTTGTTAATGAAGCAGTTGTTTTCAGATCTTTTAAATATATATGGTGCTTGCTTGTTTTTCCTTGTTGTCTCTATTATAAAAGCAGTACATTGCTGAGAATTGGAGATCTGTATATAGAGACGGTGAGGTATTTACAGGTCAGAATTAAAAGCAAAAAATGGCCATTTTTAACTCTTATTAAAGCCCTCCAACCTTACTGTGTGGGAGGCTTCTTACCTCTCAAGGGCAGTGATGCCAGCACATACTGGCATTGCAGTTTCATTTAAAAACATTTCTGTGTCGGGAACCAGTACTCGTTTTCTGTAACTTTTTTGTTGGCTTTGTTTTGTTTCTTCTCTGTGCTTTTGAAAATTATTGTTACTTTCCCTCTGCTTCCAAGGACGACAGTCAGACTGGCCCTTCATTGCTAAAGGGCCCTCTGCACACTCTGTCGAGTGCACTCATTTCTCGTCACTGCAAGACGAGTATTTCCCCAGTATTTTCACAAGCTCTTCCCTCTCCTCCTGTTATTCTCCCAGCCCCCCGCTGTGCTGCCTTCTTGCCTTCACGCGCGGCCTCTGCAGCTAACGGTCCCCCTCAGAGTCCCTGCTCCCCGAGGCAGGCGCAGGTGTGGCAGGCGCTGGCCGCCGGGGGTGGCCGCAACTTTGGATGCGCTGGCTGTGACCTCTGCTCGTTTATGCCCTTCCAGGTCGGCAGATGCTGCTTTAGGAGGGGGCCTTTCTGTTTCAGTTAGGGTTAGACAGAAGATGTGGGTAGACACTGAGACACACGTGTCGTCCATCGAGTGCTGCTTGGGTGTGTGTATTAGTAGTTAGAGGGGTTGCTGCTTTGGGATGGAGCTTGCACTGTGTATGTGCAAAGCAGTGGCGTTTTGAAAGTGTGGGGATGAAATCTGAATTCACACAGGTCTGTGTGTTGCTCTCTGTTGTAGATCTGGGGTCTGTCACAGACATTTTTTGCCACATGATGCCCTTCTACAGCTACGACATCCCCCACACCTGTGGACCTGATCCTAAGATATGCTGCCAGTTTGATTTTAAACGGCTTCCTGGAGGCAGATACGGTTGTCCCTGGGGAGTCCCCCCAGAAACAATATATTCTGGAAATCTCCAGAACAGGTATGAAAATATGCATTTTATAAGTCAACATCTTGAACAAGTGAGCATTAGTGGCTTGTTGCTGAAGAGTTATATAAATGGGCTTTGGTAGCCAATATTATCCTTACTCAGGGCATTCATTCAAACGAGATTTAAAGCAGCTGAAAAGCGCCAGAGCCTTGCCTGTTTGCCTTCTGTGTTATGACTGAACGGAAAGTGGACTGGAGTAGATCAGGGTACGGTGGATAACCTGTTACACACCATTTCTGTGATCTCCTCTGCCTTTATTATAAAAGCCTCCTGCTGTGTTTGATTGATTTCATATATTGTCGATACTAAAACTTACGGTCTCTTATGGTATAAATTGGTAAGAAAAGCAACCCAATTGCAAAAACACGTTTATTGAAATAGATCACATAAAGAACGTAATTATCTGTTCCCTTAATAACAATCTCAGTAATAGTGAACGCTACCCAGCTCTGATGAATGCATATCTTTGCATCTTTCTGAAGTTTTTGACTTACTGAAAACCTTAATTAGGAATATTTATTCTCAAAAAATTTTAACTAAAAATCAGGAAATGAATTACTTGTTTTTTCTTAGACGAAAACTGTCCTAAAGATGGAAGCATCTCATTAAACCAAGCTACCTATACTTCTAATTCTGGTGCTTTTAAAAGTTTAATTTCCTCACTGTAAAATTAATGTTATGTAATACACTAAAATAAAACACTGTTTTGTAATATAAGACACTCAACTCTGCTAGAAAAATAATATAGCCTTTTAAATAAAGTAAGATTGTTGCTCTGTGCTCAATAAAATCTGTTTTTAAAATGTGTGTGTGGGGATGAAGGCATGATCTGGGTCTCTTGCACTGAGTCCTTGTGGTGTTAAAGAAAATATTGCAGCCTGAGCCTCGCACTGTGGCAGACATAGAAGCATCTCAGCATGGAGGCTTCTCAAAGCCATGGATCCGTTATGTATATCAAAATCTGGCTTTTACGGTTGTTTTGGAAGAAAGTATCCCAAGATTTGGGATCTGTTTGGTTTCTTTTTTTTGGTTCTTGGAGCGGTGAAGAACCTGAACAGCCTGTTAGGGTCAGGCTACTTAGACATAGGAGGATGATTCAGTACACCGTCGCAAAGGTGCGGTGGAAAGGGGACGCTGGTGGGTTGGGCAGGGTCGGGGAACCCTTGCCTGCCTTCTCGGGAGACCAGCTGTTTGCCGCTAAGTGGGCTTTGCACGCCTCCTGTTAGTCCAGTGGTCAGGGGCACCGGGAGACTTCTTGCAGGCTAGCTCAGGGAATCCCCATGTACCCATAGATGGTGCGAGGCCCCTCTTTTTCTTTCGTGGGTGCTGCTGAGAGTGCCTGAGAGCCATCTTGCACAGTCCTGTTGATAGTCATGGAACCCTTCAAAGATTACTGGCCCCCCTCCCCAACCCCCCTCAGAACACGCCTTGTGTTCAGGCAGTTCCAGTGATTCTGAAAGGGGCTTCCAGGCACCAGGGACACACAGATGAATGAATCTGTATAATGCTTACATAGATTTGTTGTTGTTTAGCTTATAAGTCTTGAAGTCTTACTTCTGCTGGTTACTTCCCATGCAGATGTCACCTTCCTTGTGATGTTCAGAGATCAGACATGGGCATTCCAGTTTAATGGCACTGGATTTTTTAACATCCTAAAGAAAATGATTTTTAACTGTCATGTGCAAGTGATACATGCAGTATGTTTAGTTTATCAGGTTCCTCTACTTTGAAGATAAAGAAGCTCCATTCTTTATCAAGCTTGGTTTTAGGTCTAGTACCATATAATATGGGTTTCTCTGGGGGCTCAGATGGTAAAGACTCTGCCTGTAATGCAGGAGACTGGAGTTCAGTCCTTAGGTCAGGAAGATCCCCTGGAGAAGGGAACGGCTAACTACTCCAATATTCTTGCCTGGAGAACGCCATGGACAGAGGAGCCTGGTGGGCTACCGTCCACAGGGTCACACAGAGCTGGACACAGCTGAGCGGCCGAGGCTGCCTCACCGTCTGTTTCACGTATGGCGATGGCCTACCTGTCAGGTGATCTGACGTTTGTTGCCGTCAGGCTGCCCTTTGCTGCCTGGTAGAGCAAGTGCAGAGCAATCGCAGCCGCACGTCCTTCCCCATGACGTGGGTGGATGCTCTCGCCGTGAGTTTGCCGTGTGTGCATCGAGTGACCACTCCCCGTAGCTGGGCAGTGTGGCCCCTTGGATCTCCCAGCACTGACCTTTGCTGAGCAGCAGCCTGGGAGTCAGGATGGGCGCTGTGTAGAAGGGGCACTTCCTTAGAGTCTGTGCCTGCTTTCCTCCTCTATGTCTCACACGTGTGTGTGCAACACATGGCACATCTAAAGTGAGCCTTGGGACACGCTTCTGTGCCGATTGCCTGGAGGGTCTAGCTGGATGCTCATTTATACTTCATCTTATATCTGTGATTTATGTACGCATTTTTCCTCTAATTTCTTTAGGTCTTAGATATCTTCCTATGTGATTAATCTTATTGTATGTGTGCTTTTTAATTATAAGTAATAATTTAAAATTGTTTTTTGGGAAATATGGAATATTAGTAAATTACTAGTAAAAATTAAGTTCTATATTGAATGGTAATCTCAGGAAACTAAGTATTATATGTTAAGTAAGAATATTATGGTTATATTTCACTCACCAAGTTATTAAATTTTTGCTAATTTAATATTTGCAGAACAGTTTCAGAGACCATCAATTTAGAAAGAGCATGCGAGATTCTAAATTTAGTTCAGTGTTTTTTCATAGTTTCTGTAAAATGCCTCTTTCCATCATTGATGTTCTTTGAAATTTCTTCATAAATTTTTATATCGTGAATTAGAATCTACTTCTGGATAATCCTTGAAGTGAAAATTGGAATACTGAATAAAAAAGCATGTTTGTCATCTGTCACTGTATTGTAAGCTTTGGCACTAGGGATATGGAGAACTCCTCAGGGTCATCTGCTTGTTTAATTTCACTTTCAGAAGCTCTTCCTCTTACTTTGTGTTCCCAGACTTTCTCAAACGGGGGCCCCGTTCAGCATCTCCCAAAAGGTTTTCTAGGGAGTATAAGTAGGTGGGATACAGAGTCTCATCAGCACACTGGCGTTAGCTGCCCTTCCGCGTCATGGGGTAGGGCCCAGAGGGGTAGAAGCCGGAAGGCTCGGGCAGCTGCTTAGCTGTGTCTGTTGATCAGGATGGAGGACGCTGTGGCAGATCCTCAGATGACTGATGGGAGAAGTTGAGCGAGTTGGTTTTCTTCCTTTAGAAAAGGAAAGCAGTTCTATAATTGGCTTCATTCAAAATAACTTTATGTTTAACTAGGCAATTGTTTATTTTTTTTAATTAGGCAATTTTAGATTAAGTTAGAGAAAGGGATATTAAGTCAAAGCAAGCTTCAGAGTTCATGTAGATGAGAAATCTATCTTCTTGGACTGAATTATTTTATGGCTCAGGCTCTCTGGCAGTCAGTCTCTGTGGCTGACCTTTGGGAGGGCGCTGATGCCCTCAGGAATTTATGCTAAAGCTGCCATGTGCCTTTATTTCTCTAAGGATATTCCGTGGAAAAGCTATGGGGTTTTTCCCTCTGATAAGAATTTATCAACATTTTAGAGGGATAGTAAAAATTAGTGTGGTAGTTTACAACAGTCTGTCTCGTGAATGATGCTAAACTAGAGCCCAGGCAGAATGCACGCCGCTCTGTCTGACTGCGGCTCACTTTGTCGCGAGTGGCCCCATCGTGTCAGCAGGACTCTGTCCCTTTTGCAGGGCCGAGATGCTTCTGGACCAGTACCGAAAGAAGTCAAAGCTCTTCCGCACCGCAGTCGTCCTGGCCCCGCTGGGGGACGATTTCCGCTACACTGAACGCACCGAATGGGACCATCAGTTCAAGAATTACCAGCTGCTTTTCGATTATATGAATTCTCATTCTCAGTATAATGTTAAGGTAATGAGAAATACTTTTTCATGATGCTGTGTTGAAGGGGAACCTTCGTTATTAAAGGAGGCTGAAACAGCGGCCTTAGTTTGTCCCGCATCCAAGTATTTCTTAGAATATGTAGTTCTTCTGTAAAAGTACAATTCATGAAGGGGAAAACTATCTTACACTGCAGTTCCATTTCTACTCTTATCCCTTTCTTGCCACTCATTGGGGATTAAAGAGGCGTTACTCTATGTGGCTGAAAGCACGTACCTCCTAAGTTGTGATGCTCATTTTCCGTGATGTCCTGTTTTCCTGCTAGCGCTGAAAGTTTGCTGTTCCTCTCAATTGCTCCTGTGATTTAGCAGCGTGACTGGCAGATGTAGACGCACATGTCAAGAATTTTGCAAACAAATGTCTTGTATCCAGAGACTGCACTCGCATTTTTCTTAGATGAGAAGTCTTCTAAAATTAATCATTCGTCTGTCATTCTTGCTCTTTTTCTCCCCCTCTGGAAAATTTAAAATGCACCCTAAAGTTTCGAGAATAGCGTGAATTCCTCCCCCCACCGATACTTCCCGATATCCATGACCCAGTACAGCACTCAGCAGCTCAAGGGCACCCTTGTCCCCACTGTGCTCCACGTCATCTCACTCCTCTGGAAGTTTGGAGCAGATCTCAGATGGCACGTGTTTTTGTCTATAACCATTTCATTATGTATCTAAATGATAAGGACACTGTGGAAAAATATGATCGTAATATCATTATCACATCTGAAAGATTAGCAGTGATACCAAATATCCAGACACATTCCAATTCTACTCATCTCATAAAAGCATTTTAACAGACGGGTTGCATGAGTGAGGACTTGAACAAGAGTCACGTGGACCCTATGTGAGAAGCTAATTGCCCAGCAGTGTATTATGCTCACACACAGAGCTGTTAGACAGTGAAACACTGTGAGGAGACAGTGGAGGGCAGCGGGATCACCCGTGGGAAACGGATCCAAGCTTATGAAGGAGAACCACACGATACTGAGCAGGCGAGTAAGCGTAAAGAAAGCATCACGGGGATTCTAGTTACTTAACTTGAATCTCAACCCAGGCATGAGCTGTGAGTACTGAACCTGCGTGTGAGTCGTCTCTGCTTCCCTCCAAGAGAAGGCGCACACAGAAACGGTTGGTCAGAGGGGCACGCATATATCTTGAAATACACCTTCTTGGGGAATGGTTCTGAGGTCTGCAGAAGGAGCCGCTGCATGACTCTGAAGAATTTCATCCTGTCTTTAACATTTCACCTGTTTCCTCCTTTGCCCACTAGAAAAATCTTGAATTTGAAAAGTTAATGTATCACGTACATAGGAGTGCACAGACCATTAAGTACACAGAGAATATTTTCAAGTTTTAAAACACCCATGTAATATTAAAAAGGATATATATATATATGTACAACTGAGTCACTTTGCTGTATAGCAGAGATTGGCATAACATTGTAAACCAAATATACTTCATTTGAAAGAAGAAAAAAACGCCACGTAACCACTGTCCAGTATGTAGAACGTCTCTAGCCTCCCAAGTTGTTACCAGTTCCTGCCAGAGTGACCGTTGCTTGCATTTGTATTTTTAATTGATGTTCATTTATTTTTAATTGGAGGATAATTGCTTTACAGTTTCACGTGGGTTTCTGCCGTGTATCACATGAATTAGCCATGGGTGTGTGTCTGTCCCCTTCGTGCTGGGCCTCCCTCCTACCTCCCACCCCGTCCCATTCTTCTAGGTGGTAACTTTGTGATTTGTGTTGCCTGTTTTTAAATTTTATGAGAAGGGACTCTTAAATACATGTTATTTTGCGTCTCACTTTTTTTTGCTGCACATTATGTTTTTGAAATTCATCCGCTGTTACATGTTGCATGTGACATGTATCATGTGATATTGATGAGCAGCCCACCACTTATCCATTCTGTTGCTGATGGACGCGTGGATTGTTTTCAGCTTTGGTTTATTACAGGTAACACTGCATTGCCTGTTCCATGCAGTGAATGTGCATGAGTTCACGGGGTTATAAAATGGAATGGAGTTTTGGGGTTATTGGGTATGCACGTGTCCAACTTCAGTAGATATTGTCAAAGAAAATTCCAAAGTAGGTCCACTGGATGTTGCATCCTAGGACAGTTTGGATGATTCCACTTCTTTACTCAGACTCGTATTATCAGAACACTTCTTTTCCTTTTATGATGGATGTGATGGTTTTATTTTGTATTTCTAGTAGTTAATGAGGTTGAATCTCTTCTCATAAGTTTATTGCCATTTGGGTATCCTCTTTTGAGCAGTGCTAAGCCTTTTGATGATTATTTTATTAAATTGGGCTGTCTGTCTTTTTCCTAACCACTTATGTTTCTCTGATGTGTTTTGGATCGAGTCTTTTTCCAGATAAAAGTTGTGCAAATGCTGTCTCCCACTATGTAGCCTGTGCTCCCTCCCTCTTAATGCTACCTTTTGAGGAACAGAAACTGTTCATTGTAATGGACTCTTACGGTTAGTGCTTGTTATGTTCTGCCTGAGAAACTTTTGTTTACCCATGGTCATGAAAATGTTTCTAACGAAGCTGTACTCTAGAAGTTCTATTGTTCTACCTTCAACATTTAGGTCTATAGTATGTATGGAATCAGTCAGTTCAGTTCAGTCGCTCAGTCGTGTCCGACTCCCCACGACCCCATGAACCACAGCACGCCAGGCCTCCCTGTCCATCACCAACTCCCAGAGCTTACTCAAACTCATGTCCACCCAGTCAGTGATGCCATCCAACCATCTCACCCTCTGTCGTCCCCTTCTCTTCCTGCCCTCAATCTTTCCCAGCATCAGGGTCTTTTCAAGTGAGTCAGCTCTTCGCGTGAGGTGGCCAAAGTATTAGAGTTTTAACTTCAACATCAGTCCATTCAATGAATATTCAGGGTTGATCTCCTTTAGGATGGACTGGTTGGATCTCCTTGCAGTCTAAGGGACTCTCAAGTGTCTTCTCCAACACCACAGTTCAGAAGCATCAGCTCTTTGGCACTCAGCTTTCTTTATAGTCCACCTCTCACATTCATACCTGACTACTGGAAAAACCATAGCCTTGACAAGACGGGCCTTTGTTGACAAAGTGATGTCTCTGCTTTCTGATGATGTCTGGAATAGATTGCAGCATATTGTCTGAGGGGAGGGATCAAGATGCTTCTTGCCCGTGTGACTGTCAAGCACCGTTTACTGAAAAGGCCGTAGTTTGCCCGTTTCTGTGCAGTGTCGTCCCTGTTATTAATCGGGAGTGGAGATGAATTTATGTGTGGGTCTGTGTCTAGACTTTCTGCTCACTTTCGTCTATTTGACTAGTTTCATACTTTCAGCTTCATGGGAGATCTTACTATTGGATAGTGAGTCTTCTCCTCAGCACTCTGCCTTCCTTACGGTCCAGCCCTCACTTCCACGCATTGACTATTGGAAAACCCGTAGCTTTGAGTATGTGGACCTGGGTCAGCAGAGTGTCACCTCTGCTGTTTAATATGCTGTCTAGGTTTGCTGTAGTTTTCTTCCAAGGAGCAAGTGTCTTTTAATTTCACGGCTGCAGCCACTGTCTGCAGTGACTTTGGAGCCCAAGAAAATAAAGTCTGACACTGTTCCATTTTTTCCTCTTGTTTGCCTTGAAGATGGGACTGGATGCCATGACCTTCACTTTGTGAATGTTGAGTTTTAAGGCAGCTTTTTCACTCTCCTCTTTCACCTTCATCAAGAGGCTCTTTAGTTGATCTTCACTTTCTGCTGTAAGGGTGGTATCGTCTGCATATCTGAGGTATTGATTTCCTTTATTTCAAGAATTTTTGTCCTTCACATCCTGGCTGCTTTGAGGGCCCTTAGATATCTTCAAACATTTTTTTCTGTGTATTAAAACTTGTCTAGTTGTATCTGTTCTCTGTGAGATGTTTAAAGCTGCTTAATCAAGCTGAAAGTGTGAGCTTGTTTTCTTCTAATGAGAGGACAAACAAAAACAAGCAGTTGGGTTAGGTGGCTGAGAAACTGGCGGTGGACTGGCTCAGTCAGCCAGTTTGCCACTGATCACGACTCATCTCGCACGCTATGTAGCCTGTCCTTTTATGTTGTCCTGGTAGAGGAGCTTAATATTACATGTAAGATTAAGGTTATGTCTAAGATTATTTGTTGCTTTTTAGTGTAAAACATTTAAATATTTTTGTTTGGTTATTTTTTGGTGTCCCAGGTACTTTGTTTGAGCTACCAAGAGACTATAGAAAATTTTACTTTAAATTATTATTTTTTTGAAACTACTCTAGCATTGCTAGAGGATTATATTTCAGTCCTTTCAGTTTGTGAGAAAGCTCATCAGGTCACTTAACAACAACTTTGCTCTGGGATTTTGCCAAGAAGAAAATATTTTCATTCTGGATAGTACCAAAAATTAACTGAAATATTTTTAAAAGGATGTACTCTCTTTTCGAACTTTCTAGCATGTCACAGATCCCTAAAATTTGAAACTGATTTTTGTTATCTGATAGTAATCCTTTATTACGTAGATGAGGGAGGGAAAGTGAAAGTCCCTCAGCTGTGTTTGATTCTTTGTGACCCCATGGACTGTACAATCCACAGAATTCTCCAGGCCAGAATACTGGAGTGGGTGATCTTTCCCTTCACCCGGGGATCTTCCCAACCCAGGGATCGAACCACGATCTCCTGCACTGCAGGCGGATTCTTTACCAGCTGAGCTACCAGGGAAGCCCATATGGACGAGGAAAGTGAGACTCAAAAATATCTAGGTGGATGAAGACGCTGCCGCTGTTACCGCGTGCACTTCTCTGACCTCATCTGTGCCTGTTGTTCTGTAGTTAATGCTGTGTCCTTGTGTTTGTGACCCTCATTTCCTCTCTGTTCACATATAATCTACTTCATAGCAAGTATATTCTGCTTCCTAGTAATGAGATGAGGGAGTAATACTTAATATTAAATAAACTAAAATATATTGAGAGATTGATTTGCTATTAACTCTCTAAATTTGTTTAGAATTTTATTGAAATATGGTTGATATATATATCACTGTTTATGGTTAAGGTATATATTAATAGCATCATGTTTTGGCTTATCTATACTGTGGGATGACCACCACAATAAGTTTGGTTGGCAGCCATCATCTAGTATCGAAACAATAAAAAAAGAAGAAAACATCTTTCCCTTGCGAGGAGAGCTGTTAGGATCTGCTCTCCACGGTCTCATCCGTTTCACTCGGCAGTGTTCACTGTAGACGCCGTGTGGTGTATTCCACAGTCCTACCGCTTGCTGCTCTCATAACTGGAAGTCGGTACCTTTCGGCCACCTTTGGCCAGTTTCCTTCCCTGCCCCCTACCTTTCCTCTCTTTTTCTGAGCTGTTCATTTTTGTTATATTTCACATGTAAGTGAGGTCATATAGGATTTTTCCTTCTCTTTATCTACTTGGCATAATGCCCTCTCGTAAAGTGCTTTGCTTTAACAGTTATTTAATTCTCTGAGCATTTTCTGGCAAGCACATAATTATTCCTATTATATTTTAAGAGACAGGCACAGATAGATTAGCTTGCGCGAGAAAAACTGTATTTGGTGAAGCCAAGATTAGAGTAGATAATGTAGTTTAAGACTGCGTTTCTTAATGGCACTGGTGAACGTATTTGCAGAGCAGGAATAGAGAGAAAGGCGTGGAGAATGGGCTTGTGGGCGCAGCGTGGGAAGGAGAGGGTGGGGCAGCTTGAGAGGCGCGTTGACACGAGTGCATCGCCGTGCGCGGAGCCGACGGCTGCCGGGAGCCGCTGTCGACAGGCAGCCCAGCACAGCCCCGGCACGAGCCGGGGGTGGGGCGAGGGCGGGGACATGTGTGTGCCCACAAGGTTTCACCTCCCTGTGCCGCAGAAACCAGCACAACGTGTAAGACGGTTATCCTCCAAGTAAAAATGAATGTAAAAAGTTAACTTTTAGAAAGCTGCTTTTCTTTAATGTAAGCATAAGGACTTGGAACAATCGTCCATTTTGCTCTTACAAAATGTATTATATCACAGATTATGAAAACTTACATTTGTCTTACTAATATGACTGCTGCGTTTCCAGTTGATATTTTGCCTTTGCAGTGGTGGAGTAACAGCCAAAACTTATGCCTCTATTTGCCAGTCGCGTTTCTAAGCATTTTACTTAGAATCCTATTAGCTGTGCCATGGAGACGTGAAGAAACATTATATAATATGCTCAAAACCGCGTGTTAGATAAGCGGTGGAGAGAGCGTCCAAGCCCACATCGTCAGACCCAGCTTCTGTGCCGCTCCTAGTAACTGCTGGAGGGCCATGAACTGGTTTTGACTACGTTAATTATTTATCTGCAACATTGAATCCAAATGGCTGTCAGTATCTGTGTGTGTGTATATATGTATTGGTTTGGCCAGAAAGGTCTCGTGGGTTTCATTACATCTTATGGAAAAACTCAAATCAACTCACTGACGACGTACATACGTGTGTGTATGTATAAGATCAGAAACAAAAAAATTAGCATCTTTTTTAAAAGAACACATTCCCGTTTAATTGTTTACTTCTAGCAACACTACCTTTCAATATATGTTTATGAGGTCTTGTATAATATTTCCTTTTTCCTCTGATTTATAGACTAGTTTGAGATGGTAAAAATAGATTGATGTACTGGTGATTTGAGTCATTAGTCAGAAAAACTTATTCATTTGAGCAGTCAGCCTTGCAATTCTCATCCCCTTTTCTGTTTTACTTCTATTGTTCACTGCTACCTACTGGTAGAGAAAGTCCTTTTTTTTTTTCTTAATGACCTGCTGTTCTTAAAGTCTCTCTTTTCTTCTTTGTAAGAATACAAACCGGGGAGAGTGGAGGCCAGAAGAGAATATGTGCCTATGTGCCTATGATGTGTGGAAATAGTCAATAGCTAACAAAGCTGTTCTTCCAGATGACTGGAACATGTACTTAAAATACATGCCTCTTATTTTTGCTGTTTCCCCTACTTGCCATTCATCTCTGATTATGCCGCAGCCCGATCCTTGCATGCTTGGAGACTCTAGGAATACATAAGGAGTTTCCAGACCCACGCTTGCAGCCGATTAACGCTTCTAACTGCTCCCATGTGCCCGTTCTCTTAGTTTGGGGACTTGGTGTAAGTAAGTGACAGTCACGGAGTGCTTTTCCCCGCGTTTCTGTAAATATGAGCGGTATGTTTGTCCTCATTTGGAAGCATGCCTTAAGTATTTATTAGGAACTTTCCTTTCAGCACTAAAAGTAATTTTAAGGTACAGATGAATGTGTGAATGAATGAAATGTACCTTTTTTTTCCCCACTAGATACAGTTTGGGACTTTATCAGATTATTTTGATGCACTAGAAAAAGAAGCTTCAGCCAACAGTAGGAATAACCAACCAATGTTCCCTGTTTTAAGTGGAGACTTTTTCACTTACGCTGACCGAGATGATCATTACTGGAGTGGCTACTTTACATCCAGGCCCTTTTACAAACGAATGGATAGGATATTGGAATCCCATTTAAGGTACATTGACCTTTAGAGAGCTACATTTATTGTTTCACTTCTTTTATGGTATAACCTGTCTGTAGAGTTTTGCATGGTATACAGCATTTATGTTGTATGTGTTAGGATGTGTTTAATGTAATTGTGAAATTTTAATGCAGTCAGAGCTATCTCTTTGGAAATAATCAGATTTTTACAAGGGTTTTGCTCTTGAAGGAAAAGCAGTTTCTGTGGTCAGGTTTTCTGGGAGTTGTCCTCAGTATTTTCTGTTTTCCTAGCGACTCCCTTCGTTACCTGTGCACTGTCGTAGCGTTCAGCGGCATCGCTGTGAGCCTGCAGGCCGGAGCCCGGTCAGCCGGGTTACCGAGCGGGAGCAGCAGCCAGGCTCTCGGCACGGGGGCAGGCCTCAGAGTCCGTCCTCTGAGACCGCTGCATTCATATTTGGAGTCCCCAGTAGCAGCTCTTATTTTAAAACACATTTCTTATTTAAAACACATTTTAAAACACATGCAGTTTTCTGCTTAAAGAAGAAAATTAAGAGATGGGAACTGATGGAGGCAAAATGATTGGTTGAAAAGATAAGCTGATGTGGAGACGACAGAGAGTCAGCAGGAAAACGTGAAAGTGCTCTCTACAGCCACGCGCCCCAGCGCTCCCGATGACTAGCCAGCGCCCTCTCCGCAGCGAGGGAGGCTCGGTTCTCTGCCCTTTGTCCAGCGAGATCATGGATTCCTTTCAGCGCTGCACTTTGGTGTAGTGCTGTGTGTGTTTATTATTTTTACTGTTCCTGTGATTCTGTTTCCACAAACTAACAGTAGCTTATTAAAAACAGCCCTAACCTTTGACTGTGTGAGGGGATAGTCAATGTGCCAGATGTATGTATATTATTATATTTGTGACAAAAAAGTATTTATATATTATAGAGATTTCTGCATCCTTAACCAATAGAATATTAGTTATCTGATACGTTATTCTAAACTATCTATGATAAGAACAGAGCAAGGTACTAAATAATGCAGAAATTCTTTGGGCCAGTGTATAATTTTTAACTGTCAAGTATTTTTTAGTGGCAAAAAGTTATGAGTATTGGTTCAGTCTTATTTTATTGAACTTATATAAGGTGCTGCTTGAATATATTACTACTGGTAATATATTTTGAAAATTCTCCTGCTTTAAAATAAAACAATAAACCATACAGTAATTTGAATTTCAAAATGTAATTAATTTATTTGAAACTAAGTTTATTGTGTGAAAAATTATATTTGATCCTCAACTCATTTAGAAAAAGGAAAATTTTCCTAAAATCCAATTGTTTAATATTCTGGAACATTTCTGTGTATATGTGCTCTTCAGTGCATTTGCTCTGGATATGTTTGCCTACATACATATAGTCTTCTTAATTCCAAGAGAGGGATTCTCAGGCCGTCAAGAAGGCTTATAGTTTTAAAAAGTGGATATTAAATTTGTATCTGTTTTTAAAAAGTAGAGATTATGTAGTGTCTTCAAAAAGTCAAAGGAATTTTTAAAAAGAGCAGTTTGAATCTCTTCTTTTTTCCTGATATCTTGCTACATTTTCATGCTGCCTTGATTTTTCTCTCCATCATCCTAATGTTTGTCATAAGGATCCTTCTTATATTTTTTACTCCATCAAGCTATGTCTCTTTTGAAAGAACCTTTCAGAAACCTATCCTGAAGCATATCCTTGGATGGAATAATTTAAAGGTGAAAGGTATAAACTCCCATATTCTTGCTCAGAACTACTCTTAAGCTAAAGTGTTTTGATTCTGTTTAAAATGAGTTAGGAACGCCAGTGNTTTAAAAAGTGGATATTAAATTTGTATCTGTTTTTAAAAAGTAGAGATTATGTAGTGTCTTCAAAAATTCAAAGGAATTTTTAAAAAGAGCCGTTTGAATCTCTTCTTTTTTCCTGATATCTTGCTACATTTTCATGCTGCCTTGATTTTTCTCTCCATCATCCTAATGTTTGTCATGAGGGTCCTTCTTATATTTTTTACTCCATCAAGCTGTGTCTCTTTTGAAAGAACCTTTCAGAAACCTATCCTGAAGCATATCCTTGGATGGAAAAATGTAAAGGTGAAAGGTATAAACTCCCATATTCTTGCTCAGAACTACTCTTAAGCTAAAGTGTTTTGATTCTGTTTAAAATGAGTTAGGAACGCCAGTGTATGACGTACTGCCCTTCAGGTTATCTTGCTCGATTCTCGGTAGCTGGCGGGCGCCATCATCCAGCTGTGAGCCTGGCCCCTGCTCCTGAGCCGTCAGGCCGCCTCCCCCTTCCTCTCCTCTGCTGTTAGTCTCACGCTCACGGGGCCACACGTTCTCCCACAGCCTCCTCCGCTGTGCGTGTGAGAGTCAGGGGCCTTCTGGTGAAGTTCGCGGTGTATGTCTGCACTGGAGATGGAAGGACAGAGGCATTCAGCCAGTTCCTGCTGCTTTCACACGCTACACGGAAACGGACATGTCTTGCTGCCAGCAGATGCTCGCTTCTTCCCCTTGCATCTCTGAGACACGGTGTTCTTTGATGCTTAAGAATTTAGATGTATTAGGTGTATACCTTGGCGGTTTTATAGAAATGTTTACTATCAATATTTGTCTTATACATTGATCATACTGAAATCATGGATTTCTTTTTTATATAAGTTTGAGAATGTATCATTGATACCTCTTTTACGTAATAAATTAAAATGTTTGTTTTGAAATAAAAATTAATGACTGTTTTATGCAATTAGGGCTGCTGAAATCCTTTACCATTTCGCCCTGAAACAAGCTAAGCAGTACAAGATAAGTAAATTTCTTTCATCATCCCATTATGTGATGCTGACAGAAGCAAGACGAAATCTGGGGCTGTTCCAACATCACGATGCTATCACAGGGACTGCGAAAGACTGGGTGGTTGTGGACTATGGCACCAGGTAATGTGATTACTGAAAAGGAACTTAAAATCTTTTAAAATTTGGGGTCATAAGTGTTTATCTTTTGATGAATTTTCTTTTTATTGTAATACTGAATTTTTATTGAAGGAAAGCACACTAAATCAAACCGATTTCAAAGATACATATGTCATGCCAAGAAAACATTTTCAGTTATGCTGACAACCCAAAATGCTTATCTTTGATGAAGTTTTTAATAATCACATCTCTTATAAGTGTTGCTATAGAAAAACCATCAGTAGTCACAACCATCATTTTTTAAAGAAATCTCTTGACAAAAAGTGCAGGCCGTCCCAGCTCTGCATAGTAGCATTTTTCTGTAAATGGAATAGTGAAACATTGTTACAAGACTGACCCCACTTTTCCCCAAGTAGAGTGTGGCAACTGAGGCTGCCTTCTTGCCCAAGGATTTGGTGTCAGGTAAATCACAGCTATAGTCCAGGGCCATGCAGAGCTCCTTTTCCTTATATAGCTATTTAATTCCATCCTATCATGTCCATTTGTTCTCGGATACCTCATTTTTTAACAGGGGCACTGGCAAAAAGCACTGTGTTTAGGAGAATAGCCAGGAAGTAAAAGAATGGAGAAACCTTGTCATATATAGATGGTGTAAAGAATTGAGGCGATAAGGGGTGGTCTGCATATTGATATCAAAGCTATCCTCAGCTCTGAGCTGGTCTGTCAGGTGAGTGAGGGAATAGAAGTCTATTATTTTCACGTTGCAGAACAGAAACAGTGATGGCTGGCTTTGGCTCAGAATAGCGGGGCATTTTGTAAACTGTGCTTCCCAATAAGCTTGACCTTTTGTAAGAGTAAGATTCCCATTATCATAGGAGAGTTGCGGCTCTCATTCGTTAGGACCGGTGCAGGTGAGGTTCTGGCGTTGGAGGAGGAGTTCTGCCTGCTGTCTCACAGTAGTTTAGATCAGTGTTTCTTCCAGGCTGCTCTTTGATAATATTTTAAAATCACTAAAAATCTGATTTTCTTAGATTTAAAAAGTGAATCTCTTTTTATAGATGTCCTCATAGGTAGAAAACGTACATAGCACATAAAGTCATTCTTGAAAGACTGACCTACAGCTGACACTACTGATTGTACTGGTGTTAACTAAGTTTGTAATTATGATACTTTGACTGCCTTTCACGAAAATTGGTAACAAATATTCTGAGGTTCCATTATTTGCCTTGAGTCTTAAAAAAATATATTCAAGGTAGTACCTAAATATCTCCTCAGTTTTCTTGTGGCAGATGTATCTGGCGTTGGTCTGAGTTTAAGCTGAACTTATAGTGGAAGATGCTTACTGGATGATAATGATGTTATTGCTCCCACAGAAAGTGTTTTTGAACGTAAGGTCATCTAAAAGAAAAAAAGAAAGAAAGTAAGGTCAGATACTCCATTTTTCTTTTCATCTGTTCCTGTTTTCTTGGTTTCTCACTTGTAAAAGTGAGGCTGCTGGGAGTCAGACCAGAGCAGAGCTCCTAGGAGGACACGGAGAGTCCTCCTCCTCCACGGACTGCTCTTTCCCTGGCTGCCTTACAGAAAGGGATGGGGCTGCAGGTCACAGGGCTTTTGTACAGAGTATTTTCTGTCTCGTGACCTCTCCAGAAAGCCTGCCATTAGTTCCTCCGTGTATTTGGTGTTGCTTTTAACTTATGAAAGCATTCCAATAGCAAATTGCATCTTAGAGAAAAAAAAAACATAGTAATTCTCATTGTACTTGACATTTGTAAATCTGCTTTGTCAGCTCTTCATGCTTCACTGAAAAGCCATAAACAATTATCGAGTCATTAGCACACACATTTTTCAATAGGAAATTTCAAAACAGAAGGTAGATGATTATAACTAAAGGAGCAGCTAGTACAGGGTGATTTCTTGTTCTTGGATTGTTGACTCTTGTTTACTCAGATGTTGGCAGAGACGGGCCTGAGAACCAGTGTGTGCCTTAGGAGCCGACTTTGGCTGCCGGTGACAGTACCTGGAAATTGAATGCATCCCACCTCCACGTTTCCAGGCCGAGCTCAGGTGTGACAGTGCCACAGGGCTGTAGAGCTCCAGGCCCCATGAGCCCTCTCTTCTGCCTTCTCAGGGCGATTCTTCAGCCATGCTCTCAGCAGTAGACTGAGTGCTTATGTAATTAGAGATTGGAGAGCGCGTCTACATCATGGCATACGTGGAGGTTAATTCTAATTATGGCATAAGGATCATGGCACCAAAAATGAATCAGACGAGGCAGTGTTTTGCTGGATGTTTAGCGTAAAAGTGAATCCTGGGACTGTGTGAAGAAGGGATGGTAATGAGGTCAGTTACAGAGAGATTAAGAATTCTGCCAATGGCTAAATTGTAATAAAGGTAGGTAGGAGAAAAGAATGAACAGGGGGTGAGAATGAGGCTCCTAAAGTGTAGTCTAAACTATTGAATGACAGTCATGATAACGTCTCTTTAAACAGCAGCAGTGCTAACAAACTAAAAACTGACTCCTCAGCGACGTTTGCTAAACTTGTTTCATAGTATGATAAGGGTATATTAGGAAATTAGAGGAAATTTTAATCCCACATTGATGAAATATTGAAATGTATAAAAATTTGTTTTTCCCAATTTTCCCCAAACTTACTTACTGGGTTTAGCTTTATTTTGTTTTTAGCAAAATGGCTTTATACGTCTTGAGAAAGTATTTGGGAAATACACTCTTTAGTGCTCGTCTCATGAGAAGACTCCGCGTGTGCCTTCAGGACACAGACGCTGATTCAAGGCGCTTACTCAGTTTAGTCAGGACCCTTCAGAACACTAACAGGAGTAAGGCTTCAGCAGGTGCGGAGGATGGCTGTTACTCTGTAGCTTCAGATGACCTCATGAAGACAGCCATGCAGATGAGAAACATAAACTTAGGCTGAAGGAGCTGTTTTCATAACTGAATTGTGTTCATTCATATATATGGTCTTAGTCTTAGGAAAACACTTAATATTATTTAGTAAAATATTTGAATAGAAATGGGAAATTTAGCTGGATGATTGAACTCCAGTCCATAAGATTTTAATACTTTGGTTATAGATTTACTATGTAAATGTACTTAATTAATAACTTACTGATTATGATCACTTACATCTTTGAAGTTATCTAATTCTTATACAATTATTTTGTTGTTGAATATCAACAAAAATATTTTAACACATAGATCCAAAATTGCTTTCTGTGTTGGGGAAAATAATATAATCCCTCTATAAACATCTGAGGGTTGATTGAAAGAATGACTATAAAAGTTTCTCTACCAGTTTCTCCATTATGAGTTTACTTAGGGATACCTGCTCTCTAAATCTTTAAAGAAATAAGATGGGACTTTGGGGGGAAAAAAAACAGGCAAGTTNTAAAATATTTGAATAGAAATGGGAAATTTAGCTGGATGATTGAACTCCAGTCCATAAGATTTTAATACTTTGATTATAGGTTTACTATGTAAATGTACTTAATTAATAACTTACTGATTATGATCACTTACATCTTTGAAGTTATCTAATTCTTGTACAATTATTTTGTTGTTGAATATCAACAAAACTATTTTAACACATAGATCCAAAATTGCTTTCTGTGTTTGGGAAAATAATATAATCCCTCTATAAACATCTGAGGGTTGATTGAAAGAATGACTATAAAAGTTTCTCTACCAGTTTCTCCATTATGAGTTTACTTNAACTTACTGATTATGATCACTTACATCTTTGAAGTTATCTAATTCTTATACAATTATTTTGTTGTTGAATATCAACAAAAATATTTTAACACATAGATCCAAAATTGCTTTCTGTGTTGGGGAAAATAATATAATCCCTCTATAAACATCTGAGGGTTGATTGAAAGAATGACTATAAAAGTTTCTCTACCAGTTTCTCCATTATGAGTTTACTTAGGGATACCTGCTCTCTAAATCTTTAAAGAAATAAGATGGGACTTTGGGGGGAAAAAAAACAGGCAAGTTTTTTTTCCTATATATAGTGCTTCACCAATAGCTGGTAATGTTCCAAGATTATATTTTAGATTTGAACTTGAATCAGTCGATTCGTAAGCATGTCTTTTGTTCCTCAGACAGAAACGCACAGTTTGAATACAGTTAAGAATTTCAGTGACAAAGAAATACAACAAGGACAAAGACAATTTTGTTATCTGGATCTGAGAGAAACTTTTTTCTAATTCTTTTGAACAAGAACATGAAACTAAATTCAACAAAATATCTATTCAAATTCTTTAGGAATCTAAATTCTTTGAAGTGTGTATACTGATTGAATTTTCTTGTGAATGAGAGTTAATCTCATGTCTTCTTTTGTTGTTATTTCAGTGCTTGTTAAAGATTTTTCTAAAGTGAAACGTCAACTCGTTGCTGGTGGTAGAATGCTTTAGAGCTATTGGGGTCATCGTGCTGGCTATTGTTATTATTTAGTATGATGTTCATGGAGAATATAAGTAGTGCGGATAAGTTTATGTGTTTCAACTGTGTCCAGAAAGTTTGCTGTTTAAATGAATCCTTACCAGTGATACCTTCTGGTTCTTTTTTCCCTAAGCACTTCATTCAGAGTAGGGATTCATCAGAAGTTTATGATAGGTTTTAGTTTGAGTACAGGATGAAGATGATGGTGGTTTGGCCATAAATAAAACAACTGAAAATATTGTATACAGATTAGTTGATGTACAGTGTGTTAATTTCTACTGCATAGCAGTGATTCAGTTATGTACGTATTTTTTAACTTTCTTTCCGTTATGGCGTATCACAGGATAGGGTATCTATTTCCCTGTGCTATGCAGTAGGACCGTGGTGTTTATCTATTCTGTGTGTAATAGTTTGTGTCTGCTAATGCCAAACTCCCAATACGCCCCTCCTCTCTCCCTTGGCAACAAGTCTGATCGCTTTGAAAATATTGTATACTGATGTTTGAATCACTTCTCAGATGAGTAAAATTTTTGGTTCACAGACTCTTTCATTCACTGATGAATTTAAAGAAGATAATTGGACATTCTGCTCTTGTGCTTATTTTGAAGGACAAACGCTTATACGACTCTTACTCTTCGGATACCTTCCTAGAAATGGTTAGTTAATATCTTCTATTTTCATAATAAAAATGAGTGATTCTTTTCTTCTTGGATTGGGAAAGGGAGTGAGAAGCTTAATAAAAAGAGACATTGAAATATAATTATTTCTTTGTAAATTATTTGAAATAATTTGTATTGCTTTTTATAAATTACCTGTGTTCTTTCCTGTAAGTGTGTCTCTATCTGATTTATGGTGCGTGTTTTCGCACGAAATCTAGGCATGAAAAATAAAATAATGAACTTATTTCAAGGTGTGCAAAGCATTCAGACTTCTAGAACACTTGAGATGATATTGTAAGGTAACTAGACTTTATGCCCGTTCTCGTCCTTAGCTTTCATGAGCAGCTGCTTGATGCGTGACCTCCCCTAAACCCCGAGCCTGTTCTAGCTGCGCTTCCACTTGGATGGTCCTAGGTTTTCTTCTGGTTTAGGAGGAGTCCAAGCAGTGCTCTGGGCAGTGCTGCGACAGAAGAGCAGGGCAGTGCGTGAGGAGCTAAGCCGTTAGCTGTTAGCCTCACCTCTGCACCTGGCGGGGCGGAGGCAGTGACTCCCGCTCTGTGAGCCCTCCTTCCTCTGTGAAGCTGAGCGCTGCGTGCCTCAGCTCGCGGGGCTCGGATGAGCTAGTGCCGCAGACCGGGCCCCGAGGGGAGGAGCTTCCTGCCCACAGCAGGGCGGACGGCTCAGAGCTGCTTCCATTGCAGTGCTCTTCACACTTCTGCTTAGTGACTCAGATATTTAGAAGCTGCTTTTTATTTATCAAGCTTATGTTTCTAAACATATGAAGCATGTGGCACAAAAGTGACATAGTAAAGCTTTCTGCAGAACTCTCTCTAGAAATGTGATTCATTTGGTGACTAATTAGAACTCCCGGTATGGACTCTAGTCCCTGTAACACGTGCTGTGCTTAAAGTCTAAAGACACAATACATATTCATAGACACAAGGTTTGTTTACTTTGAACTTGGATGGACTTTATGTAGCTGGGAAGAGGGTTGTTTTTTCTTTTCTACTGTGCCCTTTTCATGTTTTCTTCAAGGTATTATTACACAGTTAATTTTGAAACTTGTTTTAAAAGTAAAATAAAAACTTCTCTTCATTTTTCTAGGATTTGAAACAAAGAACGCAAAGTTCTCTGCCACAGAAAAATGTAATAAGTCTGAGTGCAGAGCCAAGGTAAATAGCATTATTTCTCATAAGCTTTGACTACTTCTGTGACTTGACTCTTTGGATTTCTGTGGTCTTGCTCTGGTCCGGCATGTATTTTAAGGCGGTGTTTCATGTACTCAGCTTATTAATTTAAAACACCTGCTGTGAAGAATGGGCTCTTCTCCCATGGCTGCCTCATGTGTGCGTGTGCGCGCTAAGCTGCTTCAGGCACGACCAACTCTCTGCAACCCCACAAACTGCAGCCCGCCGGGCTCCTCTGTCTGTGAGATTCCCCAGGAAAGAGTCCTGGAGTGACTTGCCATGCCCTGCTCCAGGGGTCCTCCCCACCGGGGTGGAGCCTGAGTCTCCTGCGTTGCAGGTGAACCTTTGCCCTGGAACCACCGTGGAAGCCTTGCTGGGGTCATGCTGAGTGCTAACAGCTAACGCGGCGCTGGCTGGAACACGGACAGCCACATAACTGTGTAAGGCTAGTTCTTAACAGAGACTTAATGTGGGATGGTAAATATGTAGCTTTATTATAAAAACTACCTTATATTTAAATAATGTTGATTAGTTTTTAGAGTATATTCTTTCTTAATTAAACTTTCTATTTACTTACCTTATTTTCATTAATCTCTGATCATGTATTTTAAAATGGAAGAAGATATGTCATTACTATTAGAAGATAAGTGTTCCTACTGTAAATTGTTTACTAGATAACTATCATTGCGCTTATAAAACTGCCTCATTTTCACAGTGTAGATTTATCTTTAAATGGGAAAGGTGCTCAGTCAACCTAAAAATGGGACATTTAATTTAGATTTACAAAAAACATTTTATGTTTTTATTGAGAATTATTTAACCAAGTTATCTATTTTTAAGTGACCCCAAGTATCAGTCAGTCAGTACCCAGATACACAATATCAGTTCAGTTCAGTCACTCAGTCGTGTCCGACTCTTTGTGACCCCTTGAGCTGCAGCACGCCAGGCCTCCCTGTCCATCACCAACTCCCGGAATTTACTCAAACTCATGTCCATTGAGTCGGTGTTGCCATCCAACTGTCTGCTCCTGCCTTCAATCTTTCCCAGCATCAGGGTCTTTTCAAATGAGTCAGCTCTTCACATCAGGTGGCCAAGGTATTGGAGTTTCAGCTTCAACATCAGTCCTTCCAATGAAGATTCAGGACTGATTTCCTCTAGGATGGACTGGTTGGATCTCATTGCAGTCCAAGGGACTCTCAAGAGTCTTCTCCAACACCACAGTTCAAAAGCATCAATTCTTCAGTGCTCAGCTTGCTTTATGGTCCAACTCTCACATCCATACATGACCACTGGAAAAACCATAGCCTTGACTAGACGGACCTTTGTTGGCAAAATAATGTCTCTGCTTTTGAATGTGCTATCTAGATTGGTCATAACTTTGCTTCCAGGGAGTAGGCGTCTTTTAATTTCATGGCTGCAGTCACCATCTGCGGTGATTTTGGAGCCCCCAAAAATAAAGTCTGACACTGTTTCCATTGTTTCCCCATCTATTTGCCATGAAGTGATGGGACCAGGTGCCATGATCTTAGTTTTCTGAATGTTGAGCTTTAAGACAACTTTTCCACTCTCCTCTTTCACTTTCATCAAGAGGCTCTTTAGTTCTTCTTCACTTTCTGCCATAAGGGTGGTGTCATCTGCATATCTGAGGTTATTCATATTTCTCCCGGCAATCTTGATTCCAGCTTGTGCTTCATCCAGCCCAGCGTTTCTCATGATGTACTCTGCATAGAAGTTAATAAGCAGGGTGACAATATACAGCCTTGATGTACTCCTTTTCCTATTTGGAACCAGTCTGTTGTTTCATGTCCAGTTCTAACTGTTGCTTCATGACCTGCATATAGGTTTCTCAAGAGGCAGGTCAGGTGGTCTGGCATGCCCATCTCTTTCAGAATTTTTTACAGTTTATTGTGATCCACACAAAGGCTTTGGCATAGTCAATAAAGCAGAAGCAGATGTTTTTCTGGAACTCTCTTGCTTTTTCCATGATCCAGCGGATGTTGCCAATTGGATCTCTGGTTCCTCTGCCTTTTCTAAAACCTGCTTGAGTATCTGGAAGTTCACAGTTCAACGTATTGCTGAAGCCTGGCTTGGAGAATTTTGAGCATTACTTTGTTAATGTGTGCTGCTACTGCTAAGTCGCTTAAGTCGTGTCTGACTCTGCAACCCCATAGACGGCAGCCCACCAGGCTCCCCCATCCCTGGATTCTCCAGACAAGAACACTGGAGTGGATTGCCATTTCTTTCTCCAATGCATGAAAGTGAAAAGTGAAAGTTAAGTCACTCAGTGGTGTCCGACTCTAGCGACCCCATCGACTACAGCCCACCAGGCTCCTCTGTCCATGGGATTTTCCAGGCAGAAGTACTGGAGTGGGGTGTCATTGCCTTCTCCTTGCTAACGTGTGAGATGAGTGCAATTATGGGGTAGTTTGAGCATTCTTCGGCATTGCCTTTCTTTGGGATTGGAATGAAAACTGACCTTTTCCAGTCCTATGGCCACTGCTGAGTTTTCCAAATTTGCGGGCATATTGAGTGCAGCACTTTCACAGCATCATCTTTCAGGATTTGAAATAGCTCAACTGGAATTCCATCACCTCCACTAGCTTTGTTTGTAGTGATGCTTCCTAAGGCCCACTTGACTTCACACTCCAGGATGTCTGGCTCTAGGTGAGTGATCACACCATCGTGATTATCTGGGTCATGAAGGTCTCTTTTGTACAGTTCTTCTGTGTATTCTTGCCACGTTATAGTTTGGTAATATAAGTTTTTACTATCTAAATTGAGAAATTGAATATCACTTGTCATAAATTTTAGGATAAAAGACTAATTGTGAAGTGTAATGGATTATTTTTATTAGAGACACTTTATTAAGGGTATTTTAAAATGAATAGGATGAGAATGCCTGCAGAAGTTCTGCAGTTGCTAGCCGAGCTGAGTTTGGTCACACAGCCTACAGCCTTCGCTGACTACGCCTCTTCTGTGCGCAGGGACTCACAGCCGATTCAGGCCACACCTTAGAGCAAGAGTATATTTCAGTAATACTTAGGTATCACTAAAGTAATACTAAAGAAACTTAACATCTCTTTTGGCTGACAGCAAAAGAAGGGATTAATTTGAAAAGAAAATTTAAGTCTTAAGTTTAGTCTTGCTAAAGTCTTAAAAGCTTTCATATAGCCAAGCCATAGTTAGGATAAAAGGATAATGATACTGAAAGAAAAATCCATTATAAAATTATAAAACGTTTTCTTTGTCTTAACATAAGTAATGTTTTGATGAATTTAGGATTGCATGGCAATTCTTAATATATTGTGTCCCTAATAAACTGTGGTGTCAGTAAATCTATTTGGCTTTAGGCGTAATCCTCTTATCTATTACCTTTTTTATCTTGTCCTATTCTGGTGGCGGCAGATCTCCTTTTTTGCTGACTCTCAGAACGACCTGTGGGCTGTGGGGGGTCAGCCGCGCTCCGCCCCCAGCCCTCAGCTCCCTGGACGCCTGTTGGCGCGAGTGGGCTGTCGGGGGTCAGCTGTGCTCCGCCCCCAGGCCTCTGCTCTCCTGGCGCGTGTGGGGCAGGTGGGCTCTGGGGGGTCAGAGGGACAGCCGCGCTCTGTGGTGTCTCTTCTCTGTGCAGCTCTTGCCTTGCCCAGCTGTGCGTGAGACTCAGGCTTTCCTGATGCTAGAGGGAGAAAGGAGACAGAAGTCTATTAATTGAGGATAAATATGTTTTTGAGCTTTAATAATGAACAGTTTAATTAAAAATAAGCATAGACTTTTTGAGTCTATTAGGAAAACAGGTGCTTCGTGATATTTCATTTTAAATAGTGTTCTTCATTTTAACATTACATCTTCAGAGTTCTTTTATACCAAATGTCAGTGCTACTGTTTCCATAGTTAAGTGTGTTAGAAATTACTTCGGATTGTCAGATTCTTATTTTTATCTTTACTTTTTGAACCCTAGAACCTCATGAATAAAACCACTTACATTTTTTGTTTTAAATCCACTTTTTACTTGTTAGCCACAAATTATATGAGCTGTTGCTCTTTTGCTAAAATCAGTCAAGAGTGGAGGACCGTTGGAGCCCTTGAAAGTGGAAGAGCTTCTGGNGCTTTCCTGATGCTAGAGGGAGAAAGGAGACAGAAGTCTATTAATTGAGGATAAATATGTTTTTGAGCTTTAATAATGAACAGTTTAATTAAAAATAAGCATAGACTTTTTGAGTCTATTAGGAAAACAGGTGCTTCTTGATATTTCATTTTAAATAGTGTTCTTCATTTTAATATTACATCTTCAGAGTTCTTTTATACCAAATGTCAGTGCTACTGTTTCCATAGTTAAGTGTGTTAGAAATTACTTCGGATTGTCAGATTCTTATTTTTATCTTTACTTTTTGAACCCTAGAACCTCATGAATAAAACCACTTACATTTTTTGTTTTAAATCCACTTTTTACTTGTTAGCCACAAATTATATGAGCTGTTGCTCTTTTGCTAAAATCAGTCAAGAGTGGAGGACCGTTGGAGCCCTTGAAAGTGGAAGAGCTTCTGGTTCTGTTTGGCAGGTGCGGGAAGTTAGAGCTCTTCTGTGCTTCTCAGGCTGTAAGTTGGCAGTTTCGAAAACGCAGCCGTGACTCAGGCTTTTCTTCCTCATGAGTCTTCTGAGATGCTCTAAGGCTTAGTTTTATTTTGATTATAGGAATAATTCTAATTTGAACAACATATTATTAGTCTGAATAAAGCATGCATTCTCAATAGGGAGATGTCTTCCCCAGGAGGATAAGAATTGGTTCTTGGGCCCATGGTAATGTTGGGGTGGGGTATTAAAAAAAAACTTATTCTTTTGGAAATGCAAAGCACAGATACAGTACATAATAGTGCCTAGCAGATGAGCACTTTATATGTAGTATCAAAATTGTGTGGAGGAAAGATTAGAAAAATAAGAGAATCTTTAAGGAGGTTATAATGACAAAAGGTTCAGGAACATTGGTCTAAACCCATGCAGTTTAAATAACACATGTAAAATGAATTCGATCATGCTTTTGGCAGCATTAGTTACAGCTATAACCTGACATGGTTTCATTTGTGAGCATGTAAAGTAGCCTATGATTTGCTGAAAGTGACATGGTACTTGCCCGCGTGCCTAATTTAATTCACAAGGTTATGTGAGCTGTACAGTAAATACATTCTTAGCCTTTGTACAGAAAGCATATGAAATTACAAATTAAAAATTAGGGTTCCCTGAGCAAGTCATAAATGGCCTAGCCTTAATTCTTAAATACACAGAGATGTTACTGTTTCTCTGTATGTTCACAGTTGCCTAAGGAAGCCAATTGTAAGAACATTTAATACAAAGATTTAAGAGGATTAGGGACTGAGGCTGCAAGCTGAAAGTCTGAGACAGACAAGGAGATTTCAGTCTCCTTTCAGGATTCCGTCTGCTCAGGCAGGACAGGGTTAATGCAGCGCAGGTCTGCAAGCCATGTGGCCTGACAGGTTATGAAGTAACTTTCTTTTTAAATGGTGGAGGCCTTGAAATGCCACCAAGTGTGTAATCAAAGGGCTTCCGTGGTGGCTCAGTGGTGAAGCATCCACAGGCAGACGCAGACTTGACCCCTGGGTCAGGGAGGTCCCCTGAAGGAGGGAGTGGCCACCCATCACAGCATTCTTGCCTGGGAGACGCATGAGCAGAGGAGCCCGGCGGGCTGCAGCTCATGGGTTCACCAAGAGGCAGACGAGACTGACTGAACACCAGAGGCACAAATGTAGTCAAAATTATACGGGCTGGCTTCTGGAAACCTGAAAGTTTAATTTTTTCAAGTAGAGAAGTTTTTAGTTTGAAATCACTATTACAAATTTACCTTTATATGCTTCTAATTATTAGAAAAGTATTTATTAGTTAGGAGTCCTAAACTCCAGTACTTTGGCCACCTCATATGAAGAGTTGACTCACTGGAAAAGACTCTGATGCTGGGAGGGATTGGGCGCAGGAGGGGAAGGGGACAACAGAGGATGAGATGGCTGGATGGCATCACTGACTCAATAGACATGAGTTTGGGTGAACTCCGGGAGATGGTGATGGACAGGGAGGCCTGGCGTGCTGCGATTCATGGGGTCGCAAAGAGTCGAACATGACTGAGCGACTGAACTGAACTGAACTTCATTTTTGGTCATTAAAAAAAAATCAATTAAGTAGAAAAGATAGCATTAACCATGTGGAGACAAAAAGGAATCAGTGTTTTCTAGGCTTAGGTTACTTCAGAATGTCAGCCAGATTAAAAAGGACAGGATTCCACAACAGGCACTCAGCACTTCACTCACTTGAAGTGTTGTCAGGGCCTTGACTGATAGCATCACTTTCTTTTTAGCTGTCTAGGTTCTGAAGCGCCAGAACCCACATTGACTTCTGTTTTTTCTTAATCCTTAATCGTCATCAATCAGAGAGTCTTTTGCATTTTAGCTTTACTCATCTCTGACATCCATCCTTGTCTCTTTCTGTTGCTTTTGGTTTTAACCAATCCTTTATGTTTTGCGTGAACTACAGTAATAGTTTACTGTCACTAGGCCTTTCTCTGTACCTAAATTATTAACTATAATTCAGCTCTCTGACGAGTCTACCCAGAGCCACTCTGAAAAGGTTACTTGGATAGAAATGGCAAGGCTTCAGACCTAGACTCAAAAGTCGCGAAGTCAGGGAGGCCACCTGGGGTGTGTATGTGGGGGGGGTTACTCTCCACTGCCTGATGGGAGGCATCTGTAGGGACACAGAGGAAAGAATGGCAGCGGCTTTGGAGAGGACTTCCCACAGCTCACACTGGCCCTCACAGTTCACGTGTTTCCCGTGTGCAAAACAAAATAAATGCCCCTCCTCCCAAGACGCCCAGGGTCTCATCCCGTCAGGGTGCTGGCCCCAGTGTTTCATCCAGTCAGGTCCAGCGTAGCTCAGTCGTGTGACTGGGGGCTGATGCTGGCTTTTTTCTGCCAGTGTAATTGTCTGAAGTGTATCCCACAAGACTATAAACTCCTTGAGGGTTTATTTATGTCCACCGCTGTGCCTGTGGTGTGATAGCATGGTAAGAATTTAATGAAGATGTGTTACAACACATTGTATTATTGCTTGAAGAGAAGATTAAACTCCAGATAACACATACGCATAGAATATGGCTCACATTCTATGTGAAGATGTGATATCCTGGTATATACTCTCCTCAGTAGAATCTTTCATCTGACATTTGGAGGTTGAGTGGCAGAAGACTCCCAGTCCACTAAATCCTAATATAAATAAAAATAAGCAGTAATTCAATATACTTTAAATTTGTTCAGCATTTAGACAGCTGTTCATTTGCGATTTCAGAGTATAATATCGTGAGACTTGACAGATCGAGCATCGCATCTCAGCGCCGCTGCATTCTTACAGTCTTGACTTTGTTGGGATTGCATTCTTGGGGTCTCTAAAGAATGAATGGGTTCAAAAGATGCACCCGTATACCTGAATGAGTTTCCTTTGTCATAAGACTTTTGCTGTTGTTGTTGACATAGACTATTTGCCTAATTCTACACTGTGTATTTTTTAATTGGAAGAAAATTGCTTTATAATGTTGTGATACAATGTCATGGTTTCTGCCATTGTATTTTTAATATTGTCATAAGACACAGTTATTCTGATAGTAATTTTCCACTAGTGAGATGGGATTGAAGGCTTTGGAGCATTTTCTGATGGGTCATTATGTCAAAATCAGAATATATCTAAGGAATTACCTAACATCTCTACCAGTTATTTAAACATAAGTTTTAAGTGAAGAAACCAAGTTCAGAGCCTAATTGTTTTGCTGGGAATGTTGGCTTTTTCTTTGGGGGAGATGAAACAGTGTTAATGGTGATAATTAGCATGAGGATTGTGCTTATTGCTCTTGGTTTATGATGTTCCAGCTCAAGTCTTGTCATGTACTAGAAAGCTAGTGTAGAAATGTCTTCACATTAGTTAGCAGAAAAATAAATGGATACGATCAAGAAGGTTTTTTTGTTGTTTCTTTCTTTTCCCTTGGAAATGGCTGCATTTTATAATTATCACAAGGAAATTCAAGGTGATAATAGAATACACGATTCTCTAGGCTCTGACACTGAACCCTTGCTTCGAAAACTAGTTTGTAACTTTTCTTTAATGGAGGAATTGTCAATGACAGTTGTGTGGTCGTGTCCGACTCATTCGCAGCTCCATAGGCTGAAGGTTCCTCAGGCTCCTCTGTCCCTGGGATTTCCCGGCAGGAGTGCTGGAGTGGGCTGCATTTCCTTCTCCAGGGGGTCTTCCTGACCCGGGATCGATCCCAGGTCTCCCACACTGGCAGGTGGAGGCTTCACCACTGAGCCCCCAGGGGAGCCCGCACCGACAGCACTGGAGACGAAGAAGCTGGACTAGTCCCGGTCTGTCTAGGTGTTAAATGCATAGTCTGTTTGTAAATTAATATTCACTAGTGGACTTGAAGGAGTTCCCAGACTCTCCTCTGAGGTACTATTCTGTTTAAGTATTACTTTTGAAGGGTATTTGTGTATTTTTATCTGCATTCCATCTGGAGTTGTGTTTTGTTGACGTTGACTTGTTTTAAGATGTAGATTGACCAGTTATCTGATTATGCAGAAACACTTTTCATCCTGTTTGTTGAGACGATGTTTTACCCAGAAGAGTGAGTGGAATATAGTACATTATTTAAACAACCAAAGTTTCTTAGGGGATTGGAAAAAATGTACCACCTTCCACATGGTACATTTTGTGTTACAACTTCTTTGCCTAGTAGTCAGAACGGTTTGGGAACAATCATGTCTGATAAGCAAAATAGAGTTTGCCATTCTGAATCAGTCATTTACTGGCTTGCTTATTACCTGACTTTTAAGGGAAATAGATCTTTGAGGAGAGAAGAGGAGGAAAGACTCCACCTTTCTCACATTGTTCTCCCTACTCTTAATATTTCTATTTAGTTTATCATATCAGGAATGATGTGTATTAATTCCTAAAATACTCTTTCAATCGCACATTGACTTATATTGACACTTCCATTTTGTAGAGTGACTGACTAGGAACCCTGAAATTGACTCTGGGTTTTTATTAAAGCTCAGATGTTGGACAGTCAAAGGAGCACCGAAACCTTGATTTGACAGTCACCCTATTGTGGCAGTCAATTTGGAAAACTCAGCAGTGGCTGCAGGACTGGAAAAGGTCAGTTTTCATTCCAATCCCAAAGAAAGGCAATGCCAAAGAATGCTCAAACTACCGCACAATTGCACTCATCTCACACGCTAGTAAAGTAATGCTTACAGTTCTCCAAGCCAGGCTTCAGCAATACATGAACCGTGAACTTCCTGATGTTCAAGCTGGTTTTAGAAAAGGCAGAGGAACCAGAGATCCNTTTCATTCCAATCCCAAAGAAAGGCAATGCCAAAGAATGCTCAAACTACCGCACAATTGCACTCATCTCACACGCTAGTAAAGTAATGCTTACAGTTCTCCAAGCCAGGCTTCAGCAATACATGAACCGTGAACTTCCTGATGTTCAAGCTGGTTTTAGAAAAGGCAGAGGAACCAGAGATCCGATTGCCAACACCCGCTGGATCATGGAAAAAGCAAGAGAATTCCAGAAAAACATCTATTTCTGCTTTATTGACTATGCCAAAGCCTTTGACTGTGTGGATCACAATCNATTCTGAAGGAGATCAGCCCTGGGATTTCTTTGGAGGGAATGATGCTAAAGCTGAATCTCCATTACTTTGGCCACCTCATGTGAAGAGCTGACTTATTGGAAAAGACTCTGATGCTGGGAGGGATTGGGGGCAGGAGGAGAAGGGGACGACCGAGGATGAGATGGCTGGATGGCATCACGGACTCGATGAACGTCAGTCTGGGTGAACTCTGAGAGATGGTGATGGACAGGGAGGCCTGGTGTGCTGCGATTCATGGGGTCGCAAAGAGTCGGACACGACTGAGCCACTGAACTGAACTGAACTGATGAATTAAGTGTAAATTCTCTTCACTCATAAAGTTGAGTGCTTTGGAAATTTTCAATAACAGTAAGTCTCCCATGAATACCAACAAGATGCCTACAAAAGATTTGGGAAGAAACCGTGAAGATGTGGAAGCACTCTGTGCCCAGATTGCCTAATGTTGTTATTTAAATTCCTAGTCTTCTTTAGAAAAACTAGGCTAGAATCTGCAAATAATCTATCATATGTATGGTTATGCAGAAGATACGACACAGAGTGCCGGTTAGTGGCCCCATAATCAAAGCAGGAGCTTTGCTTTCTCGTCAGTAGACGGGGGCATGATGCATATCTGCATGTTTCATGAGGGAGTCTCTATTGTGAAGCTCTGCAGAGTGATGACTGATGGAAGGTGTCCTTAAAGATGCACCTATGGCCGATTCGTGTTGGCACAAAACAGCAAAATTCCCTAAAGCCATTATCCTTCGATTAAAAACAAATAATTTTTTTNACTCTGATGCTGGGAGGGACTGGGGGCAGGAGGAGAAGGGGACGACCGAGGATGAGATGGCTGGATGGCATCACGGACTCGATGAACGTGAGTCTGGGTGAACTCTGAGAGATGGTGATGGACAGGGAGGCCTGGCGTGCTGCGATTCATGGGGTCGCAAAGAGTCGGACACGACTGAGCCACTGAACTGAACTGAACTGATGAATTAAGTGTAAAGTCTCTTCACTCATAAAGTTGAGTGCTTTGGAAATTTTCAATAACAGTAAGTCTCCCATGAATACCGACAAGATGCCTACAAAAGATTTGGGAAGAAACCGTGAAGATGTGGAAGCACTCTGTGCCCAGATTGCCTAATGTTGTTGAGTATTTAAATTCCTAGTCTTCTTTAGAAAAACTAGGCTAGAATCTGCAAATAATCTATCATATGTATGGTTATGCAGAAGATACGACACGGAGTGCCGGTTAGTGGCCCCATAATCAAAGCAGGAGCTTTGCTTTCTCGTCAGTAGACGGGGGCATGGTGCATATCTGCATGTTTCATGAGGGAGTCTCTATTGTGAAGCTCTGCAGAGTGATGACTGATGGAAGGTATCCTTAAAGATGCACCTATGGCCGATTCGTGTTGGCACAAAACAGCAAAATTCCCTAAAGCCATTATCCTTCGATTAAAAACAAATAATTTTTTTNGCTCTGCAGAGTGATGACTGATGGAAGGTATCCTTAAAGATGCACCTATGGCCGATTCGTGTTGGCACAAAACAGCAAAATTCCCTAAAGCCATTATCCTTCGATTAAAAACAAATAATTTTTTTTAAAAAAAGATGTTCTACTTTAATGTTTACTTTCAAGTCAGGTTTAACCCTTCCAGTTAACAGAGCTATTGCCAGCCTTAATCACATTGACGGTTTCACTGTGCCTGTATTTTACCACCAATTTGGGGACTGAATCTGCTAGAAATGAGATAGGCAGGAACAGATAGGGGGCCTGGCGATAGAGCATTGGTCTAGCGCAGGGTCCACTCGGGGAGTGCCGTTGGTGCCATGGGCCAGGAGGACACCTGACGTTGTTTGCTGAAGGAAGAAGCCCTGTGTTTTTTCAGAGCAACAGAGCTGGTATAGAAGACCCATTGCTGTGGACAGTAGCCCCCCTGGGCAGTAGTCTTTCAGGAATGTCAGTCAGACCGCATCTGTGCCTGTGAGCTTATCTTTCACTCATTCTTTTCTCTGTTACTGCATCTTCTTTACATTCTTCAGGCCTTAATAACAAACTGATTATTTCCTTTATTTCTGGTTTTCCATCTCTTGCTAAAATGTTAGCTTCATGAGTGTAGGGAACTTTTATTTTTGAATCCCCTGGCAAATAACAGGTGATCAACAAATATTTGTGAGATAGCCAACTCTAGACAAGAGAGGAGCTTGAGCCAGTACTGCAGCGATGACCACGAGGCACCTTTTCCATAGGCGGGATCTAGGTAGGTGTCTATTTCTATGAGGAGGAGTAAACAGGAAATTATCATAGGCGAGGTTGTGAAAAAGGTCTGCAGAATTCTGAAAACTGGNCATCTTCTTTACATTCTTCAGGCCTTAATAACAAACTGATTATTTCCTTTATTTCTGGTTTTCCATCTCTTGCTAAAATGTTAGCTTCATGAGTGTAGGGAACTTTTATTTTTGAATCCCCTGGCAAATAACAGGTGATCAACAAATATTTGTGAGATAGCCAACTCTAGACAAGAGAGGAGCTTGAGCCAGTACTGCAGCGATGACCACGAGGCACCTTTTCCATAGGCGGGATCTAGGTAGGTGTCTATTTCTATGAGGAGGAGTAAACAGGAAATTATCATAGGCGAGGTTGTGAAAAAGGTCTGCAGAATTCTGAAAACTGGGGTAACGTGAAGACTGAGAAGAACAATTTATCTTAAAATAGTTTATTACAGAGACCAGGGGGGAAAAAAAACTAAACTCTTTGTAATTCTCAGTTCGAGTCATAATCCGTAAGGAAAAAGTGACAGTGGAAGAAAAAGTGGCAAGATGCTATAGAAAGGAGGGGGCCGGGGGTGTGAGATAAGGAAAGACTGTTAGGATGACAGGAACAGAAATCTTCACTAGTGATATTTAAGAGTGAAGCTGGCATGGTGAAANCACCTTTTCCATAGGCGGGATCTAGGTAGGTGTCTATTTCTATGAGGAGGAGTAAACAGGAAATTATCATAGGCGAGGTTGTGAAAAAGGTCTGCAGAATTCTGAAAACTGGGGTAACGTGAAGACTGAGAAGAACAATTTATCTTAAAATAGTTTATTACAGAGACCAGGGGGGAAAAAAACTAAACTCTTTGTAATTCTCAGTTCAAGTCATAATCCGTAAGGAAAAAGTAACAGTGGAAGACAAAAGTGGCAAGATGCTATAGAAAGGAGGGGGCCGGGGGTGTGAGATAAGGAAAGACTGTTAGGATGACAGGAACAGAATCTTCACTAGTGATATTTAAGAGTGAAGCTGGCATGGTGAAAGAGTGTATCAGTGACATGAAAAAAAAAATGAGATGCTCTTCAAGAATGTAGGGAAAAGGAGGACAGTGATAGGTATGAAGGACAAGAGTTCAACAAAAGAATCGTGGGTTTTCTGTAGGAAAAATGTGAGCAGAGGCAGTAATCAAAGATACAATGGGAGCACCCTGAGCTGCGGAGGCCTTGCTTTGCAGATGAAAAGGGCTCAGCTCTTGGTGACATGAACGAGAGGAGGGTCGCCGCTAGTGCATCTTGGTGACCTGTTTCAATTAAAAGGGAAAGGACACTGCCCAGGCAGAGAGACAGACGCTGTGTGATATGGCACGAAAGCTAGACCGACTTAGGCATCTGCCCTATAACAAGCCTGTGCAGTTTTGAAATCATTTTTTACTCGAAGTTATCTTTCATATGTGAAAGTAACAAAGAGGCATTTTCAAATTTGAAAACATTTATAAAGCATACCACAGATATTCTTTTCTTCTTTTAAAAAGGAAATTTAAAAAATGTTAAACTTAACCCACCTGAGTGATAATTGCATCAAAATTAAGAAGGCATTGGAAATAATTAGACATACTGTAAATTTAAAGCGTCTGCCTCCAATGCGAGAGACCTGGGTTTGATCCCTGGGTCGGGAAGATCCCCTGGAGAAGGAAATGGCAACCCACTCCAGTATTCTTGCCTGGAGAATCCCATGGATGGAGAAGCCTAGTAGGTTACAGGCCACGGGGTCGCAAAGAGTCGGACACGACTGAGTGACTTCACCTCACCTCACCTTCTTGTAAATTTGATCACTAAACTGAATTAGAATTTCCCACCTAGTTTTGGCAGGGTTTTTATGATGTGAAGGCAGTTTGCTAATAGTGTTGAGCTATAGTTCCGAATCATGTTAACGTCTGAAAGCGGTAGAGAAGCAGAGCGTGTGGGGATGTTAGGGAATGGTTAGGTTGCCTCGGGAAGATTTAAAAGTCAGAAGTTTGTGGTGAGAGTGGTATTTCCTCCCCATTGCCGTCACTTACTGTCACTGCCCCACTGCCTCTAAAAAAAAATACCCAGCTCTGCTGAGACGTCCCTGGAGGTCTGGACCCACGCGCCCGCAGGCCTTGCGGGTAGCTCCACTGGGACGCCCGGTCACACCTCTGCCTCAGTGTGTTTAAATGGAATTCCTCCCTGCCTCAGCTTGTTTTGTGGTTCCCAAGCTCTGTGATAAAATTTTCGCATCCGCTTCCAGTTCCCCAGGCCGGAAACTGGGCCTCAGCTTGAGAGTGATCATGTGCTCTGGTTTCCATTTACGGTCCCCTTCACTCTCAGAAGTCTGTTTGCACAAGGAGTCATGGGCTCACTCTGGTTATTTCTGTCTCTCCTCTTTCACTTTCACTTTGGGTCCAGACAAGCACGGTGTCTTCTTGTGTTGTTTATTAAATGCATCTCAATTTTGTCTTTATTTATTCAGTGCCAGCTCTCTCTCCCTTGGGTGTGTCCCTGCTGCATACATTTGTTTGAGGAACTAAGTAAGATTATGTATATGAACTTAATTATATGGAATCTAGCGCTTAGTAGGCACTCAGCAAGTGTTAGCAATGATGTTGTAACTCTCCTGCTCAAAACCCTTCTTTTTCTCATTGCCCTAAAGAATCCCCAGAGTCTTTAACTTGGCTTTTCTGTCTGCATTTTGACTTCTCTTGTATCATCTTCCATATGATACTCTAGCCTACACCATGAGCTCTAACCTTTCAAAAGCTATCAGTTTTTTTGATTTGCTGTGTTCTGTCTTACTTACAGGTCTTTGCTCCTTGGAAAAACAAAAAGCCCTTTTCACCTTGGCCCCCACCCCCACCCCACACACACACACACATACGCACGCACACCTGGCTTGATTCGTTCCTGGCGTCTTTGAGAACCCAGCATTGGGCTCCATCCTCTGGGGCCTTTCCTGATGCCCTTGAGTTGGGGCTGCGTGTTGCTCTGTGCTCTCTCGCAGGAGCATGTCCTTACTCACCGTTGCTTCTCTTGCTATGTGTGTAACGTGGCGAGACTTGCTGTCAGCCTCCTGAAGTCAGAGGCTGAGTCTAGCTCATCATCCTAAACATGGTGCCTCGCGGTCTCGGGAAAGGCACTTAGTGGTGTGGGCCAGGAGCGTTTGTGCTGGGAGAAGTCCATCCCGCAGAAATAGTCATGTATAGATGTGAAGGGAGTGTTAACGATTTCAGTGTGCAGCAGCACTAACTATCAGTGGATTTCTCAGATGTGCTATGCTGGCCCTTTCCTGATGGCTCAGATGGCAAGAATCTGCCTGGAATATAGGAGACCCAGGTTCGACCCCTGGGTTGGGAAGATCCCCAGGAGTAGGGAGTGGCAACCCGCTGCAGGATTCTTGCCTAGAGAATTTCACAGACTACAGTCCATGGGGTCACGAAGAGTCGGACATGAAAGTGACGAACGCTTTCACTTTTCTACTTTTATTTCTGTGTTCATAAAGTTCTATATGAGGTTTTACAAAGATGCCAAACTTGCTTTTATTTTTTTAATAAAAGCAGACTGGGATTGGTGAATCCTGAGATTTTCATTTTATGTTTTTATGAAATCTCTCTTCCGAGTCCCATGGAGGAAAGGAAGATGACTTGTTTGAATGGAAGAAGTTGTGATTAGTTGAGTCAAATAAGGAAAAGTGCTTGGCTTGTAGGACAGGTTTGCTGAACTGAACACTAAGAATTGGAATGGAGGAGGTGACAACTATGAGGAAGGAGTTATGTGGACTATTTGATAGGCAGTTAAGGATTTGTTTAAAAAATAAACAACCCTTTAAGGGAGAGCATGTCTATAGTGATGAATCTTTATGGGGAATTTTCTACTTTAGGAGAATTATCTCTTGCATTCAGTGTCACTTTAAGTTTTTGGTACTAGTTGGCTTCCTTGTGTTACCCAGTGTTATTTCTTATGTGTTTAATGAATCACTTTGGGTTGCACCCAACTGCCTACAACAAAAATCGAAAGCAGGTAAATTTTTCTTATGTACAAGTTTCAACGTGGGTAGTCCACGACTTGTGATGTATCTCATGGGGTCATTAAGGAATCGGGCGTTTTTTTTACCTTTCAGCTCTCTGCCATCCTGAGCCTATAGCTGTTGTTCTTATGGTCTTAAGATTGTTGCTGCTTTTCCAGACCCTGCGTCTGTGTTCCAGCCAGGAATGGGGAGGAGCAGAGGGTGAAAGCTGTGCCAGTGGAGCCTGCTGACCTTTATTAAATTGGTGACATAATAAAGTCTGGGCTTCATGGGTGCCACAGTGGCAAAGAATGCAGCTGTCCCTGCAGGAGACCAAGAGACAGGTGTGATCCCTGGGTCGGGAAGGTCCCCTGGAGGAGGGCATGGCAGCCTGCTCCAGTATTCTTGCCTGGAGAATCCCATAGGCAGGAGCCTGTTGGGGAACAGTCCATGGGGTCACAAAGAGTTGAACGTGACTGAACCACTGAGCATGTGTGTGTGCACAGGCATGCGTGCACAGTGCACACACACACACACACACACACAGAATAACTTTCTAGGAAGCTGCACCCTTGTGGCTCAGCTGGTGAAGAATCCATCCGCAATGCAGGAGACCCAGGTTTGATCCCTGGGTTGGGAAGATCCTCTGGAGAAGGGAAAGGCCACCCACTCCAGTATTCTGGCCTGGAGAGTTCCATGGACTAAACAGTCCACGGGATCACAGAGAGTCGGACACAGCTGATTCACTTTCACTGTCACTGCTTATTGAATTCCAATTAGATTTTTTGTTGGCCAGAACTGTATCACGTAGCCTACCCTAAGCGTGGGAGATCAAATGTTTTGATCTTTTTTTAAAGCTAGGATTGTTGTCATCCCAAGTAAAATTGGGTTTCTTCTGGCAAAGTAGAAAATGAGGATGACTGGAGTAACCAGTTGGCAGTGTCTGCTCACTGAGCTTATTAACAGGCCACAGGGCAGCCACCACGCTCTCTGATCATTGGCTTACCCTTTCCTGCTCCCTTCAGCTCAGAGTGGATTTGTGTTTTGTGTATTATAGAAACAGACCTGTGCTGAATACATCAGGCCTGGGTATTAAAAGCATCTTAAAAATATGTCCCCAAGACTACCCTAGCAGTCAGACAGAAAAATCCTATCAGGGACTTCCCTGCTGTTTCAGTGGTTAAGAGTCTGCCTTCCGAGGCAGGGGACACGGGTCGGCCCCTGGTGGTGGGCCGAGACCCACGTTCGTGAGACAGCTGAGTCCCTGCACCTCAGCTCTGGAGCTCACGTGCTTAGGAGTCCAGGAGCTGCATCTCAGACCTGACACAGCCAGAAGTAAACATTAAGAAAGGAGAAGCCATGTCAATCACAGCCATTAAAGAAGCGGAGTTTTCTGTTTATTCCAAAACCAAAGCGTCATTGAATATATGACACAGTTGCACACTGAGAAAGAGCAGAAGGGGCGTCTCACAGAGGCAGACGTGTCCTGTTGGGGCCCGGGGGTTCCATGTGTGCAGGACACGGAGCTCTTCATCCCGTGTGCAGGACACAGCTCTTCATCACCTGTGGAGGACACAGTGCTCTTCCTCAGCCGCCGTCCCTCCGTGGCCTGCGTAGGCCGTGCTGAAGCACCCGTGTTCCGTGGGTCAGTCGCGTGGCCGTTCCATGCCGGATTCAGTTCGTGTAGCACTGTGCGAGATGGGTGCCTCTTCCCCCCTCTTTTTCTCGTTGGTTCTTTCTTGCTCAGAATCTGGACAGAATCGACAAGCAGTATGTAACTCACAGTACGGTGTAGCCTGTATAAACGAGTCCTTAAGCCTTTACCTGAAACCTTCAGGGCTGGATGTTTATATGTGGACTCAGAATCTCTAAACTTGTAGGAACCTGATAGGAACACACATATGGCGTGCTATGTAATACTTCAGAGTCTGCGGCAAAACTCACCAAATACTGTAAAAATTCTGAATATTCAGATTGAAAGGAATAAGTAATTATATATAGCTTCATGTCAGTTCAGTTTAAGTTTTGCCACCAAAAGAACTTTGAAAAATCTTGCAAAACTGTAGATTAGTGGTTTGAAGAGGGATGGAATTGTTTGACATAATTAGTGAGTTTCCCCCAAACGGCATAGAAGCCACCTTGGTTCACAGCTCCAGCTGGCGTCAGATTGTCACCAAGATGCTAGAAGGCCTCGACTACTCTCGGTCCGGCGTTGTCCCTTTCAGAGATCTCTTGGCAAGTGTCTGCCTCTCGGGAAGTCTTTGCAGTTTGAGCAGTGCTCTCTCTCCACATCGCTGTGTCCCGTCTCCTGATCACAGACATAGTTGGCTGCTGACTTTTCAGAAAAAATATTTCTTCTTCCATTCTTGTACTTCCTGAAGTAATAATTTTTATAACTCTTGCATTAACCAGTTTAAAGTTTATGATGGAATGATTTAAATAAATATCGATTATATACACATTTTTGCTGTCCTTTATAAGTCTGCAGACAGTGTTTGTCAGTAGGCTGCTCCCAGTCTCACATGTTGTTTCCTAAATGATTCTCCTTAGTGCTTTCAGAGCGTAGTATCTTAAGTCATTCCTTTTATCAATTTTACATAAACTTGAAATGCTCAGACTCTGCCCAGATCCTTATGATTAGTCTGTTTTCATTTTTGTTCCTTGGTACAAAACTATTTTAGATTTATTAGGTTTAGATTTTATTTTGAAAAGTAATTGAACAGACTATTTTAAATATTTTAAGGTTTATTTAAGAGCAATGGCAAAGTAGTTGTGAGTTCAGAGAACATTTGCTAAGGTGCTATGTTTTAATTGCCTTGTTATTGTTTATACTTTAAATCAAACTTTATTAACTAGCTGTGTGGTACTAGTTTATTGTTGTCAGATTTTCATGGTCATATCACAGAGAATTAAGTTTACACTTAAGTTTTAGCTGTGTGATTTGTCTAATGAAATTAAAGTGATTTTGCACATTGCATACAGCATCTTATGACTACTCTGAGGACCACAGTCCAGAAAGTGCTGAGATGGAGAGAAGCAGCCTGTGCCTCTGTCTGTGTAGAAGGGTGATGTTATTTTGATACCTTACAGTACGAAGGCAGAGTTAGCCTGGGGACTGTCACCTATCTAAGAAGGAGTATAATAATTTCCAGTCATGATATTTGGAAATAATTTGTAGAATCTAAGAAAACTTTGTAAAGGAGATGAAACTGTCAGGGAAGAGCTGGCATTGGCTTTGTTGTGTCGGCGGACAGTGCAGATTGTGAACGGTGCTGTTCTGTCCCTGCTCGCAGTGCCCGAGCTCTCTCCCGCCGTTAGCTGGAGCTGTGCACTCTGGAAGCATGGGAGTGAGTGAGATGCCTGGCGTGCGCGTGATTCCCGAGTGTCTGTGTCGGGCCTGGGGGGGCCGGCCCGTGTGCGGGCGTGGCTCCCCGGCTGCGCACTTCTGGCTCTGTGCACTCTTGCCCTCTGTCCTCTCGCCCCTTCTCCCAGCGTCCGCCGCGCCTTCTGAAACCGCTGACACAGAGCAGTGCGGAGCGCAGACGAGAGGCGGCTCCTTTCAGTCTCCATTCTTCTGAACCAGATTTTCCTTCCTTCTAAATGCAGATTAATAAATCGTGCACTACCAGAAGAACAAGGAAAAGGAAGTTAGTGAAGGTGTCCTGATCCTGACAAGTCAGGGAGGGCTTCAAGCCCGTCTTGGACTTCAGAACACTTCACAGCTTGTGGTGAAAGAAGCATTTTAAATAGAGCCTTTGGACTTATTTCACCCTTATTTGGAGAGCAGCTTTATTTATTTTTTAGGCAAGAAAACAAAATGTGAAATTGGGGTAGTCTTTGAACTAAAACGTACTTGGATTTAGATGTTGACATTTTGTAGGTGCTTAACATGTGCTCAGAGTGCTGTAGGTGTTTGGATGGCGTGTGTGTTTTCTTAGAAGCGTGGTCTTCCTCCCTTGTGACTTGGTGTCTCCTTCACTGTGAGTGACGCTTTCTCTAGTGTTTCGTATCTTCTTCCGTCCATTCTTGGGAGTGCAGCGCTTCTGTCCTAGAACTGACACTGGGTAAAAGTGTTTTGAAAAGAGAGAGTGCTTCTGTGTTGTTGCTTTCATGTTTTCGCCTCTTGGCCCACTAGCACGAAGACACGCAGCGCCAGTAAGTCTGCTCTTCACCAGAAAGCCTCACACAAGACAGATTTCCATTTGTCAACAGGGAGATACAAAGTGAATACAAACATTTGCCAGTTTTGTCTTTAGCAGCAAAACAACCTTATCTTACTGCGTTAACTTTTAAGATCTTTTTATTTGTGAAAATCAGCCTGTTTATGTACTATGCATTCCTCCAAAGTTACAGCGTTATAGTCACTGGAGAAATGAAGTTTTCTTCCAGTAGATGAAAATTACATTTTGATTGAACATCATTCCTTATGCAGTCACCCATAAATATAATGTCTTTTGCTGTCTTTTCAGAAAATGGCTACAGATGTGATTTCTGAATTGACAAGAAAATAGAACATTCTTAATGTTTTAGGTAAAACAGATGGTATTTTTGTTTTAGGCAAAGCTGTCTCAGAGTGAAGGCACCTTAATTGGTGACAAGGCTCTTGAGGTCACCCAAATTATGTACAGTTTTTCTGTCTGTTTCTTTTTATTGCTTTAGTATCAAAAATTTTAGAATAGTTGGATAGGAATGTTTATCCTTTTCTTTAATTTGCTATTTTCTGTTATACAGTGGGAATAGTTGCAAGATTTTTCAACCTTATTTTGTTTTAAAAAGTTATAAAATGACGTGTTGATTCTACTGTGGTTGTGGTTTTATTTCTGCTTTTAGGAATGCTTTTCTCAGCGTAGGAAAGTCTGGACTACGCGGCTGCACTTGTGGAGGGTAAACTCCACAGCACTGAGCCGCATTTGCGCTGTGAATCCTGGTGACGCTTGTGACGCTGACCCTGCTCCTGTACTGCTGGGCTTTGGGCGGGGCTCGCTGTCCGATGCCGGGAAACAGCAGAGCTGTGCAGGGAGCGCGGGCTGAGAGCTGGGGGCTCCTTCTGGTCTCACCTCCGTCACCAGCCAGCTCTGTGTTTTTCAACATTAGTTCTATTTGCAGTATGTCTTGAGGAAGAGAGGGCTGTGGATAATCCCAAGGGTTATGTCCAACTGACATTTAGTTGTCTTTTATATACAAATCATTTATGAAGCATTCACTTGCATAATCTCTGAGAAAGGAAGTTTGGAGGTAGAAAACTCTAGAAAATAACCAAGTTGGTTCAATAACTGGGACATAGGAGAAAGAAACTATTTTCCAAAATATGAATATTGCAAGATGAAGACCTGTGATGTAGCTTGGGCTCCCCTGCTGGCTCAGCTGGTAAAGAATCCGGCTGCGATGCGGGAGACCCCGGCTCGATTCCTGGGTTGGGAAGATCCCCTTCTCGATCCCCTGGAGAAGGGACGGGCCACCCACTTCCTTATTCTTGAACTCCCCTGCTGGCTCAGACGGTAGAGTCTGCCTGCTGTGTGGGAGACCTGGGTTCCATCCCTGGATTGGGACGGTCCCCTAGAGGAGGGCCTGGCAACCCACTTCAGTATCCTTGCCTGGAGAATCCCCATGGACAGAGGAGGTGGGCAGGCTACAGTCCATGGGATCGCAGAGTCCAACATGACTGGGCCACTAGGCACACACATGTTCCCACTGCCTCCTGCAGAGAGTAAAAACCTGAGAGAGTAGCTTGTGTGTTATCGAGTCATTTAGAGAAGTAGCCTTTGTTCCCCCCTTAAAGAAAGCCCGTCCACCCCAGTCCTCCCCCTGCAGCTGGCTCTTGGCTGAGGTGGAGTGGCGTGGAGGAGCTGTCTGCTCAAGGAGCGTTCTGAGAGCTTTGGAGAGCTGGAGCTGGGGTAGACCTCTGCTTCCAGCACATGCACCCCGAGGCCCTCACCCGCTGGAGAAGGGCAGGCCACCTGCTCTGCCTCCGAGAGGCCTTAGGGCCTGGCTGGTCCAGTGTGGCTCCTGGCTCTGCACGGTTTTAGGGTTTCATAAGCTGGCTGTAGAGCTGCACAGAGGTAAGGAAAGCACATCCTGTACACTTTAGGCCCTGTTCTAAAGGCTCATTAGTGCTAGCTGTTTGGTGTTGTTTTTATTGTTGTTAACATCTGAAAGGTGGGAGGAGAAGGGAATGACTGAGGATGCCACGGTTGAGTGGCATCACCGACTCAATGGTCATGGGTTTGGGTAAGCTTCAGGAGTTGGTGATGGACAGGGAGGCCTGGCGTGCTGCAGTTCATGGGGTCGCAGAGAGTTGGACACAACTGATCGACTGAACTGAAGTGACCTGGTTAACATCTGAAAAACTCTGTCACTTAACAAGTCAGTTTTACTTTGAATTAAAAGTAGTAAAAATATTCCCTTAAGATACAGTTGTTGTTGGTTTTTTTTTACAATTGTATTTTTGATTTCCTGCTTTGCCTATTAGTATTATAAGCAACCTTAATTCTCTGCACAAAGTGCTATCTTGTAATGCGGAACTTTCTGGAATATTACTTGGCAGTTGCCTGTCACTGGTCTCAAGGGGTGGCTCCTGCGAGCAGTGTCCTGTGGACTTCTGAATTCCATGAGGCGTCTTCGGAGATTGGCGCATGGCTGGTGCTAGCGGTGGCAGCCGCTGCTGGCGCCTTGCTGCTCCGTGAAGGGCGCCCTCACACCGGCAGCGCCTTCGCTTCCTGGCCTTTGAATCTTCTCCTTGGGTGGATGACTTCCATGAGCCTAGATTTATAACGTTTTTGTCCGTGAATTTTAATTTATTTCTCCTGAATGTAGAAAAATCGCTGAAATAAACTTTAACGTGTTAAGAAATTCAGGCTATATTTATGCGGTACTGTATTCAAGTAAAATCCTAATTTTGATTGCTGAGATGAAAGTGTTCTATTCCTAAGTGTTGAATTATTTTTCTTCTTAAATGAGGCCAAATAATATATGTTATTGAATCAACTGGAAGCTTCCAGAAAAGATCGTGTTTTATTTTTCCTCTTGCAAGTATAAATTCTATATTTCTGGTCATGGAAGAGAAGTGTGATTATTATTATATAGTTTCTAAGAAAGTTTTTATGGAAAAACCGTTAAATGTCTAGTTAAGGCCTGTTTTATAGAAACAGGAAGATTTTTAAACTGAGAGGCCTTGGGACTTACATGAAAAAGTCTTGGGCGTATGTACATTTCTTCTGTGCGTGGTGTCTGTGTAAGGTATTCAAAGGTTAAAAAGTAAGTAGAATTTTTAAAGGTTGAGAATAACCACCTTGGTCAGTGTAAGGGACTGTTATTTATTTGCTTTTTACGAAATACAGGTCTGGGAGCTTTCTCCTCGCTTCTTGGTTTTTGTTAGCTGTGTGCCCTTGCTCAGGGTCAGTGTGGATCTGGGCTCCTCAGACCTTGTAGCCGGCGGATGAGAAAGCAGGAGGGACTCCTCCGTGGGAGAGGGGTCAGGGGCGACATCCTTCAGTCTTTCCTGGGCCCAGCTCTGCCCACTGCCCTTTGCCCTCCCTGCTCCTGCCCCCGTTGCCAGCACTCGGGATCTTCTCTTCTATGTGCGGTGGTCTCTGTGCTGGGAAACCGGAGCTTGGCCCTCATTTTCAGGAGGAGCAGTATGACCCGGTGTGTCCATTCCCTAGTGCTGTTTTAACAAATACCCACACACTCAGTGTCTTGAGAAACCACAAATGTATTATCTTAAACGTTTAGAAGCCAGAAGTTCAAAATCCGTTTCACTTGGGTGGCAGGTGTTCGCGGGGCGTGTCCCTTGTGGAGGCTCTGAGGGGCAAATCTGGTCCCTGCTGTCGTGTCTTCTTGCTGTAGCTGTGTCCCTAAGGTGAGCCCGCGTCTTTGCGGCCGCTGGACTGCAGCGTGCCTGTTTCCCCGTCCCAGGTGTCTCGTGGCCACCTGCAGAGCTGGGCCTGCGGCCCCTTCCACACACTGCCCTGTCTCTCAGTTCAGTTCAGTTCAGTTCAGTCGCTCAGTCCCTATCTCTGGCAGGTTCTAAAATCTCATGGCTTGCTCTACTTTTCAAAAGCAAAAAAAATGTTTAGATTTCTGGGCAGTTCCCAGTGTTTGGTGCGTGTGCTAGTGGGAAAGCCGAGTGTATACATGGAGCTTCCTTGTGTCTCCTCCAAGTGCTCTTTAGCCCCTTTGCCCGCACAGTGGAGCCCCTCTAGGCTTTGTGCTGGACTCTGCACGGAACTCAGCCTTTCCTGTGCTGAGAATTGGCACAACCCAGAGTAGAAAGTGGCTCGAGAAGGCAGCTCTCTCCTCTGAAATTCTCTCTTCAGCAGTTCTCTGCTGCCTTCAAGCAAACGATTGCTATATTTTATCTGGTTTCCTAGTTGGCCCATAGAAGTGAGAGCGCTTGTCATCAGCTACTTTATCTCTGCTGGAAGTGGAAGCATCATTTATTGTTCAGCTTCAATTTGGTGAAAGGAAAATGCTCATTTTCTCCACTGAGTGTTTATATTTCTGTTGATTTTTAAGAGCAGTTCACAGATTTCCTGAATTTGGTCTCCTTTTATTTTTTCATTCTTTAATCTTTTTAATATAGAAAATGTTCCAAGCACTTTGTTATCAAATCTCTCATCCTTTTACTTTATTGCTGTATTTTCTATTATGGTTAAAAAGATGTTTTGTACTACAGACTTTACATTTATTTTTCCTTCCTATTTTCTATCATTTTTTTCTGTCTTTAAATTTTTTAATTCATTGAGAAGCAATGTTGGCATTATGTTTTAGTGCATCTGTTTAACCACATGTCTTACCCATCTATTTGTAGAAATATCATAAGATTGTTTTGTTCCCTTTCTCCCAATAAGAGGATTTCAGTGGGATTTTGGTTGGCAGTGCATAAAATTCAGGAATTAATTTTGGGAGAATTGTGTATTTTACAGTATTTTAGTTTTCTCACCTAGAAAAGTATATTTCTCTTCATTTTTTATGTCCCTCAATAAAGATCTGTCAGCCTCTTTGTATATATTTTGCTTATTTTTAGTAAAGTTAATTTCTAGTTTGAATCCTCTCCTGGTTGAATCTTAACCATCCTGCTGCTGCTGCTGCTAAGTCGCTTCAGTCTTGTCCCACTCTGTGCGACCCCATAGATGGCAGCCCACCAGGCTCCCTCGTCCCTGGGATTCTCCAGGCAAGAACACTGGAGTGGGTTGCCATTTCCTTCTCCAATGCATGAAAGTGAAAAGTGAAAGTGAAGTCGCTCAGTCGTGTCCAACTCTTTGCGACCCCATGGACTGCAGCCACCAGGCTCCTCTGTCCATGGGATTTTCCAGGCGAGAGGACTGGAGTGGGGTGCTGTTGTCTTCTCCGTCCTGACTGCCATCTTTGTGTGTATTACAACACACTCTGTACCTCCCATATTGTGTTGAACTCAGCAGTAGTCAGCACAGGGCCTGTGCGGCCAGTCCTCGGTCTGTAGCCGCGCGTGGCGGAGGAGCCCCGCTCTGCCCGCCCTGCGCTGCCCCTGAGTGCGGCCGGGCGGCGAGTGGTGCCTTTCTGCGTGCCTGTGTTCCTGCTCATCTCCACTGCCTCCCACGTCTTACCTGAACTCCTGTTTAAGGTGTCTGCAGCAGTGTGGTTTTGCTGATTTCCCTCATTTAGATGTACATTTGCCTTACCTAGAAAAGCAAGTGAGGTGGCTCAGAGGCCTGGGTTGATTAAACATCCATCCCACCATCCATGTGGTCTGTATGCCAGGGTCCCTGGCCAGGCATCCTACCGTCCATGTGGTCTGTATGCCAGGGCCCCTGGCCAGGACACCAGGAGGCTCTTGCGAGAGAGAGGAGAGGTCTAATTGCTGTTGATATTCTTCTTTCTGCCAGGTCTCAGCCCTGGGATTTTCCAGACATTTTATTATATAACCCTAACTGCAAGCCCGTCTCCCGATTTTATAGATAAGATCTTAAGGCTTGGAGAAATGAAATCACTTGTCCAAAGCCTCTCAAATTATACGTATGATTGTTGGCTTTTGAACTGGAATGGATCTGACTCCAGAGCTTAGGAATCACCGAACCGATTGTGATTTTTGAAGGTCTAATGTATCTCAGAAAGGCTTCTTTTTGGTTTTTAATATCTTGTTTTTTCTTCTGATGGCTATTATGGTGAGTGTTATGTTTTAAAACTAGGGAACTAGGTGGACTAGATGAATTAAGTTCACATCTAGAAACTGTAGTTTTTGTAAACAGGTAGAACTACATATTTTTGTATTCAGAATAACTTAATGGAAAGGTTTACTACTCTTCTTTGTATTATGCTCCACTAATGAGGCTATTTAGAGGAGCTGAATATATTGTTTGAAGTGAATCTTAACATGCTGTCATTGATTAATAATCAGACAGACTGAACTCTAGTTTTTGCTTTTATTCTTAACTTTCTCTTTGATCATGAATCTGTCATTTCCCTCATCTTTGCAGAGTGGTTAATTACATAGTTTCTCAACCATATCTTTTGAGGAATTAAAATAATCAAAATGAAAATGATTTGATAAAACCATAGAACTCCACACTAGTAGGTGTTATTCACAAATGATAAAGTCTCCCCCCTGAGATTCTTGCTTTAGTCATTCGTCAACTATTTATTGAACGTTATTTCATGCAAGGTACTACACTAGGCACATGAAGTTAAGTTACTTTTCATACAACCTGGTGTTTGTTTACTTGGTTTTAAACTTTACTAACAGGTGGCATTTTTTGTTTGTATCTTCCTTTCACCTCCATAAATGCATGTAATATTTTTTAATGTTTTTTAAAACTGTAGTTTTCTAATATTTTTTAATATCGTTTGAATAATGTTTTTGACTGTTTGAATATGCAGTAAGGTCATAAGATAAATGACCTTATATACTTTTGTATACTTATATATAAGTATATACTCTTTGCTGTATAAGATTTTTTCTATTCAATTGTTCTAGTTTCTAAGTGTTCTTTCACAAATGTACTGAAATGTAAATAGCTTTCTGTTCATCCTGAGCTTTCTGAAGAGAGAATGTCTGTGGGGATCTTTGGCATCAGTGAAGAATCTGTCTTCATATCTGTGGAGCTTTTCCCAAGGAAACTTGGGGCTAAGGGAATCTGCACAGGAAACCCCATTTGTCGGAATGGTTGTTAGGAGCGTGTCCTGTGAGCCAGGTGGTTAGGATGGAGAGGGGTGCGGCTGAGTGCTGAGCCGTTCTGGCCCCTCTCACCGGGGGATCTTGCAGCATACCTGGCCTCGTGAACCTCCGCTCTCCTGACTGCCCAGTAACGGATGAAGCGCTGTGCCTTGTAGGACTGAGCTTGGCATATGGGAAACGCTCTGTGAGTGGCGCCGCTCTCGCCAAGGGCCCTCTCCCTTCCTTGCTGCTCTGGGTCCGGTCCCGGGAGGAGGTCCGCCTGGGCCTGGTCATTTGTTTATAGGAGGTGCTGGTTAGATTGCCTCAAAACTAGGACCAGAGGACCACTGTTGCCTTAACGCGACTCAGATCATTTCTACAGAAGCAGCCAGGGAATTTTAGACAGACTCCTCTCCATTAGAGTCTTCAAGGGCCGAATCACGTTTACAGTGGAATTCTGGTTCTTCATGAAACGACTCCCGATGTGACAGGAGCGAGCAGATGTCTCTCCTTCCCGTCTCCTCTCGGCCGCCACAGAGCGCAGTCTCTCTGTCGCTTGGCAGCTGGCGTGTGGGTGCTCTGTCCTCAGGAGGGGGAGGCTGCTCCCTGTGTGTAGAGACATGGGTAATTGCCCGCAGCCCCAGGTCGTGGGGGCTGAGGGTCGCAGTGAGGACTGGGACGCTGCCAGTGCGAGCGTAGGAGAGATGGCGGGGAAGTAGTTCTGAGCTTGCTGTGCCGTTTCTTCCGAGGTAAAATAGAAATGATCTATCCCCCCTTTTCAGGGAAATTACTCTTTTCTTTGGTTAGTGTGCATGAAGCATTATTATTTTTTAATAAGTGAGTGTGATAGTTTAATATGAAACCTGTTGGTTCCATTCATAATTGAAAGGTTGAAAAAGCGCCATGTTTGGAGACACGGACAGCATAACCAGTGTCTCACTGCTGAGCACAGTAGTGACGACGGAAATTTGCTCCATTTGTGGCGGTGCACTTACTTCCCCGGAAGTGTGACTCGTGTGTGATCGTGCTTCCTCTGTGCCCTGCTGGCAGTGTACATAGATGGGAGTTCGCGCGTCAGGTAGCTAGCTGTGTGCTGTGATGCTCCTGGACGTGCTGTGAATCTCTACCGTGTGAACAAATTGTTTTCTTAGCATTATACTCATGTACTCCACACACTTAGCTTGTGAATAGATTCCTGGCATGATAATCACATAATCATTTAGTACAGTAGAAACATCATTATGGTCAAATACTGATTAGCTACTAACACGAAACAAAACAGAACCTAGTTCACAGCATATTAAAAAAACCTATTTAATACTATACAAAATGAAGTATATGGTTAGAATTATTATGGCTTTAAATGTGAGTCTTTTTCTTTCTTATCGGAAAGATGCGTGTTTTGGACACTTGCTGCCGAGTTTATTTCCTGGATGCATTGTATTTTACTATCAGAGGCTTTATGACCAGCTCTGTGTAGTGGGGCATCCAGAGATTCGCAGGGGAATTCTGGCCTCCATTCCTGGGTCTCCTCAGGGCTTCTACAGAATTAGGAGGCTGGCCTCAGCCTCCAGCTACAGACCCAGACTGCAGAGAGCACCTCTCATCCTGGCACCAAGCCCCTGGGCGTGTGGGCTTCAGTAGTAAGCACCCGTTTCTGGGAGGCTGGTTTGCACATCTGATGCTGGACGTGAGTGATGCTCGACCGCCTTCCTGCCCTCGCGCAGCTGAGGGAGGTGGTGCAGTCTAGTGGGCAGCGCTGGACCCCCTGGCATTGGTGGCTCTCCGGGTGTGAGTGCGGTTGGAGAGTGGTCGGGGGAAGCCCGAGCTCCAGTAGAGGGTGCTGGGCGGGCGGTGCACGCGGGCTGGCAGGCGCCTTCGGGGGGTCTGCCCAGCACGCCTCTCGGGGCGGTGCGCTCCCTCTCCTTGCTTCATGGACACAGTGGGGTTTGGTCTAGGGCTCCGGGGCCTCAGTGCCTTTTGTAGATTCTTGCTTTGTTCTGTCTTGGTTTTGGCTGCATGCTTCCGATGCTCTTTTCTCAAGTATGCATGGGATCTCAGTGAACGTGAATGATGTCAGAGCTCGCCACCCGGAGGTGCACTGCAAGTCTAACAGGAGCTAAAGGCGTTCTTACGTTGCTCCCTTTGGTATCGAGCAGCAGCGTCTCAGCGCAGACGCTTCTCCTGGTGGCGTGTGAGTCCGCGCCTCCTGGGCTCCACGCCACACCCCCCCTTTCCTTTACCTGCACCTTTGTTTTGGCCCCTGTACCTGTTTCATTTCCTCACGGACCATTTGCAGCAGCTGGAATGTGCAGGACGCGCTGCCCTGCTCTGAGATGCCCCGAGCAGCCCGCGGCAGCCGGGCCCTGTCTGCCGGAGTCACCGGGAGGGGACGCGTGGCTGCCTGCCTGGCGCGCAGCAAAGGACAGGAGCGCATGGGAGACGCCGTGGCCCGGCCACCGGCCAGTCAGCTACACTCTTAGGCTTCCTCCCTGAAATGCTGTTTCTTTTAGTTGAAGATAATACGTTGTCAGTGTATTATAAAGTAAAATCATAGGTCTTACAAAGAATGCATAATTCCTGAAGTCTGTGACGGGATCTAGAACGTTCCGACTCACAGGCAAAGCCATGAGGCGGTGAGGACCTAATGCTATTGAGGAAACCAAGGCTCTTACGGGCTTCAACTGACAGTTACCTAAATATCAAAGAATTGAGAGAGAACTTTAGGAAAAATAATTAAAACCTTGAATATTCTTAACAAATATAGTTATGTTTAAAACCATCATGTAAAAATTAAATGTTACGTGATGGATGTGTGCTAATATAAAGTGTTGTTGGAAAAATTTTGCCAAAACCCCACTTCATTCTAAGAGCTGCACTTATTTGCAAATGTTGCCTAAACTTATTTTAACAGTCTTTATTTCCCTTTTCCAGCTAAGTTCCAACCAGTTTTTTACCACTGTTTATTATAAGACTTCAGCCTCTTATTTTAAATGAATTTACTTCAAATGATCTTTCTTCTGGGACCAGCTTTCTGGGATAATAAGGACCCCTGTTTATAAAATACATGTGTGGCTGCATGTATAGCCATATATTTCACTGTGTGTTGGTCATCTAAAACGAATGCCAGAATTTTAATTGAAATTAATTGTGACTAAAATACAAACGTTAAGGGATTCGCTTGTGGCTCAGCTGGTAAAGAGTCCACCTGCAATGCGGGAAACCAGGGTTTGATCCCCGGTTGGAGAAGGGAAAGGATACCCACTCCACTATTCTGGCCTGGAGAATTCCATGGACGGCATGTATAGTCCATGGGGTCACAAAGAGTTGGACACAAAATGCAAACAGGCAATTTATGTATTTTCTTATTCAGATTAGGCAAGGATCAGGGTATTGAATAGGGCTGCTGTTTTAGATTAATAAAGCCATGCGCACATAAGTCATTTTATAGGGCTTGGAAACAGTGATGATAGTTCTGTTGCTGTCTTGCATGTGTATGACGTTTATTCTTAGAAGTGAGTCATTGTTTCATTACCCTCTGTGCGAGGTGGTATTTGTTATGATGAAAATTGCCTGTTCTCTGAAAGTTTTACTGGAATGTTTCTGAAAATTCTTCTCCTTGTGTTGGCTTTGTGCTTATCTGTGAGTTGAAATCTTACGAATAATGTGGGAAAAGGACAAATATTTTGAGACCCCACTAGTAAAGCAACTGTTTTTACAGGTACCTTGTGGTCTATAACCCCTCGGAACAAGCTCGAAGCTCTGTGGTCTCTGTCTGTGTGAGCTCACCTGCAGCGCAGGTGTCCTCTGCTTCAGGAGAGCCCGTGGAAATCCAGATGAGTGCAGTGTGGGACACGGCAGATGCCGCCTCACAGACTGCCTACGAGGTATGCACGCGCCGTGGGCGGGAGGAGGCACTGCCAGCCTGCAGTTGGTAACGTTCTGCGGTTGTTAGGTTAGTCGTGCCTGGCTCTTTGGGACCCCATGGGTGGTAGCCCGCCATTCTCCTCTGTCCATGGGACTGACCAGGCAAGAACACTGGAGGGAGTTGTCATTCCCTTCTCCCGGGGGTCTTCCCGACCCAGGAACGGAGCCCAGGTCTCCTGCATTGGCAAGTGAATACCTTACCCTCTGAGCCACCAGGGGAGCCCCACTGGCCAGTGAAATGACTCTAAAGGAAAACAGATCCTTTGTTTTCCAGAATGTTAGCATCTTTGTTAGTATGTACATTGCATGTTATTGTTAGTGCATTATGAGTATGTATATTGTTCGTGTTTTGTAAGTGTGTACATTGTCCTGAAGTAATCATTCCTTGTAAAATTTTGAACTTTTTTGCCTAACTCAATTTAATGAGTTGTAAGTATTGAAAAGAAGATAAATACCTCCTTCTAAATAACTGGATACTTTCAACTTTTCATTGCAAAGATGACAGTATTATCCCAAGAAATAAAGACTTGTAAATAAATAAGATGCTGCTTTTCTGAGATATAATGATGAAAAAAATGTCTGGGTTCAAGTCCTCGGTGTTTTGGGAAAATGTCTTGAAGTACGCAGTGTTAAATTGTGCCCCCCATCACTGGAAATATTGGACTGCTAGAATTCAGAGTACGACTTAAACTGTATTTCTGAAGACACAGACAGAAGCTAGGGAATCTAAAAGAGAATTAAAAGCCATTGCTGGCTACTCTTATGAATTTATTATCCTTTAGAAAGAAAAGAGACTGTGATACAGGTTTTGATCAGATTTTACAGAAAACCCTTCACCTCGAGATTGGAGCAGAAGCTCCTGAAAGGTTGGATCATGCCCCTTGGAGGGTGCCTCCTCCGCGCCTGTTCAGCGTCTGCTGGACCCCCCAGGCATTGATGTCTGGTGTTGACTGAACTAATATGCTTGATGTTGACATTGTTACATTTATTAGTTTTTTACTTTTAATATACTGAATTACCATAGTATTGTAAAATGATTCCTGAAATCACTGTCACAGTAAACCCTTACCGTCAGGGGGAATTTCCCCATCTGAGCCTCCATTAAGAGCACTGTAGGAGAACTGAGGCTGGCCACATGGTTTCATAGTGAATAAAAGCCTTAATGCCTTTGATAGCTCTGCCCCTTTGAATTTACTAGGTTCCCTAAATAAACAGAAATGCGAATACTCCACCCGTGTTACAAAAACACTGAATAGTATTATATTCTTTCTTAAATACAGTAGTTTCTTATTTTTACTAGAAATATAGTTTCCTTTCAGTAAGTTGCATTCCTCTTTGCTAACTTCTCTCCTTTATCTTTAAAGATATCTTTTCTAGCAGAGATGCCACCATTGGGACTGAAAGTGTATAAGATTTTGGAAACGTCAAGTTCGCGTCCACATCTAGCCAAATATGAGCTATATAATGGTGATATAGCAAATGCAGGGATCTTCAGTGTGAACAGTATGGAAAGTGCTGAAGCAGCTGTGACTCTGGAGAACCCCTTTCTTAAGCTGCGCTTTGCCCGGTCTGGGCTTTTGGAGGTGCGTCCCAGGCGGCTCTGGAATTTACAGAAGGCGTGCCTCTTTGTTATGGCATGCACAGATTCCCCGTGTGAAGGGGAAAAGGGGGACACAGATGCTCTGGGGGAGAGGGTGGAGAGCCAAACGTACCTTCTCCTGGTGATCCGCAGTGCCCACCGCTGCTCGCAAGTGTGGTCTGTGGCCGTGCTGCCCGTGGGCTGGCTGTTGCTAGTCCACAAGAGAAGTGTGCAACTGGCGGCTATTTAGAAATGTTTATGGAAACTTTGAAAGTAGTTAGACTGAGTAGATGGATGCCTGTTAAATCTAATCATAAAAATGAGTTTATATTTGGCATGTCACTTTAATTTTTTTTAATTAATTCACTTTCATTGTACTTCACCAAAATGCTGCTCCATGTATACTGGAAATAAAAATAAATTCACTCCTTTACTACAGAAAGTTTGAGAAGTACCGGTGTAATGTCTTAATTTGTGTATCTCTTTCTTTGGTGAAATGTGTTCTTTTTGTTCTACTGTGGAGGTTTTAAATCTTGAGGTTTTAAGTATAAAATTTGGAATGTTCATCCAAGAATTGTAAATATTACAGGCTGAATGTTAATCACTTATAAATCTATCACAATATAGTTTTTAAAAAATAGACATGTGTGTAGCTAGATGCAATAGGTTTGTGTCTTAATACTGACTTACACTAAAAAAAATCTGTTTTTTACCCTTAGGAAGTGATAAATAAAGGAGATGGTGAAAGCCTTGAAGTGAAGGTGCAGTTCTCGTGGTACGGAACCACAAGTAAGAAGGATAAAAGTGGTGCCTACCTCTTCTTGCCCGACGGGGAAGCGAAGGTAAGAGCTGACGCCCGCGGCGGGGAGTGAGCACTCCTCCCGAGCAGGGCGAGGCGCAGCGAGCGCGTCTCAGTGTCACGGCCGCCTGTGGGGGTGGATGGCCTAGCCCCACCGTCCTGTATCGTTACCGACACCTAGCAGTTTCTAGGTGAGCGATAATTTCTCAGTGTTGAGATTCAGCAAGGATGCTGCAGTGGACAAGTGCTCCTTATGGAAAGAAGCTAGGTTTGATTTAGGATTAGGGTGCTGCTGAGTTATGTGCCTGTGTGCCGTGGCGTAGATACAGACCAAAATTCCTAGCTGTGTGGGGAAGATAGACTGACCACTGAGCCATTTTTCTCCTTCACATTTAGCACTTTAAAAAACAAACAAAAAAGGTGTTCTCCTACCCTGGCTGCACATTTAATGCAGAAAACTGAAGAAAACAATAATATTTGCCGGCTGTTCTACAAGCCCTTGAAAACCTTTGCCAATGTTGTTTTATTTTTACCATACTTTATTCTGTGCGTATCATTTTCCCCCATTTTAAAGTTTTACCTTCCTATGTGAATATATTTTGTTTTTCGTTGTGACAGTGCTCACAATCTGATATGCTCTTGGAAAACACATTTTAATGCACACTTTTGTGATTTAAAACTTTAGCTGTAAGATGAACGAGGTCTGAGAGTCTGATGCGTTACATGGCAACTATAGTTGATAGCACTGTGTTGGATTATTGATATTTGCTAAAAGAGTACAACTTAACTTTCTCACGCTAGAAAAGTGTGTGTTTGTGTGTGTTACATACATGTGGAAGGAAGGAGTTTCCTGCTCTTGCATATGTACGTTCTACATTTTCTCCCAATACTTTATTACTGTAACATTGTGATAAGCTTTCTTTGTACAGTGCTAATTATTTCCTGAGAATAATTTTCTAGAAGAGTCATTTTGTGTGTCTGGAGCCTTTTAAGGCTTTTGACATATAGATACTACTTATCTTCCTTGTCTCTCTAGAAAGATACATATTCACTCAACAGCAGTGTGGTTTTGAAAGTAGCTATCTAGCATACTACTCTAAACTCTGAGAATTAGCCATATTAAATACTTAACCTACAATAGTAAATGAAAAAGATTTTACTGTTATGATTTTTGTGATTATTAGTAAGGTTGAACTTTATAATGCTTTTATTTATCTTTAATATTTCTTTTGTGAGTGTCCTATTTAAGTTCTTGGCCATTTTTCTATTGATATGACTTGTGGATCTACAAAGATTTTTTATATATTAGAAAATTAATCCTTTTCCCTGCTTATTGAAAAATACCCCCTCAGTGCATCACTGAGTTTGTTACTTTCTTTGCCTGTTATATTAGTGTTTAACTTTTGTGTAGTCAGTTTTGTATTTTTTTCTTTAGAGTTTCTTCCTTTGCTTTTACACTTTACGATAAATTAAATATTCTCTGTGTTTTGTTGCCTAGGGTCCTGTCTCCTGAAAAAGTTACTTTTGCTCTAGAAAAGCCTGCTAGTCAAAATCAAATATAGATGTTAAGAGATTGTTTAGGTCATGCTCAGAATTCTAGTTATTTGTTGTTTCTGTTTTTTTTAATCTTTGAGGAATTAAAGGTAAGCTATAGATCTTAGTAGACATTTCAAGATGAGCAGTGGATCCTAAATATAAGCTACATCAATGTTTTCTCACTTAACAGCTTTTGTCATTACACAGGCATTTTGTTTTGACTCACTTAAAAAAAAATAGCTATGCTATAGAATATGATACATACACAGACAATTATAATTACCATTTTATTTTTAAAAATTATTTTATGTTTAAATAACTCTAATATTAGATAGTTAGGAAAAAGAGAATCATCATATGTTTACAAAGAAGAAATAAAAGGACACCAGGGAAAGAGACAGCTGGGTGCACCAGGAAAAGGTGGGAGCCCAGACCTCACCATCCTGCTTTCCATACTCCTCCATGACTTTCTAGCTATGTGGTAATTAGGTGCAAGAACTTCGTTAACTGTAGAGCATTATATTAAATTCAGAATATTTTTCTCTAACCAGAGAGGTGAATATGGAAGAAAATTACACAGTATTGAATCTTGTGCTACACTGCAAACTGTGGTGGTGCTGAGCCTCCTAAGATGTTCAATACTTGAAATGCTTCATGAGTGCTTTAGATTTCATTTCGTTACCATATGAGTTATATTTTTATTCCCATAGTTTCTTGAGTCTAGACTCTAAATAGTGAAAACTAAAGCAGTGGTCGCCATGGTTCTTCCAAGTCCGCAAGCCGCTTAGCTCTTTCAGCAACAGGGCAGCGTGTTTGGCCGAGCAGTGCGCCTGGCGGGGATGGGGCCGGGCTCTGAAGCCTGCTTCCCGGGCGCTCGAAATGAGTCCCTGTGACCTTTCCAGCCACATGCTCCAGACCCTGAACATTAGGGGGCCGTGGTTATAACGTTTGCCTGGGAAACGTCACTGCTGTAAAAGTATTGCTCTTTCTCATTGATAACATAGGAACCATGTAGAAAATTTTTAATTAGAAATTTTTATGGCAGGGAGAAATGTTTGTAGATCTTCTAAACCAATCAAGTTGTAACATTTTTATTTTCTGTTTTCAGCAGTTTTTGTCTAATGTAAAACCATATATTCAATTTTTATAGCATGTGCATAGTCTGATACCTTATAAGGTTTGGTTTTCACTTAATATTACAAACATCACATGATATGTATTTGCCAATTTGGAAACTATAATAAACACTCCTTGGAAAAATTAAAAGCCAAAACATTTTTCTTAAAAATGTGATTTCCTCCTCAGCCTTATGTTTACACAACACCACCCTTTGTCAGAGTGCAACGTGGAAGGTTTTATTCGGACGTGACTTGCTTTTTCGAACATGTTACCCACAGAGTTCGACTGTACAACATACATGGTAAGGAAACAGAGAAATGCAGCTGTGAAACAGATGTATGCTGGTTCTTGAGTTCTTGCTTTTCCTGTGTCAGTTTAAATAATTTAGCAATTGGTTTTTGAAGATGACATAATCAGCTGTCTAAACTTGACTTCATACTCATCATGTGACTTTAAATGGTGGTATTTACCCTTCGATAATCAAAAATGGTCAAACACTTAACTCCCTCATATACATGTTTTTTTTCTTCTGTGCGTCTTCTCTTTCTTGGGGCACCCCTGGTGGCTGAGAGGGTAAAGCATCTGCCTGCAATGTGGGAGACCCGGGTTTGATCCCTGGGTCGGGAAGGTCCCCTGGAGAAGGAAATGGCAACCCACTCCAGCACTCTTGCCCGGAGAATCCCATGGACAGAGGAGCCTGGTGGGCTACAGTCCACAGGGTCACAAAGAGACACAACTGAGCGACTTCACTTTTAACTTTCTCTTTCTTATCGCAGTGTTTGTCATAAGTCGTGAGCTCTTTTCTCAGATCTAAAAGCAGTATAGTATTTTATTTTAGGAAATAGAAATTATATCAAATGTGGCTTTCAATGAATGAATCACTACCTTTCTGTCTCTCACATACACACACCCTGCCTCAAATATAGAAGTTATTGCCATAGTGAACATTATTAGAAGTTAGCTTTAGAAGAAAAATATTCTGTGCTCATTTTGTTTGTTTACGACTCATTAGCTTGTAGCATATAAAGTCAGGCAGTTTATCACTTTTAGCACAGTAATGAAGTAGCTTCTTTGTTAATCAAGCGCTAAGAATAGGCCTTTGATCTGTTTGGAAACTGAACTGTGACCAGTAGCACTGGTTTTTCCATACAATTTGAATGGACCTATGGTTCCCAGTCTCAGAATTGCATAGTTAGATTGGTTGATTTTTAATTCACTGTTTTTAGCGTGGAGTACCTTTCCAACCACACTTTTAATCCTAGTAACCAGACCATTTACTATTGTATCAAATCTCTTAGTAAAGAAGCTCATAAAAATGCCACTTTAATTGTTTTGTTGCTGTAAGGTAAGATGGAAAAATTAGAAAAGGAGAATATTCTTTTCCTGAATCTGTAGGCAGGTAGATTAAAAGTGTTTCAAAACAAGTAATAAAGTACATGGGCAGGCGCTGTTTGCCTTGCGGGCTTTCTGGGGCAGCAGAGGCTCCTCTGGGCTTCTGCGGGGGCTCAGCAGTGCAGAATCTGCCTGTCAGGGCAGGGGATGCTGGAGCCATCCCGCACTGGGGAGATGTCTGAAGAAAGCGGCAGCCCCGCCCAGTGTGCTTGCCGGAAACCCCATGGCCAGGGGGCCTGGCAGGCGGCAACGCAGGGGGCTGCGAAAGAGCCAGACGCAAAGTCACAGCTGAGCAGCAGCAGAGCCTGCCGTCTTCAGGGGCTTCTTATTTAGCTCAGTTCAGCTTTCAGATTTCTGTGTCTAAATTTGACTTTGTTTTTAACTTTTTTTTAACTTCAAATACAACGATGCAAAAATCTAACATCAGCTCAAGTTTATCCCACGCACTGAGACATCTAGAGGCAATCTAAGGTGTGGGTATTTATTTTTTAATTATTATTTTTGTTTGGGCAATACTCCAGGTACCCAGTTAGAATTTCAGGTATGAACAGACTTCATCATGTGACTTCTTATGTGATATATTTTCAGGGTAACCCATGATTCATATGTTGAATTAAAAAGTGAAATTTCTTCTAGGCGTCAGGGAAAACCACACTAGACCCTAACTTGGTGTCTTTTGCAGTTATCTGCAAACATTTTGAAAACTACAAGTCTGTAGTTCTGAAATAATCTTTTAAAGCTTCTAAGTCAGAAACACTATTTTTGGGCCTTCATTTTGTACCCTTTGTACCCATAGGCCATTGTTTAGCATTTGTGAGCGCCCTAAAATTCCATCTTCAGCTACGTCCAAAGGTTTCATCTTACAGATATAAAGTAGCATGATCACACAGAAGGTGTGCCTGTCTACTTTTAAATTTGCTTAAAACGATCGGTTTTAATGGGGAGGTTCTGTCTTGAATACAACACGGTGCAACCTTGGTCCAGGCCTGCATGGTCAAGCTTGGTTTACTGTTGCTTGTCATCAGTTATTTTGAGAAATAGGCAATGTCCAGAGTGGGCTTCCATGCTGGCTCAGTAGTAAATGCAGGAGTGCTGGTCTGATCCCTGGGCTGGGAGAGCCCCTGGAGAAGGAAATGGCAGCCGATTTTGGTATTCTCGCCTGGGAAATCCCATGGCCAGAGGAGCCTGGCAGGCTGCAGTCCATGGGCCGCAGAGTCAGACAGACTGAGCGACTAAACAGCAGCCTGTCTCAGAGTAAATGCTGAAGCATCTCATCAGAAAAGTCCAGCTTCATGTTCCGACAGGTGTGTCTGCTTATCTGCTGCTGCTTTTGTTTAATTGCATTTGTTCACCAGTGCAGCTTCTGCGTTTTCTTCGTTGTCCACAGGATCTGGGTCTCATATCAAAGGGTGGTCTCTGTGAGCTCGAGGGCCCGCTTCCGCTTCTGGGGCTGCAGCTCAGCTTGCTGTCTTGCTCCAGCAGCCAGCTTGGAAGATGTTCCGCTCCGCCCTGGCCTGCTTGCTTAGCCCAGCACACAGGCACTCCTCAGAACGAAGCAGCTTGTCTTTCCGGCTCTCCTCCCCTCCTGCCCGCCACGGAACGGTCAGAACGGGGCCTTAGGCAGGAGCAGGGCAGGAGACAGCACTGTCTCCCCACTGGCCTCCCCTGCTCTCCAAGGCGGCAAGGCTGGCTCTGCTTAGCCGGTCCAGAGATAGAGGTGGTTTTGAACTGGGCGCTTGGAGTATTAGCATAACAAAAATAATAATTAAAAAAATAAAAAGAGCTCAGATTGCTCCTCGATGTCTCAATGGGTGGGATAAATTGAGCTGATGTTAGACTTTTGCAGCCTAAAAGCAGGAAGCTTCAGAGGTTTGTGTGAAATGACAGATAGTTAGATAAATGTGATTTTAAAGTGATTCTCCAGATGAGCTTTGCTTTACTTGCTTGGACTGAGCCTGAAACCAGCATATGTAACTATTCAAAGTGCCAGACCCATCTTTCCTTTTACTCTTTCAAGCCTAGAGCATGTTTCCCCAGCAAGACTGTGGAGAAAGTGGAGATACTAGGTCACCTGAAGCGCTTTCTTCCAAACTGCACCCTCCATGTTTGCAGTTGAGACCCTCTCAACGTGTTTCTGTCCTGGGAAAAAAGCCCGGTTGTGGAGCTGGAGCCTTTTCCTGGTGGCCTCTGTTATCTGCGTCCCTCTATCCTGTCTCACTCGCTGCTGCGTGAGGACGCAGGTTGTCTGGATCCTGTCTTCCTGGGTTTTAATTGAATCACTTACCCAGGCCTGGGACTGAGATGTGAAATCTCCAGGGCGCTTGCCTCTCTAGGTGTTCCTGATACCTGAAGAACGTTCTGTGGCTCTCGAGTGTCTGTACTAGGAAACGCTTCTGAATTTCGGCCTCGTCAGAGTGCATAGACAGACTGACCTGGTGTTTGGTGCTGCGAATATTTCAGCCAACTTCCATGCTTTCATAAGTTGACTTTCGCTTAAAATTTCTTAAGATAACAGAAATATCTGTTCTTGAATGTAACTTATGGATCTGTTTTCTGACATAGACGAATTTTCCCCTTTTAAATTGAGAATACAGTTATTTGACTGAGTGAGTATTAATGACTAGTGCATTGCTGGTGCTAAGTTCAGGATCCAAGAACAAACAGAGGCTGAAGGGAAGAAAGCTATTAGTATCTTATGATTACATATTGTAACTATTAGTTTACCAAACCATTTAATCATGCGAAAGATTGTCTTATCTCTCAGCACAAGAGTATAGAAACAGAAAATGAGTTAGTATTATGGATTGTCTTACTGAATGTCTGTTATATTAAACCTTTCAAATTCTGTTTACTTGAAACATTCTTTTGAAAACCTAAGGTAATGCAAATCTGAAAAATATATATATTTAAATTCCTCAAAATCTTTTTTAGTTACTCTTTTATTCTTCTCTCCACAGAGTAACTTTTGCCCAAATTAAGCTTTACCAGAAAAAGTCAAGGACAAAAGTCAAGCAGCACTTCCCAAATTACATAAACTGTGTGGTCATTATTGATTTTGAAACAAACTGATATGGGAGGCCTGGGTTCAGCCTGGCTTCTGGTTTGTTCTTGATTTGGTATTTAACTTCAGTTTCTCTATTTGTGTTTTTTCCAGATTCTGAAAATAATAAGCGGTACAGTTTAAAGTCTCTCCTTAACATCATTTAAGCTATTAAAAACACTGTGGTTTTATTTTCATTATCATTCAGACATTATATTCAAAAAGGCTCCTAGAAATATTGAACTAAAGGAAATCTTGTGCTCATGAGCTTTAAAACCTCCAAAAGATGGGAGAAATTTCAGAGGTTTCTAATGAAACATCATGCTTTGCCTCATAAAAGGTTAAATAAACCCTTTCCATGATGACCATAATTTAATGAAATGCCCTTTTAGAGCATTTCATGATTTCTAAAAGATTCTTTTGTTTGTAGAAAATAAGTTTTCTGGAGGAACAGGTGAAAGAGGTAGGGATTAATTTTTTATTGTAGTGTAATCATCTTTCATTAAACTGAAACTTTAAGTGTTACCAAATATGCTACTTTAGCTTTTATCATTAAGCTTGGATTAGGAGATGGACTGCGATACAAGCCAAGAGCCCTAACCCCCTGTGTCACAGTAGTCCGGTGCTTTACCGGCACCGGAAGATGCCTGTCTGGCAGTGATGATCAGCGAGTGGCATTCACCAGCTCAGTTTCTCTTGTCTGCAGAGTGGTAATGCAGCCTTGGCGCCCTCGTCGTCTGACATCAGCTGCTGCTTTGGAGACTGAGATTGCGGTTGATTGCCAGTATGTCGTGCACGTCGTCACTGGCACGCCGTTCGGGTCTCAGATCTGTCATAGTATACACCCAATACACCCGCAAGGCCACTTCCCTCCTCCAGAACTGTCCTCCTAGGCAGCTGTTTGTGAGTGAATGAGCATGTCAGTGTGAGCCACGTCTAAGCCCTTAGGAGGAGTATTGCAAATGCAGTACTTCTACCTGTTTCCACCAATCATGTTACGAAAGTGAAGCATGTAATGGATTTTGGCAAAGAAAGCACAGAGTAGCCTGGGGTAAAATGTAATGAGCTGCCATCAGAAAGTGTGGAAGAAGAGACTTTCCTTTGGTTGGAGTGACTGATAAATTTCTTCCATGGGCATATTTGGTAATCAAAGAGAGCTTGCTCAGTTTTCCTTCTGTTTTGAATATATAATCTAAATGGGTTCATAACTTGACCCTTAATTTTCAGAGAATCGAAATGAACTTTATCCAGTTAAACATGTTAGGAGTGCTCACACTGGGAATTAGAGATCTGGACCTTTAGTTTTGCCTCTAAGCAAACTAGAATGACTTTGACTTTGTTCTGTAAGTTCTTAAGAGAGAAAGACTAGATGTCAATTAGGTATCACCATCAAAGTGTCTTCACAAAACTTAGTTTCACATGAAGTTTCTTTGGTGCTTGGCTTCTTGCTTCTAAATTCATTTTCTAAGAATGCTTGAATCTGGGGCCTCATCCCTGGAGTCCTTTCACTTATAAACAAGGTCTCAGAGCTTCACTGAAATTGTTTTCATTTCCATAAAAAGATTCATGAGGATATTAAAATGGTTTGCAATCAATCTCTCTTTTTTCCCAGGACTACATTCCATATTTAGCTTGATTGAAGAGTAAAAAGCATTAAGTAAGTTATGACTAGGCAGACTTAGGTAATTAAAACATTTTTAGAATATCATAATATGCAATTGACTGCTAAGGATTTTTTTTTTTCTTCTGTTAATTGGAACTTAAAAAAACATGAAATAAGTGGCTATGTGTTGAATCTGAGTATTCCCTAGAGGCCTGAAAGGGAAGGTTGTTTTAAGGGACTGGACACACATTCTGGCTGCACAGATTCAGAACTCAAAGGTTATCTTAGGGGCTGTTTGAGAGCAGCTGCTGCACTGAAGGTGAGGCTTCTTAGCAGGAAATCCCATCATCCTCCACGAGCATGTGCCGAGCTCCACCGAACAAAGGGACCAGGGTGGGACGCGCAGGGGACGCGTGATGGTCAAGAGCCCAGGCCGCAGAGAGAGCCAGGCTCTCAGGCCAGCCCAGCTCTGTTTGACCTTCTGATGGTTCCAACCTGCACCGTCTTGCTTTCATTATCCTGCAAACGGTGACAATAATAGTCTTCCTCAGAGTGTTGGAGGATGAACTGAACGAATGTGCATAAAGCCCGGCACATACTGAGTGGCGTATCTCCTTAACAGGTGCAGGCCCAGTTACACAGTAAGTCATTGGAGAGTTGGGAAAGCTGGGGAAGATTTGATTTTAAAAAGTGAGCTTTTGAAAGGCTTGGTCTTGGAGAAATGTCGTTTGAATGGACAGAAAGGAGGAAGAGTAGTTCACAGAGTGTAAAGTGGATTTGTTGAGATCAACTTCCCTTATTCTTACAAGAATTTGAAGAATCTGTGCCCTTTACATTTTTGTAAGTTGACATCTAGTTTTTCTTTATACATTTAAATTTTTGAAAAGGATGTTATATTTGGCACATTGTAAATATTGCCATTTTAAAATAAGCATAACCAGTGCATAGCAGTTTGACACTAAATCATGCATTTTTGAAAAGCCTGAACAAGCCCTTCTTAACAGTTAATTTCTTATCATTATTTTCTCCTGAATTCATGTTTCCATTCAACTTCCCCCACCAAATTTTACCTCAATATGCTTTTAAGTCTCAAGAGTCTTATTATTGGTCAGCTTTTCTTGATTCTTCTGAAAGATACACATACACACACATGCTTTAAGGTCCTGTCGTCCTAAAGCTCAAAGTGTCAGGTCTCTTCTGATTGAGTCATGAAGTCATTACTGATAGTATGTAATTGAGCAAAGCGTAATCAATATATATATTACCATTTTGACAATTTATTTTATAAACTTTAATAGAAATATTTTTCTTATTGAGATGAATTGTACCTTTTGTATCCTAAATGTTTATGCCTTCATTGGTGAATGTTATTTATTGCTAGAGTGAGATAAATTTCAGCATTTGTTTTATTCTTATATTTTGTTCTTATAAATTTAAGGCAAAGACATGTTGCAAGCATAAATAAGTAGGTGGGAATAGAAGGAGTTTAGTTATGGGCATGTCCTCTAATTCCTTGAATTCTTTCTGAGTTATGTTCCATAAATCACAGTGATCCATTGCCAAACATTAATCAATTACTTTTAATGATCTACTGTCTGACAACATTATTAGATAACCTTCAATTTTGTTGAAAACCAACAATTGGAAACCGTGTGTTTTGCAAAAATCTTTGTTCCTACTCATTAAAGTTCCATCAGACACCAGTACTTTAATTGTTCAGCTCCACAGGAGTTAGGGAGGGTGAGAGGAATGTGGCTGCCTTTGCTTTGTGTGTGTTCTTGCTTTCTCTCTGGTGGGTGGAGAAAGGTCGGAGAAGGCACAGTCAGAGTGTGGTTAACAAGGAGGAAGCACGGGCCTGCATGGCGGGTTTGTCTCAGTGAAGTCTGATTTTCCTCTCTGAAGGCAGCGTGGGGAAGAGCGTGTTTGCGAGGACGAGAAGCGGGCAACTCCAGAGTGGCTGGCGGTGTGCAGGCAGACCGACCGTGAGACTCCTTCAGCGTTCCTCCCTGCCTGCGCTAGACCAGCCGCAACCTGTAATGCAGGTCACGCGCTGTTTGTTCACCTTCTGGGAGGAAGCCAGGGTTAGTGAGACCAGGGTTAGTGAGACCGACTCTGTTTGGAATCTGAAAGAATGTTAGCGATGTAAGTGTTATGTTCCTCCAAAATGAGACTTCCAAGAAAGCATGCTGTTTTTTAAATCCGTGTGTATTAGAGGGAAAAAAAAAAAGGACAGCTTCCTGTTTTTGTTGTCTGTGCTTGAGTTATTAGGGCTTTTTCACCCATAGTATACTCAATAGGTATAATCTTTAACCAGAATTTGCAGTCTGTGTGATCAGAATGTTGTACCTCTCCTAGTATGCACTTACTCTTTGCGTCATTTTGAGAGTTCGTGAAATGGAAAGCATGGAGTCTGCTGACTGGTGCCTAGCTCATGGCACGCTGCTCAGCAAGTGGCGGTAGTCATTTATCTAGCGCTTTATGAATGAAGCAGTGATGGATTATCACTGCCTTAAGTCTGAGTCTTGGAGTGAAATTTACTAAACTTTGTATTCATGAAAGCAGATGTTAAAATTTTCACTTGTGGAGAAATAATGTGAACATTTACAGGCCTGGAAATCACCAAGTACCTTAGAGGATAAATTAGATCGCGTAATGGATGATAAGCTGAGTTAGTCAACATGAAGAAAAAGGTCATCTGGTTGTGGGAATGACTATCATTTCTATTCTTGGTACATTCAGATAGGAGTACATTTTTTTTTTTAATATAGTAATGATAATATTTGCTTTAAAGAAACATCATCTCCATGCTGACCTACTAAATTTATCATTGTTGTGAGAACTGTCATTTAAATGTACATGCCTACCTAAGCAGTATGTGTTAATTATTAGTAATGACCACGTGTCAGCCCCCAGATAAGTTGGATACATACGTCTACAAAAACAATGTCACAAAGTAACTGCACACCAGAAACATTAGTTTTCAACTTTTGATCACTTGAATATGAAACAAAATATCCCCCGGATTGAAGGGGAGCTGTTCCAAATGAGAAGCCCTAGTTCTTCCTTGTCCTGTCCTGCTTCTGTTCTGACGTGAGGGCCCAGTCCTCTCTGTTGAGGCACAGATTTGAGAGAAGGGCTGAGGACAGCAGATTGATCAAAAGTTCCATTTCTGCCCCAAAGCCAGCGTTTTAAGGACAGTCACTGAAGACCTTGCTTTAAATCTTGGATGGGTTTCTTTTAGGATTTATTCTGCATGATATCCTATCTGTGTCAAATTTCAGTTAAACTTTTGTCTGGTGGCTGAGACACCTCTGGGCCCCCATCATCACTTCTTGCTTTTCCAGGTTGGGGTGGGCCAGTTGCTGTTTCTCCATCTGGTCTGGTGACTTGTCCTCAGCACACATTGAGTGCCACTAAATGCGATGCTGAATTCTTGTGGGGCGTGAGTGGGGCTGTCTTTGCTCTTCCTCCCACGCTGCTGCCTCTTGTTCCTGTAACTGTTCCACTGTCATGAGCGAGCTGTCTGACTGTCAGGCATGTTCCTTGGAGGAGTGTATTGTGCGTTTCAGAATTGCTAGAGTCAGGTGACCTAGACAGGTGGAGAGGGCTGAACTCGGCCACTCTGGGTGGATTTAGAATGATCTGATGAAGAGAGTGTATGTGCTGAGGAGGCATGCCTGGGATGCTCAGCGATTGCTGCCAGAGCCACAGCTCTGGCTTTCTGTCTGCAGCACCCAGCCATAGCCCTTCCAGGCTGCCTGCCCCACCTCTTCTTTAAGGCCCAGGGGACACTTTGGAAGTGCCATCCAGTCTTTCTCTCCATACACAAAGGACTGCTCTTCTTGATTTCCTTAAAACCAGTGCTGAGCAACAGAGTCCAGAGGGTGCTGCTTTCTGACCCTTACCTCTTGCCTACTTAGTTTCATTTTTTTCCCTGCCTCAGAAAATGTTCTTTTTAAAAAAAAAAATGCTTAAAATTACTTTTATGTTTAAAATGCCAAATACATAGTATTTATGTCTGTGTGTGTGCACGTATTCTTTTGACAAAAATTTCACATGCTATAAAAAAGCTGGCTTAAAACTCAACATTCAAAAAACTAAGATCATGGCATCCGGTCCCATCACTTCTTGGCAAATAGATGGGGAAACAATGGAAACAGTGACAGACTTTACTTTCTTGGGCTCCAAAATCACTGCTGATGGTGACTGCAACCATGAAAGTAGTAGATGCTTACTCCTTGGAAGAAAAGCTAAGACCAACCAGGACACCTTATTAAAAAGCAGAGACGTTACTTTGCCAAGAAAGGTCCATCTAGTCAAAGCTATGGTTTTTCCAGTGGTCATGTATAGATGTAAGAGAAAGAAAGCTGAGCACCGAAGAATTGATGCTTTAGAACTGTGGTGTTGGAGAAGACTCTTGAGAGTCCCTCGGACTGCAAGGAAACCCAGCCAGTCCATCCTAAAGGAGATCAGTCCTGAATACTCATTGGAAGGACTGATGTTGAAGCTGAAACTCCAATGCTTTGGCCCCCTGATGGGAAGAGCTGACTCATTGGAAAGGACCCTGAAGCTGGGGAAGATTGAGGGCTGGAGGAGAAGGGGACGACAGAGGATGAGATGGCTGGATGGCATCACTGACTTGATGGACATGGGTCTGGGCTGACTCCAGGAGCTGGTGATGGACAGGGAGCCTGGCGTGCTGCGGTCCATGGGGTCTCAAGAGAGTCGGACACGACTGAGCGACTGAACAACAACAGCGTAGATACAACATAAAATCTCCCTGAAAAATGTTCCTGTCCTCCGTCCACTGCTTAAGACAGCTGATACAGATGTGTGGGCCGTTTCTTGCTCACTCTCTCTCACACACACAACCCCTCCCCAAAGAAACCTATAATGTCATGTCTGTGTCTGTTTTGCGCATAAAGTTGACCAGACTGCTCAGATGCTCCGTTTGCTCTCTCCATCAGCCCCTTCTCTGCCAGGACAGAGAGCTGCCTCATCCTTTTCATTGCTGCAGAGCATTCCGTAGCACGGGCGTGCCCTCCTGGTTTGGTCATTCCTCTGCCTGTCGCGGGACATCTGGTGTGTTTCCCCATATTTCTACTCTTGGCCCCAGTGCGCTGTACATACACTTGGTTCATGATTGCTGTTCATTTAAGGTAGGTTAGAGGTAATTAGGGTGTGTGACTTTAATATTTAATGTATATTACTTTATTGGCTTCTAAAGTGTCTGTGACACTTCAGAAGAGATTCTGAGATTGTTTTAATGAAATTTTAGGTTCTGGCAAGCCTTGTCCCTTAATTTTATTTTATTTTATTCAGTAGCTCTTGTAGAATGTCAGATCGCAGATCAGTGCCTTCTGTCCTTGTTTAAAAATAATCTGGAGCTCTCTTCTCTGCTTAGAGTTCCCAAAAAATATTTCTCAATCCGTGGTCTGAAGGTAGTTTCAACATTTTCTAGTAGTTGGTCTGCCCTTGAGACATGATGGCTGAGAGGTTTAGTCCTCATTCTGCCAGACCTTGTGATCTGGGGCAGATAATTTCCTCCTAGGCTGTGGTCAGAATTGAACGGGTATTGGATGTGTGCAGTACGGTCCATGCTAAGCACTTGGCTCCTGCTGGGTATGTTTCTCCCACACGGCTGCCTGTCTTCACTCAACTCTTCAGCACCTCTTATGTGCTGGGAGCATAAAAAAAATAAGACATGGTCCCTTTACACTAGGAGCTGAGGTTGTAACAGGCGTGTTGTTTGCTCAAAACGAAAGGATTCCCTCCTCATCTTCCCATGTGAGCCTTACCTATAGCCCGTCTGCTCTCTCCCCTGCCAGCCAGCTGCTGCATGGTAAGGGGCAGCCTCTCACATATTCATTCTTTCTGTCTAACAGTCATTCAGCCCCGAGCATGTGCCTAAACCGTGGCTAAAAACTGAAGTGTGAGGTGTGTGTAAGATAGTCTGTGTCTGTGAGATGCTCACAGGGTGTAGGGAGGAGAGATGAAAGAGTACCAGGGTTCTGAAAGACTCCTTTGGCTTCTCTGCTACAGCTTTCCACCTGTGAACTGGCTGAATTTTACTTTGCATTGTGTGTATTAATAAGGATAAAGAGTCTCCATCCTCTCTTCTGCAAGAGCACAGAATATGAGGTGCTGTTAATAGCTAAAAGGCACTTAGTTCTCTATTGAACCTGGAACGTCCTCACACCAACTCTCACTTCCCCGTGGATTACTTGTGTAAAGTCAGAGGTATTTTCTTTCCCAGGATTGAGCTAAAACTAGAGGGCCTTTAAAACCCCTGGCCATCAAGAGCCATTGCTCAGGTAGAGCCATTTTAAAGAGTAAAAGTATCTCTTGCTGCCACACCCTGCAAAGAGGCGCTGTACCACTGGGACCACTGGGCTTGTGCCCCTGCTTCCTGAGGGCTCCTCCCCGCAGCCCCGCGAGCTTCGCAGGGAAAGGCGCTTCTTCAGACTCTAGACACAGCGCAGGAAATGTTCAGTCGCTCAGTCGTGTCCAGCTCTTTGCGGCCCCGTGGACTGCAGCACACCAGGCCTCCCTGCCCTATCTCCTGGAGTTTCCTCAAGCTCATGTCCGTTGAGTCGATGATGCCATCTGACCATCTCATCCTCTGCCGTGCCCTTCTCCTGCCCTCCATCTTTCTCAGGAATAGGTCTTTTCCAGTGAGTTGGCTTTTCCCATCAGGTGGCCAAAGTATTGTTGCTTCAGTGTTAGTCCTACCAATGAATACTCAAGGTTAGTTTCCTTGAAGATGGACTGGTTGGATCTCCTTGCTGTCCAGGGGACTCTCAAGAGTCTTCTCCAACACCACAGTTCAAAAGCATCAATTCTTCTATGCTCAGCTTTCCTTATAGTCCAACTCTCACATCCATACATGACCACTGGAAAAACCATAGCTTTGACTAGACGGACCTTTGTAGGCAAAGTGATGTCTCTACTTTTTAATATGCTGTCTAGACTGCAAGGAGATCCAACCAGTCCATCCTAAAGGAGATCAGTCCTGGGTGTTCATTGGAGGGACTGATGCTGAAGCTGAAACTCCAATACTTTGGCCACCTGATGCAAAGAGCTGACTCATTTGAAAAGACCGTGATGCTGGGAAAGATTGAAGGCAAGAGGAGAAGGGGATGACAGAGGATGAGATGGTTGGATGGCATCACCGACTCAATGGACATGAGTTTGGGTAAACTCTGGGAGTTGGTGATGGACAGGGAAGCCTGGTGTGCTGCAGTTCATGGGGTTGTAAAGAGTTGGACACGACTGAGTGACTGAACAGAACTGAACTAGGTTTTTCATAGCTTTTCTTCCAAAAAGCAAGCGTCTTTTAATTTCATGGCTGCAGTCACCATTTTCAGTGATTTTGTAGCCCAAGAAATAAAGTCTATCACTGTTTCCATTGTTTTCCCATCTGTTTGCCATGCAATGATGGGACCGGATATCATGATCTTCGTTTTTTTTTTTAATTTTGAGCTTTAAGCCAACTTTTTCACTCTGCTCTTTCACCTTCACCAAGAAGCTCTTCAGTTCCTCTTTACTTTCTACCATAAAGGTGGTGTCATCTGCATATCTGAAATTATTGATATTTCTCCCGGCAGTCTTCATTCCAGCTTCTACTTCATCTAGCCCAGTATGTCTCATGATGTATTCTGCATATAAGTTAATAAGCAGGGTGACAGTATACAGCCTTAACGTAGTCCTTTCCCAATTTTTAATCAGTCCATTGTTCCATGTCCTGTTCTAACTGTTGCTTCTTGGCCTGAATACAGGTTTCTTAGGAGGTAGGTGAAGTGGTCTGGCATTCCCATCTCTTTAAGAATTTTCCACAATGTGTTTTGTCCAGCAAGTCAAAGGCTTTAGTGTAGTCAATAAAGCAGAAATAGATGTTTTTCTGGAATTCTCTTGCTTTTTCTGTGATCCAAAGGATATTGGCAGTTTGATCTCTGGTTCCTCTGCCTTTTCTAAATCCAGCTTGAACACCTGGAAGTTCTCAGTTCATGTACTGTTGAAGTCTAGCTTGAAGGATTTTGAACATTACTTTGCCAGCATATGAAATAAGCACAATTATGCAGTAGTTTGAGCATTCTTTGGCCTTGCCTTTTTTGGGGATTGGAATGAAAATTAGCCTTTTCCAGTCCTGTGGCCACTGCTGAGTTTTCCAAATGTGCTGGCATATTGAGTGCAGCACTTTAACAGCATCATCTTTGAGGATTTGAAATAGCTCAGCTGGAAATCCATCACTTCCAGTAGCTTTGCTCGTGGTGATGCTTCCTAAGGCCCACTTGACCTCACACCACAGGATGCCTGGCTCTAGGGGAGTGGCCACACCATCGTGACTGTCTGGGTCATTGAGGCCTTTTGTTTTGTACAGTTCTTTTGTGTATTCTTACCAGTCTTCTTCATCTCTTCTGCTTCTGATAGGTCCTTACTGTTTCTGTCCTTTATTGTGCCCATCTTGCATGAAGTGTTCCCTTGGAAGCTCTGATTTTCTTGAGGCTATCTCTAGTCCTTCCTGTTCTATTGTTTTCCTCTATTTCTCTGCACTGATCACTGAGGAAGTCTTTCTTATCTCTCCTTGCTGTTCTTTGGAGCTCTGCATTCATATGGGTATGTTTTCCTTTTCTCCTTTTCCTTTCTCTTCTTTTCTCAGCTATTTGTAAGGCCTCCTCAGACGGCTATTTTGCCTTGGTGCATTTCTTTTTCTTGAGAGTGGTTTGGTCACCACCTGCTGTACACTATTGTAAAGCTCCGTCCATAGTTCTTCAGGCACTCTGTCTATCAGACCTAATCCCTTGAATCTATTTGTCGCTTTTACTCTGTAATCTTAAGGGGTTTGATTTAGGTCATAACTGAATGATCTACTGGTGTTCCTTACTTTCTTCTAGTGAAGTCTGAATTTGGCAGTAAGGAACTGATGATCTGAGCCGCAGTCAGCTCCTGGTCTTGTTTTGCTGACTGTATAGAGCTTCTCCATCTTGGCTGCAAAGAATATAATCAATCTGATTTTAGTGTTGACCATCTGGTGATGTCCATGTGTAGAGTCATCTCTAGTGTTTTGTTGGAAGAAGATGCTTACTAAGAGCGTTCTCTTGCCTAAACTCTGTTAGCCTTTGCCCTGCTTCATTTTTTACTCCAAGGTCAAATTTGCCTGTTACTCCCAATTTCTCTGACTTCCTACTTTTGATTTTCAATCCTCTATGATGAAAAGGACATCTTTTTTTGGTGCTGTTTCTAAAGGTCTTACTGGTTTTTGTAGAACCGTTTAACTTCTGCTGCTTCGACATTAGTGGTTGGGTCATAGACTTGGATTCTGTGATGCTGAATGGTCTTCCTTGGAAACAAGCTGAGATGATTCTGTCGTCTTTGCGACTGCATCGCGGTGCTGCGTTTTGGCGTCTTTGCTGAGTGCGAGGCGGCTGCACCGCGGTGCTGCATTTTGGAGGCTTTGCTGAGTGTGAGGCGACTCCATTTCTTCCAGGGGATTCTTGCCCACAGTGGTAGATGCAGTGGTCATCTGAGTTAAGTTCATCCATTCCCACCCATTTTAGCCCTCTTTCTCCTTCAAACATTTTCTTCTGTGAAAAATAATAATTCTCCTTTGAAAACTCAGGGATACCTTCTTGCTTTTGTAACCATTACAGGTCTCATTTATTTGGTTTGTTCGTCATAAGTATATTAAGTCTGACTTTATTTTAAAACTCTGTCCTGGCACAGAATTTAAATTAATGTCTTATTGAAGTGCGAATGGACGTGGAAGCTCCTTTTAAAGAAGCTTTAAGCATTTGTTGCCCCAGTAGGATCTGAGCATAATAGTTGAGCTTGAGAAAGATGATTTTCTCAATAGAAGTAATTTATCATTGCTAGAGGTAGTGAGAAATTATTAATTTTTTTCTCAGAGCATTTTTTTTTTGGTCAATGTTTTCCGGAGATACATGACACCTTCCTTGATGAAGACTACTTCATTTTATGTATTTTGTTGGCCCCTGAGATAATGTTCCGTCTAGAGAGGAAAAAACAGAAAGCAGTACTGACAACCCTGCAAATGCTTCCAGTAACGCAGAGTCGCTTGCTGTCTGCCGTTTTCCTAACGCCCCTTTAACATTAGCATCCCTAGTGCTGCATGTTGGGTTTGGGGCTTCTTTGGTTCATTTGTGAATGCTTGTCTATTAAATTTTTTATAAAATTCATTTGGTTGTAGAAAAATAATCTGGTTACTGTAAGTATACCGGAGGGAAACTTTACTTTATTTTTTTTTCTATTTATTTATTTATTTTTTTATTACNTACTGACAACCCTGCAAATGCTTCCAGTAACGCAGAGTCGCTTGCTGTCTGCCGTTTTCCTAACGCCCCTTTAACATTAGCATCCCTAGTGCTGCATTTTGGGTTTGGGGCTTCTTTGGTTCATTTGTGAATACTTGTCTATTAAATTTTTTATAAAATTCATTTGGTTGTAGAAAAATAATCTGGTTACTGTAAGCATACCGGAGGGAAACTTTATTTTTTTTTTCTATTTATTTATTTTTTTTTATTACAATACTGTATTTGTTTTGCCATACATTGACATGAATCATCTACAGGTGATCACAATCTCCCAATGCCGTATCCCCCTCCCACCTCCCACCCCTCACCATCTACCTGAATCATCCTGTGCACCAGCCCCATGCATCCAGCATCCTGCATTGAACATAGACTGACGCTTCGTTTCTTACAAGATAGTATACATGTTTCAATGCCATCCTCCTGTCCACCTCTATCTACTTCCTCCCTCTCCTCTTCCATGTATAACTCTGTGACCACCTCTGAGAGGTCCAGACTTCAGAGCGCACTCAAGAAAGGGGAAACTTTACTTTAAAAGTAATGCGTTTCCTAGTTCAGAGAAGCTACTGTTGCTCTGTCACCAGCGTATTGTCTGCTCGCCCCCCGCCCCACACTTGCTGGTGGTGGCGGCGTTTCCATCAGCTGTGCGGGTAGGCTCATCTGGTAATCCTCAGAAGAAAATGCACGTGGGGGTGTGCATGCGTGTAACTAGCAGCCGTTAGTGGCTCGCACTGTGCCTGTGTGTGTGCTGAGTCGCTTCAGTCACGCCTGTCTCTCTGCCGGGCTCCTCTGTCCATGGGATTCCCAGGCAGGAATACTGGAGTGGGTGGCCATTTCCTCCCCCAGGGGACCTTCCCGACCCAGGGATTGAAACTGTGCCCTGTGTCTCCTGCGATGGCAGGCGGGTTCTTTACCACTAGCGCCGCTTGGGAAGCCTATAAAGCGGGGCAGGGAATGGCATTTCCCTCCTCCACCCGTGAAGATGTGCTCATCATACTGAGACAGTGAGGCTGGCTCTGCTGCGGTTGTTCAGTCAGAAGAGCAACATCTACCAGAAGAGACTCTCTGAGCATTCTGAACGCTATATTAATGGAGGCTGTGGCCCATTCAGTATTGTTACTGTGTTAGTATTTATGGTGCAGAATTTCCAGTGTGTTTTTCGCATAAACCTGTAATTCTTAAGACAGCTGCATGTATGTTTTTTCCTCAAATCCTGCATATTCAGACTTGCTTTCTGCTTGCTGCCACCTTCTATAAGCTCTGGGGTTTCTTCATAGCTCCTGGAAAAAAGTCTTCCTCACTTTATTTCTCCCCTCACTGTGCTTCTGTAGACAGCCCTCTGTGTCTACAGAGGTGCTGGCTATCAGCGGGGTGACAGGCTGTGTGTGAGGAAGGGGAGAGCTGAGTCGTGAGTCTCAGCTGTGGGAAAGTGTCCCAGGCTCCAGGAGCCTCAGAAAGCTGTAGCTGTGTGTGGCCAGCCTTTCTCCTTTGACCACTTTCCTAATTGCTGTCTTTCTTAGAAGATCCTGTGATATCTTTTCTACCCACTTAACTATATTAAGTGTTCCATTTATTTATAACTCCTCTCCAGCTCTGAAATAGACCCAAGGGTTCACCATGAACCTGAAGATATACTTAGGGTAGCATGACAGACAGAAATTAGTAAATACTTTAGGCTTATCCAAAATAAAAATGAAAATGTCCTATATTTGGGACTTTTTGAAGCTTTCCTCTCTCTGCTTTATATAGCAAAGGGCAAAATGAATCGCTCCATAACAAGGGATCCTAAGAGATATCAGACTCAATTAAAACTGACTGAAGTTCTGGGGAGCTCTCCAGGTTATACTCCACAAATACTAATACGGTAGTATCGGTTTCAGCTATAAAGCATCTCGCTGGATCTCCTGTCTCTTTTCCTGGAGAGAGATCATCGACAGTAATATACTATCTCTTGAACCAACAGTGTGAATCTCACTGCTCATAATTCCCGGTGTGTGAAGAGGGCCTGGTGAGGTAGCCCTGAGTGGCCCTGCTTGGGGGCAGCTCAGCTGAGTGCTGGGTGAGCCTGGAGTGGGCTGGCCTCCTGCCCTTCAGTGCCATCTTCCCCTCTGTGCCTCCCTGCAGCCATTTGCATGCTTTATCTCGTGTACATGTATCTCTTTCCAGCCTCTTAATCCTTCTGTTGAGTTATATGTGATCTGAATAAATGTTTTCTTTGGTCTGACTTTAAAAAAAGATGAATTGTGACACCGTTCAGTGTATGAGGGATGGTAAAGACAGAAAGTCGGAAACAGGGAAATGCATGTAACTTTGGAACGAGTTCTGTATAGTATATTTAAGACAAGGGGGGCCATTTTTTAATTAATGTATTGTTTAGGCACTAAGACATGTCTGACTCTTTGTGGCCCCATGCACTGCAACGCGCTGGAATTCCTTCTCCTTCACTGTCTCTTAGAGTTTGCTCACACTCAAGTTCATTGAGTCGGTGATGTTATCCAACCATCTCATCCTCTGGCACCCTGCCCTCATTCTTTCCCAACATCTGAATGTAAATATTCTTTTAAATTTAGGAGTAGAAGGACAGTCTGTGGAGATTTCCAATATTGTAGACATCCGAAAAGAGCATAACTATGAGATTGCAATGAGAATTTCTTCTAGCATCAACAGCCAAAACAGATTTTATACTGACCTAAATGGATACCAGGTAATTTTCCATTAAAATGTTTAAATGATGGTTATAGTATGTACCTTTTATATATGATAACAGGCAAGTTAATTTTGGATCCTTTGAAAAAACATACTTAAGGTTGCAAATTATTCTAAAATAAAACTGAATTTTAACAGACACTTTTTAGGTTCTGTATCTAACCAGGTTTTCAAGGATAGAACAAAATATTGGCAAGACTGTTTTGTAAAACATCTATTTGTAAGGATTTGTTTTGTCAAAGGAAAATTTGGGGACCACTATGCATGTTAAATACCTTGATGCTAAAATATAGATGAACTTTTCTAGTAAAAGGAAATATTAATATGAATTATGGATTGATAGAGTATACCTTTTTATTTCCTCATAAGGAATTGGTCTATCCATATTTAGTTTATTTCACATATGTTTTTAAATGTCTGATTTAACAATGGGCTCTTTTCAATTCCAGGAAATCCTTCTCAACTGATGTATGTACGTGCATACATTTATACACACATATGTGTGTGTATAGACACATACAGATAAAAA